>OY821522.1:21924423-22267563 GCA_963682025.1 Cordilura impudica | reverse complement strand
TAAAATGTAAAATGTAAAATGTAAAATGTAAAATGTAAAATGTAAAATGTAAAATGTAAAATGTAAAATGTAAAATGTAAAATGTAAAATGTAAAATGTAAAATGTAAAATGTAAAATGTAAAATGTAAAATGTAAAATGTAAAATGTAAAATGTAAAATGTAAAATGTAAAATGTAAAATGTAAAATGTAAAATGTAAAATGTAAAATGTAAAATGTAAAATGTAAAATGTAAAATGTAAAATGTAAAATGTAAAATGTAAAATGTAAAATGTAAAATGTAAAATGTAAAATGTAAAATGTAAAATGTAAAATGTAAAATGTAAAATGTAAAATGTAAAATGTAAAATGTAAAATGTAAAATGTAAAATGTAAAATGTAAAATGTAAAATGTAAAATGTAAAATGTAAAATGTAAAATGTAAAATGTAAAATGTAAAATGTAAAATGTAAAATGTAAAATGTAAAATGTAAAATGTAAAATGTAAAATGTAAAATGTAAAATGTAAAATGTAAAATGTAAAATGTAAAATGTAAAATGTAAAATGTAAAATGTAAAATGTAAAATGTAAAATGTAAAATGTAAAATGTAAAATGTAAAATGTAAAATGTAAAATGTAAAATGTAAATGTAAAATGTAAAATGTAAAATGTAAAATGTAAAATGTAAAATGTAAAATGTAAAATGTAAAATGTAAAATGTAAAATGTAAAATGTAAAATGTAAAATGTAAAATGTAAAATGTAAAATGTAAAATGTAAAATGTAAAATGTAAAATGTAAAATGTAAAATGTAAAATGTAAAATGTAAAATGTAAAATGTAAAATGTAAAATGTAAAATGTAAAATGTAAAATGTAAATGTAAAATGTAAAATGTAAAATGTAAAATGTAAAATGTAAAATGTAAAATGTAAAATGTAAAATGTAAAATGTAAAATGTAAATGTAAAATGTAAAATGTAAAATGTAAAATGTAAAATGTAAAATGTAAAATGTAAAATGTAAAATGTAAAATGTAAAATGTAAAATGTAAAATGTAAAATGTAAAATGTAAAATGTAAAATGTAAAATGTAAAATGTAAAATGTAAAATGTAAAATGTAAAATGTAAAATGTAAAATGTAAAATGTAAAATGTAAAATGTAAAATGTAAAATGTAAAATGTAAAATGTAAAATGTAAAATGTAAAATGTAAAATGTAAAATGTAAAATGTAAAATGTAAATGTAAAATGTAAAATGTAAAATGTAAAATGTAAAATGTAAAATGTAAAATGTAAAATGTAAAATGTAAAATGTAAAATGTAAAATGTAAAATGTAAAATGTAAAATGTAAATGTAAAATGTAAAATGTAAAATGTAAAATGTAAAATGAAATGTAAAATGTAAAATGTAAAATGTAAAATGTAAAATGTAAAATGTAAAATGTAAAATGTAAAATGTAAAATGTAAAATGTAAAATGTAAAATGTAAAATGTAAAATGTAAAATGTAAAATGTAAAATGTAAAATGTAAAATGTAAAATGTAAAATGTAAAATGTAAAATGTAAAATGTAAAATGTAAAATGTAAAATGTAAAATGTAAAATGTAAATGTAAAATGTAAAATGTAAAATGTAAAATGTAAAATGTAAAATGTAAAATGTAAAATGTAAAATGTAAATGTAAAATGTAAAATGTAAAATGTAAAATGTAAAATGTAAAATGTAAAATGTAAAATGTAAAATGTAAAATGTAAAATGTAAAATGTAAAATGTAAAATGTAAAATGTAAAATGTAAAATGTAAAATGTAAAATGTAAAATGTAAAATGTAAAATGTAAAATGTAAAATGTAAAATGTAAAATGTAAAATGTAAAATGTAAAATGTAAAATGTAAAATGTAAAATGTAAAATGTAAAATGTAAAATGTAAAATGTAAAATGTAAAATGTAAAATGTAAAATGTAAAATGTAAAATGTAAAATGTAAAATGTAAAATGTAAAATGTAAAATGTAAAATGTAAAATGTAAAATGTAAAATGTAAAATGTAAAATGTAAAATGTAAAATGTAAAATGTAAAATGTAAAATGTAAAATGTAAAATGTAAAATGTAAAATGTAAAATGTAAAATGTAAAATGTAAAATGTAAAATGTAAAATGTAAAATGTAAAATGTAAAATGTAAAATGTAAAATGTAAAATGTAAAATGTAAAATGTAAAATGTAAAATGTAAAATGTAAAATGTAAAATGTAAAATGTAAAATGTAAAATGTAAAATGTAAAATGTAAAATGTAAAATGTAAAATGTCAAATGTCAAATGTAAAATGTAAAATGTAAAATGTAAAATGTAAAATGTAAAATGTAAAATGTAAAATGTAAAATGTAAAATGTAAAATGTAAAATGTAAAATGTAAAATGTAAAATGTAAAATGTAAAATGTAAAATGTAAAATGTAAAATGTAAAATGTAAAATGTAAAATGTAAAATGTAAAATGTAAAATGTAAAATGTAAAATGTAAAATATAAAATGTAAAATGTAAAAATGTAAAATGTAAAATGTAATGTAAATGTAAAATGTAAAATGTAAAATGTAAAATGTAAAATGTAAAATGTAAAATGTAAAATGTAAAATGTAAAATGTAAAATGTAAAATGTAAAATGTAAAATGTAAAATGTAAAATGTAAAATGTAAAATGTAAAATGTAAAATGTAAAATGTAAAATGTAAAATGTAAAATGTAAAATGTAAAATGTAAAATGTAAAATGTAAAATGTAAAATGTAAAATGTAAAATGTAAAATGTAAAATGTAAAATGTAAAATGTAAAATGTAAAATGTAAAATGTAAAATGTAAAATGTAAAATGTAAAATGTAAAATGTAAAATGTAAAATGTAAAATGTAAAATGTAAAATGTAAAATGTAAAATGTAAAATGTAAAATGTAAAATGTAAAATGTAAAATGTAAAATGTAAAATTTAAAATGTTAAATGTAAAATGTAAAATGTAAAATGTAAAATGTAAAATGTAAAATGTTAAAATGTAAAATGTAAAATGTAAAATGTAAAATGTAAAATGTAAAATGTAAAATGTAAAATGTAAAATGTAAAATGTAAAATGTAAAATGTAAAATGTAAAATGTAAAATGTAAAATGTAAAATGTAAAATGTGTAATGTAAAATGTAAAATGTAAAATGTAAATGTAAAATGTAAAATGTAAAATGTAAAAATGTAAATGTAAAATGTAAAATGTAAAATGTAAGATGTAAAATGTAAAATGTAAAATGTAAAATGTAAAATGTAAAATGTAAAATGTAAAATGTAAAATGTAAAATTTAAATGTAAAATGTAAAATGTAAAATGTAAAATGTAAAATGTAAAATGTAAAATGTAAAATGTAAAATGTAAAATGTAAAATGTAAAATGTAAAATGTAAAATGTAAAATGTAAAATGTAAAATGTAAAATGTAAAATGTAAAATGTAAAATGTAAAATGTAAAATGTAAAATGTAAAATGTAAAATGTAAAATGTAAAATGTAAAATGTAAAATGTAAAATGTAAAATGTAAAATGTAAAATGTAAAATGTAAAATGTAAAATGTAAAATGTAAAATGTAATATGTAAAATGTAAAATGTAAAATGTAAAATGTAAAATGTAAAATGTAATATGTAAAATGTAAAATGTAAAATGTAAAATGTAAAATGTAAAATGTAAAATGTAAAATGTAAAATGTAAAATGTAAAATGTAAAATGTAAAATGTAAAATGTAAAATGTGAAATGTAAAATGTAAAATGTAAAATGTAAAATGTAAAATGTAAAATGTAAAATGTAAAATGTAAAATGTAAAATGTAAAATGTAAAATGTAAAATGTAAAATGTAAAATGTAAAATGTAAAATGTAAAATGTAAAATGTAAAATGTAAAATGTAAAATGTAAAATGTAAAATGTAAAATGTAAAATGTAAAATGTAAAATGTAAAATGTAAAATGTAAAATGTAAAAAGTAAAATGTAAAATTTAAAATTTAAAATGTAAAATGTAAAATGTAAAATGTAAAATGTAAAATGTAAAATGTAAAATGTAAAATGTAAAATTTAAAATTTAAAATGTAAAATTTAAAATGCAAAATGTAAAATGTAAAATGTAAAATGAAAAATGGAAAATGAAAAAAGAAAATTGAAAGATAAAAAATTAAAAATGGAAAATAGAAAATGAAAAAAGGAGAATGGAAAATGAAAAATGGATAATGAAAAACGGAAAATGGAAAATGAAAAACGGAAAATAGAAAATGAAAAATGGAGAATAGAAAATGGAAAATGGAAAATGGAAAATGAAAATTGAAAAATGAAAATTGAAAATTGAAAATTGAAAAATGAAAAATGGAAAATGAAAATTGAAAAATGAAAAATGGAAAATGGTAAGTGGAAAATGGAAAACGAGAACTGAAATACAAAAATGGAAAATGGAAAATGAAAAATGGAAAATGAAAATTGCAAAATGAAAAATGGAAAATGGAAAATGAAAATTGAAAAATGGAAAATGCAAAACGGAAAGTGGAGAATGAAATTGAAAAATGAATAATGAAATTTGAAAAATGAAAAATGACAAATGGAAAATGGAAATTGAAAATTGAAAAATTAAAAGTGAATAATGGGAAATGGAAAATGAAAATTGAAAATTGAAAAATGAAAAACGAAAAATGGAAAATGAAAATTGAAAAATGAAAATTGAAAAATGGAAAATGGAAAATGAAATTAAAACATGGAAAATGGAAAATGAGAATTTAAAAATGGAAAATGGAAAATTGAAAAATAAAGAATGGAAAATTGAAAATGAAAATTGAAAAATGGAAAATGAAAAACGAAAAACGAAGAATAGAAAATAGAAAATGAAAATTGAAAAATGAAAAACGGAAAATGGAAATGAAAAATGGAAAATGAAAAATAAAAAATGAAAAATGAAAAATGGAAAATGAAAACTGAAAAATGAAAAATGAAAAATGAAAATTGAAAATTGAAAAATGGAAAACGTGTAAAATGTAAAATGTAAAATGTAAAATGTAAAATGTAAAATGTAAAATGTAAAATGTAAAATGTAAAATGTAAAATGTAAAATGTAAAATGTAAAATGTAAAATGTAAAATGTAAAATGTAAAATGTAAAATGTAAAATGTAAAATGTAAAATGTAAAATGTAAAATGTAAAATGTAAAATGTAAAATGTAAAATGTAAAATGTAAAATGTAAAATGTAAAATGTAAAATGTAAAATGTAAAATGTAAAATGTAAAATGTAAAATGTAAAATGTAAAATTTAAAATGTTAAATGTAAAATGTAAAATGTAAAATGTAAAATGTAAAATGCAAAATGTAAAATGTAAAATGTAAAATGTAAAATGTAAAATGTAAAATGTAAAATGTAAAATGTAAAATGTAAAATGTAAAATGTAAAATGTAAAATGTAAAATGTAAAATGTAAAATGTAAAATGTAAAATGTAAAATGTGTAATGTAAAATGTAAAATGTAAAATGTAAAATGTAAAATGTAAAATGTAAAATGTAAAATGTAAAATGTAAAATGTAAGATGTAAAATGTAAAATGTAAAATGTAAAATGTAAAATGTAAAATGTAAAATGTAAAATGTAAAATGTAAAATGTAAAATTTAAAATGTAAAATGTAAAATGTAAAATGTAAAATGTAAAATGTAAAATGTAAAATGTAAAATGTAAAATGTAAAATGTAAAATGTAAAATGTAAAATGTAAAATGTAAAATGTAAAATGTAAAATGTAAAATGTAAAATGTAAAATGTAAAATGTAAAATGTAAAATGTAAAATGTAAAATGTAAAATGTAAAATGTAAAATGTAAAATGTAAAATGTAATATGTAAAATGTAAAATGTAAAATGTAAAATGTAAAATGTAAAATGTAAAATGTAATATGTAAAATGTAAAATGTAAAATGTAAAATGTAAAATGTAAAATGTAAAATGTAAAATGTAAAATGTAAAATGTAAAATGTAAAATGTAAAATGTAAAATGTAAAATGTAAAATGTAAAATGTAAAATGTAAAATGTAAAATGTAAAATGTAAAATGTAAAATGTAAAATGTAAAATGTAAAATGTAAAATGTAAAATGTAAAATGTAAAATGTAAAATGTAAAATGTAAAATGTAAAATGTAAAATGTAAAATGTAAAATGTAAAATGTAAAATGTAAAATGTAAAATGTAAAATGTAAAATGTAAAATGTAAAATGTAAAATGTAAAATGTAAAAAGTAAAATGTAAAATTTAAAATTTAAAATGTAAAATGTAAAATGTAAAATGTAAAATGTAAAATGTAAAATGTAAAATGTAAAATGTAAAATGTAAAATGTAAAATTTAAAATTTAAAATGTAAAATTTAAAATGCAAAATGTAAAATGTAAAATGTAAAATGAAAAATGGAAAATGAAAAAAGAAAATTGAAAGATAAAAAATTAAAAATGGAAAATAGAAAATGAAAAAAGGAGAATGGAAAATGAAAAATGGATAATGAAAAACGGAAAATGGAAAATGAAAAACGGAAAATAGAAAATGAAAAATGGAGAATAGAAAATGGAAAATGGAAAATGGAAAATGAAAATTGAAAAATGAAAATTGAAAATTGAAAATTGAAAATTGAAAAATGAAAAATGGAAAATGAAAATTGAAAAATGAAAAATGGAAAATGGTAAGTGGAAAATGGAAAACGAGAACTGAAATACAAAAATGGAAAATGGAAAATGAAAAATGGAAAATGAAAATTGCAAAATGAAAAATGGAAAATGGAAAATGAAAATTGAAAAATGGAAAATGCAAAACGGAAAGTGGAGAATGAAATTGAAAAATGAATAATGAAATTTGAAAAATGAAAAATGACAAATGGAAAATGGAAATTGAAAATTGAAAAATTAAAAGTGAATAATGGGAAATGGAAAATGAAAATTGAAAATTGAAAAATGAAAAACGAAAAATGGAAAATGAAAATTGAAAAATGAAAATTGAAAAATGGAAAATGGAAAATGAAATTAAAACATGGAAAATGGAAAATGAGAATTTAAAAATGGAAAATGGAAAATTGAAAAATAAAGAATGGAAAATTGAAAATGAAAATTGAAAAATGGAAAATGAAAAACGAAAAACGAAGAATAGAAAATAGAAAATGAAAATTGAAAAATGAAAAACGGAAAATGGAAATGAAAAATGGAAAATGAAAAATAAAAAATGAAAAATGGAAAATGAAAACTGAAAAATTAAAAATGAAAAATGAAAACTGAAAATTGAAAAATGGAAAACGGAAAATGAAAAATAAAAATTGAAAAATTACAAATGGAAATTGGAAAATGAAAAATGGAAAATGGAACTTGAAAATTGAAAAATGAAAAATTAAAAATGGAAAACGCAAGATGGAAAATGGAAAATGAAATTTAAAAAATGGGGAATGAAAAATTGAAAATGAAAATTGAAAAATTAAAAATTGAAAATGAAAAATAGAAAATGAAAATTGAAAAATGGAAAATGCAAATGGAAAATTGAAAATGAAAATTGAAAAATGGAAAATGGAAAATGAAAATTGAATATTGAAAATTGAAAAATTGAAAATGGAAAATGAAAACTGAAAAATTAAAAATGGAAATTGGAAAATGAAAATTGAAAAATTAATAATGAAAAATGGAAAATGGAAAACACAAAAATTAAAAATTAAATATTAAAAATTAAAATTAAAAATTGAAAATTAAAAATTAAAAATTAAAAATTAAAAATTAAAAATTAAAAATTAAAAATTAAAAATTAAAAATTAAAAATTAAAATTAAAAATTAAAAATTAAAAATTAAAAATTAAAAATTAAAAATTAAAAATTAAAAATTAAAAATTAAAAATTAAAAATTAAAAATTAAAAATTAAAAATTAAAAATTAAAAATTAAAAATTAAAAATTAAAAATTAAAAATTAAAAATTAAAAATTAAAAATTAAAAATTTAAAATTAAAAATTAAAATTAAAAATTAAAAATTAAAAATTTAAAATTAAAAATTAAAAATTAAAAATTAAAAAATTAAAAATTAAAAATTAAAAATTAAAAATTAAAAATTAAAAATTAAAAATTAAAAATTAAAAATTAAAAATTAAAAATTAAAAATTAAAAATTAAAAATTAAAAATTAAAAATTAAAAATTAAAAATTAAAAATTAAAAATTAAAAATTAAAAATTAAAAATTAAAAATTAAAAATTAAAAATTAAAAATTAAAAATTAAAAATTAAAAATTAAAAATTAAAAATTAAAAATTAAAAATTAAAAATTAAAAATTAAAAATTAAAAATTAAAAATTAAAAATTAAAAATTAAAAATTAAAAATTAAAAATTAAAAATTAAAAATTAAAAATTAAAAATTAAAAATTAAAAATTAAAAATTAAAAATTAAAAATTAAAAATTAAAAATTAAAAATTAAAAATTAAAAATTAAAAATTAAAAATTAAAAATTAAAGACTCAGGTTGAGGGTATCAAAAAATTCGGCACAGCCGAATTTAACACTCTTACTTGTTTATTTTAGTTTTCATTTTTCATTTTCCATTTTCCATTTTTCAGTTTTAATTTTTAATTTTCCATTTTTTATTTTTGAATTTTCATTTTTCATTTTCCATTTTTCATTTTCGATTTTTCATTTTTCAATTCCCATTTAACATTTTTCAGTCTTCAGTTTACATTTTTCATTTTCCATTTTTCAGTTTTCAATTTTCATTTTAAATTTTCCAGTTTTAATTTTCCATTTGTCAATTTTCATTTTTAATTTTCCATTTTTCAATTTCCATTTTGCAGTTTCCATTTTCCAGTTTTTAATTTTTATTTTCCATTTTTCAGTTTTCATTTTTCATTTCCCATTATCCATTTTTCATTTTTCAGTTTTCATATTTTATTTTCCATTTTTCTGTTTTCATTTTTCAATTTTCATTTTCCATTTTTCATCTTTCAGCTTTTATATTCCATTTTTCAGATTTCATTTTTCTTTTTTCATTTTTCAGATTTTATTTTCCATTTTTTGGTTTTCACATCTCATTTTTCAGTTTTCATTTTTCATTCTTCATTTCCCATTTTTTAGTTTTCATTTTTCATTTTCCATTTTTCATTTTTTATTTTCCACTTTTCATTTGTCTTTTTTCAGTTTCCAGTTTTCATTTTTCAGTTTTCAATTTTCATTTTCCATTTTTGATTTTTCATTTTGCATTTTTCAATTTTCATTTTCATTTTCCATTTTTCATTTTTCAGTTTTCATTTTCCATTGTTCAGTTTTCATTTTCCATCTTTAATTTTTCAGTTTTCATTTTCCATTTTTAATTTTTCATCTCTCATTTTCCATTTTTCAGTTTATATTTTTCAGTTTTCATTTTCCATGTTTCATTTTCCATTTTTCAGCTTTCATTTTTCATTTCCCATTATCCATTTTTCTTTTTTCAGTTTTCATTTTCCATTTTTATACCCTCCACTCCAGTGTGCAGAGGGTATATATAAGTTTGTCATTCCGTTTGTAATAATTAGAAAAAAAATTTGGACCCCATAAAATATATATATTTGTGATCCTTATAACAAGCGGAGTTGATATAGCGATGTCCGTCTGTCCCTCTGTCCGTCTGTGTAAATCACGATGACGGCATCAATCGGGCAGCTAGGGTGCTCGTTGACATAAATAATGATTCACTAACATCCAGAAAAGTTTGCTATTTAAAATCGTCCAAATCGGTCGATTAGGGCCCGAGATTTGAATGAAGAACTAAAAAAGTCTTGAAAAAATATAATTTTCTATGTTGTTCTTGTCACGATCACGCCCTCAATAGTGCAGCTACAGTGATCATTTTTAGTGAGAATGATTCAACAAATCCATGGGAAGATTTCTGTTTTAAAAATCATTAAAATCGGTGGAACAGGTCCAGGAAAATCTCTGAAAAAAGTAAAAAAATTAAATGTTGTTATTCTAAATGTTGTGTTGTTGTCATAGCTGGACTTGTTGTTTTTGTGGTCGTTGTGGCAATAATATAATAAAAACTAACCCTTTTTAAATTTTTTTATTAACTCTGGTAGAAAATTTTAAAAGTTTCCATTGTTTTGCCTGCCTGCAAAATTTCAGATCGAATGGGTCACGGGAAAGGGGTTCAAATCGATCCAAAATTTTTTCGACAAGCAGACACTACGAGTTAATATATGTAAAGTGAGTAAAAATTCACCAGCATCTAAAGCAAATAATGCTAAAATACCTAGTTGTTAATAAAAAAAAACAATGTAAATTTAGCAAAAAAAAATTTTATGTATAAATTTATTTAAAGGGAAAAACACAAAAATAACGTTTGATGTTTTATTTATTTATATCCAT
Organism: Cordilura impudica; assembly: GCA_963682025.1. NCBI lineage: Eukaryota > Metazoa > Arthropoda > Insecta > Diptera > Scathophagidae > Cordilura > Cordilura impudica. The sequence goes on along the minus strand of OY821522.1, from coordinate 22,257,201 downwards.
AAAAACTGCATGTTAGAAATAAATCGGTATATTATGTTATTTACATAAAATTCTGCAATATTTTGTTGTGGGGAAAATACATATCTTTTCAATTAACAGAGTGTCATTTCATTTTGCTCAGCGTGACTATGCCACAGTAGATGGCGCCACAATTATTGTTTGTTCTAATTAGCTTTGCAACAGTTATTTCTATTTTAACATGAATGTTAATATTTTCAACTAGATATCATACAGAACAATGTTAAGAGTATACACGGGCTGGTCTTTTATTTCATACATTACAAATATGAACATAAGTTTGAAATATTAACTTTTTGTTGTGTTTACAAAATAGAGTTACCGAGTTCATCAATGAGTTTTTTGCTTTCAAAACAGTTCTACATAGTTATATAGAATTATTATTCTGCTTAACCTACAAAATATCTGATTGCGATTACATCTAATTTTTAAAAATTGTTTATAATTGCTAAAGCACTATTATTCACATAAATACAAAATTGCACTTTTTAAATTTTCCATTCAAATTTAAGAATATATCAATTCTAAAAACTAGAATTACAATTAATTGAATTTCAGAAAATCATATCAAACGTCATAAATTATAATTTTAAATTTAGAAGACATCAATTGCATCTTTAATAAATAAATTTTATTCGTTAAACACAAATTGAAATTCCAAAAAATATACACCAAATACCTGTGTTTACATTTAAAAAATTTTTACATTTAAAAAAATATTGACATTCAGGAGAAATTAATAGCTTTTCAGTACCGAGATTCAGTAACTTCTTTTAACGATAGTCGAATCGTTAAAAAAAAGAAAATAGCAAAATTATCAGTAAAATTTTTAAACGATATTCGCTATTGTTAAAGTCAGCTGTTGTTACAACCATTTTTGTGTTGTTTATTCAATCTATAAAAACTTAAATTTTTAGGTTGAAATGTCGTCATACATAAATAAAAATAATAAAATAGTGAAAATATTTTGCTTTAATTAAAAAAACTTTTTTATATAAATAAAAAAATTAAATAGCATATTCAATTCATTATTTCATTTTCAAATAAAGACACAGCAACATTAGCAAACAAATAAAGATATTAAACATCAACATAAAATCATCCTGTCAAACACGAAGTAATTTGTTTTTTTCTATTCTTCTTTGTGTTTTTCGCTTATTTTGACAGATATGCCACTCGTTTACAATTTAAATAAATAGAAAAATAGATTTGTCGACTGTCGTTAAGATGTATGTACTTAGTGAATCACTTAATCCTTAGTGCAAACAACAATAGCTGTCGATATATTTTGCTATTGTCGGATCGTTGAAATTTACAGAATCACACTACAGAAAACATTAATTTAAATTCAATGAATTTTAGAAAACGTCAAATGATATTTAAGAATTGCGAACATAAAAACTGTTACATAAATAAACGCAATTTTATGAGAATGTTATTTATATAGAAATTTTCACAATTTTTTTTTGACAAAAATTTGAAGTTTTTCAGAAAATAAAGATAACAAATTATTTTATTTACAATGTTTGGGACATTTGGTTTTTTGCGTTTGGCATCCCTAATTTGAATTTTTATTATTATAAATTTATTCTCTATGTTTTCCAAATATGTCAATGTTTTAATAAAAAAGTTGAGAGGGCTTTTTTTTTGGTTATTATTTGTTACTCCATCCGACCTACATGACCGCAATGTAAAAATATTTCGCCAGTTAAAAGAAACTATACAGCCATCTCCAGTTAGCACGATTTAATGCTTATAGCCACCCTACACAACCATTACCTTTGCTATGGAGGTTAGGGCGAGCTATTTAATTAGCAAAAACTAAATTAAAAGAGAAGTTATGTCACATAACCGGAAACGCATGCATATAGGTATATAACCAAAATGCATGCCGATCAGCAACCACGATGACCAAAAAGCAAACACCGAAATAAATCCGAAATAATAGAAAAGACGAAAACCAACCCAAAGAATTTGCTGAAATAATTTGGTATTAAGTTTAACAAATTGTTTACTTTTTCATTTACATTTATTATCAAGACTCAAAAAGAGGTGGAGGGTATCAAAGATTTGGCACAGCCGAAATTAACACTCTTACTTGTTAATACTTCATTTTTCAGTTTTCATTTTTAATTTTCCATTTGCCAATTTTTAGTTTTCATTTTTGATTTTTCATTTTTCAGTTTTAATTTTTCATTTTTCATTTTCCATTTTTCAGTTTTAATTTTTCATTTCCCATTATCCATTTTTCAGTTTTCATCTTTCATTTTTCAATTTTCATATTTTTCGATTTTTCAGATTTCATTCTTCTTTTTTCATTTTCCATTTTTCAGTTTTCATATTTCATTTTCCATTTCTCAGTTTTCATTTTTCATTTTCCATTTTTCATTTTTTTCTTCAGTTTTCATTTTCCATTTTTCAGTTTTCAGTTTTCAGTTTTCAAATTTAATTTTTCAGTTTTCATTATTCATTTTCCATTTTTCATTTTTCAGTTTTTATTTTTCATTTTCCATTTTTCAGTTTTCATTTTTCATTTTTCATGTTCCATTTTCCATATCTTTCTCATTTTTTATTTTCCATTTTTCAGTTTTCATTTTCCATTTTACATTTTGCATTTTCTATTTTTCAATTTTCATTTTTCATTTTCCAATTTCCATTTTCCATTTTTAATTTTTCAGTTCCTATTTGTCATATTCCATTTTTTTTCAGTTTTCATCTTTCATTTTCCATTTTTCATATTTCATCTGTCATTTTTCATTTTCCTTTTTCCATTTTTCATTTTCATTTTTATTTTCCATATTTTCCATATTCCATTTTTCAGTTTTCATTTCTCATATTCCATTCTTCATTTTTATTTTTCAGTTTTCACTTTTCATTTTATATTTTTCAGTTTTGGTTTTTCATTTTCCATTGTTCAATTGTATTTTTTTATCTTCCATTTTCCTTTTTTAATTTTTAATTTTTTAGCTTTCATTTTTAATTTTCCATTTTCCATTTTTCATGTTTTATTTTTCATTTTTCAGTTTTCACTCTTCAGTTTCCATTTTTCATTTGTGAGTTTTCGTTTTTCATTTTTCATTTTTCAGTTTTCTGTTTTCTGTTTTCGGTTTTCATTTTCCATTTTGATTTTTTCATTTTCCATTTTCCGTTGTTTTCTCAGTTTTCATTTTTCAGTCTTCATTTTTCATTTTCCATTTTTTTTTTCCAGTTTTCATTTTTCCTTTTCCATTTTTAATTTTTCATTTTTCATTTGTCATTTTTAATTTTTCATCTTTCATCCTTCATTTTCCATTTTTAATTTTTCAGTTTTCATTCTTCATTTTCCATTTTTCAATTTTAATTTTTTAGTTTTCATTTTCCATTTTTCAATTTTCATTCTTAATTTTTCATTTTCCATTTCAATTTTCGTTTTTCATTTTCAATTTTTCTTTTTTTAATTTTCATTTTCCATTTCCATTTTCCATTTTTAATATTTAATTTTTCAGTTTTAATTTTCCATTTTTAATATTTAATTTTTCAGTTTTAATTTTCCATTTTTCAGATTTCATTGTTCTTTTTCATTTTTAATATTTCATTTTTCATTTCATTTTTCAGTTTTCATCTTTCATTTTCGATTTTTAATTTTTCAGTTTTCATTTTTCATTTCACATTTTTCAGATATCATTTTTCTTTTTTCATTTTTTATTTTTCATTTTCCATTTTTCAGATTACATTTTCCATTTTTCATTTTTCAGATTTCATTTTTCAGTTTTCATTTTTCATTTTTCATTTTCCATTTTAGTTTTTTATTTTTGAATATTCACTTTTCATATTCCATTTTTCATTTTTCAATTTTCAATTTACATTTTACATTTTTCAGTCTTCAGTTTTCGTTTTTCATTTTTCATTTTTCAGTTTTCACTTTTTATTTAAAATTCATTTTTAATGTTTCAGTTTTCAGTTTTCATTTCTCATTTTCCATTTTTCATTTTTTATTTTTCATTTTCCATTTTTCATTTTTTATTTTTCATTTTTCAGTTTTCACTTTTCAGTGTCCATTTTTCATTTTTCGTTTTTCATTTTCCATTTTTATTTTTCAGTATTCGTTTTTCATTTTAAATTTACCATTTTGCAATTTTCATTTTCCATTTTCCACTTTCTTTTCAGTTTTCGTTTATCATTTTCCATTTTTAATTTTTCTTCATTTTCCATTTTTTTCAGTTTTCATTTTCCATTTTTATATTTCATCTGTCATTTTTAATTTTCAATTTTCCATTTTCCTTTTTCCATTTTTCATTTTTCAGTTTTCACTTTTCATTTTCCACTTTCAATTTTTAATTTTTCAGTTTCCGTTTTTCATTTTTCATTTTCCATTTTTATTTTTTAAGTTTTCACTTTTTATTTTCCATTTTCAATTTTTGATTTTTCTGTTTTCGTTTTTCATTTTCCATTTTCCGTTTTTCAATTTTAATTTTTCAGTTTCCATTTTTTTCAGTTTTCATTTTTCGTTTTCCATTTTTAATTTTTTAGTTTTCATGTTTCATTTTCCATTTTTCAGTTTTCAGTTTTCAGGTTTCATTTTTCATTTTTAATATTTCATTTTTCATTTCATTTTTCAGTTTCATCTTTCATTTTCCATTTTTAATTTCTCAGTTTTCATTTTTCATTTCACATTTTGCAGATATCATTTTTCTTTTTTCATTTTTTATTTTTCATTTTCCATTTTTCAGATTGCATTTTCCATTTTTCAGATTTCATTTTTCAGTTTTCATTTTTCATTTTCCATTTTTCATTTTTTATTTTTGAATATTAACTTTTCATATTCCATTTTTCATTTTTCAATTTTCAATTTACATTTTACATTTTTCAGTTTTCGGTTTTCATTTTTCATTTTTCAGTTTTCACTTTTAATTTAAAATTCATTATTAATGTTTCAGTTCTCAGTTTTCATTTCTCATTTTCCATTTTTCATTTTTTATTTTTCATGTTTCAGTTTTCACTTTTCAGTTTCCATTTTTCATTTTTCGTTTTTCATTTTCCACTTTTATTTTTCAGTATTCGTTTTTCATTTTAAAGTTACTATTTTGCAATTTTCATTTTCCATTTTCCACTTTCTTTTCAGTTTTCGTTTATCATTTTCCATTTTTAATTTTTCTTCATTTTCCATTTTTTTTTTCAGTTTTAATTTTTCATTTTTCATTTTTCATTTTTCATTTTCCATTTTTAATTTTTAATTTTTCACTTTTCAGTTTTTATTTTTCACATGCCATTTTTCATTTGACATCTTTCATGCATGAAGCACATAGACGACAGCGGCTACACGACTACAGCCTGTCAAAAATAAAATACACACGTTTATATGAAAACGATTATTTTGACACCAACACAGCTACACGACTACACGACCACTTTGGCTGCTGTAGTCAACTTGGGCTAATTTCTATTTTTGTTGGCTACAAAACAAAAATAGTGTTGACAATATAACAAAATATGTAAAAGATATTAGTGCTTTGAAATATTTTATTTTGTTGAAAAAATGAATCGCAAAATGAAATGCTATAATAATTCCATTAATAATCAAAGGCGGTTAAGTAAATTTATTTATTTATTTTTACGTTATAGTAATGCATTATAAATAAGTAATTGTGTATTTAAGTCAAGTTTATATAGAATCATGCATGTTTTTCTATTTCAATAAAGTAGAAAAAATATAATTGGCACTACTGAAATAAAAATGCTTTTGTATAAAAACAGCTGTTTATATTGTTGTTATATGTTGCTGTCGTTTTCAAAAAAATTAAGTTGCTGACTACACGACTACAATTGCAGCCAGCAGCATTTGTATTCGTGTGTTCGTGTAGCCGCTGTCGTCTATGTGTTTCATGCATCATTTTGCATTTTAATTTTTAAGTTTTCATTTTCCGTTTTTCAGTTTTCGTTTTCCATTTTTCAATTCTCCTTTTTCATTTTTCAGTTTTCATTTTCCATTTTTCAATTTTCATTTTCCATTTTTCAATTTTCCTTTTTCATTTTCAGTTTTCATTTTTCATTTTCCATTTTCCATTTTCCATTTTCCATTTTTCAATTTTCATTTTTCGTTTTCCATTTTCCATTTCAATTTTCATTTTCCATTTTTGATTTTTTAGTTTTCATTTTCCATTTTTCAATTTTCATCTTTTATTTTCCACTTTCCATTTTTAATATTTCATTTTTCCGTTTTCATTTTTAATTTTCCATTTTCCAATTTTTAGTTTACAGTTTTCATTTTCCATTTTTCATTATTCAGTTATCAGTTTTCATTTTCCATTTTTCAGTTTTTATTTTTCATTTCCCATTATCCATTTATCAGTTTTCATCTTTCATTTTTCATTTTTAAGTTTTCATTTTCAATTTTCCATTTTTCAGATCTCATTTTTCTTTTTTCATTTTTTATTTTAGTTTTCATTTTCCATTTTCCATTTTTAGTTTTAATTTTTCATTTTCCATTTTCCATTTTTTATTTTTGAATTTTCACTTTTCATTTTCCATTTTTAATTTTTCAGTTTCCATTTTTCAGTTTCCATTTTTTTTTTTCAGTTTTCAGTATCTTTTTTAATTTTTAATTTTTGAGTTTTCGTTTTTTATTTTCCTTTTTCTATTTTTCAATTTTCATTTTTATTTTCCATATTCCATTTTTCAGTTTTCATTTCTCATTTTCCATTCTTCATTTTTTTTTTTCAGTTTTCACTTTTCATTTTCTATTTTTCAGTTTTGGTTTTTGATTTTCCATTTTTCAACTTTAATTTTTATTTTCCATTTTTAATTTTTCATTTTTCAGTTTTCATTTTTTATTTTCCATTTTCTATTTTTCATGTTTTATTTTTGATTTTTCAGTTTTCACTTTTCACTTTTCAGTTTCCATTTTTAATTTGTCAGTTTTCGTTTTTATTTTCCATTTTTCATTTTTCAGTTTTCGGTTTTCATTTTCCATTTTGCATTTTCCATTTTCCAGTTTTTTTTTTCAGTTTCCATTTTTCATTTTCCATTTTTAATTCTTCATCTTTCATTTTTCAGTTTTAATTTTTATTTGCCATTTTTCATCTTTCATCTTTCATTTTCCATTTTTAATTTTTTAGTTTTCATTTTTCATTTTCGATTTTTCAGTTTTCATTTTCCATTTTCCAATTTTCATTTTTTAGTTTTCATTTTCCATTTTTCAATTTTCAATTTTCATTTTTAATTTTCCATTTCAATTTTGGTTTTTCATTTTCAATTTTTAATTTTTTAGTTTTCATTTTCCATTTCCACTTTCCATTTTTAATATTTAATTTTTAGTTTTATTTTTTAATTTTTCATTTTCCATTTTTTAGCTTTCATTTTTCATTTTCCATTTTTCAGTTTTCATTTTTCATTTCCCATTATCCATTTTTCAGTTTTCAACCTTCATTTTCCATCTTTAATTTTTCAGTTTTCATTTTCCATTTTTCAGATTTCATTTTTCTTTTTTCATTTTTTTTTTTTCATTTCCCATTTTTCGTTTTTCAGATTTCATTTTCCATTTTTCAGTTTTCATTTTTCATTTTCCATTTTTCATTTTTTATTTTTGAATTTTCACTTTTCATTTTCCATTTTCCATTTTTCAATTTTCTTTTATATTTTCCATTTTTTTCTGTTTTCATTTTTCATTTTTCATTTTCCATTTTTATTTTTTAAGGTTTCAGTTTTCATTTTCCATTTTCAATTTTTCATTTTTCAGTTTTCGTTTTTCATGTTCCATTTTCCGTTTTTCAATTTTAATTTTTCAGTTTCCATTTTTTTCAGTTTTCATTTTTCGTTTTCCATTTTTAATTTTTTAGTTTTCATGTTTCATTTTCCATTTTTCCGTTTTCAGTTTTCAGGTTTCATTTTTCGTTTTTAATATTTCAGTTTTCATTTTTCATTTCCCATTATCCATCTATCATTTTTCAGTTTTCATCTTTCATTTTCCATTTTTAATTTTACAGTTTTCATTTTTCATTTTCCATTTTTCAGATATCATTTTTCTTTTTTCAATTTTTATTTTTCAGATTTCATTTTCCATTTTTCATTTTCCATTTTCCATTTTTCAGTTTTCATTTTCCATTATCCATTTTTTTCAGTTTTCATTTTTCATTTTCCAATTTTATTTTTTAAGTTTTCACTTTTCATTTTCCATTTTCAATTTTTGATTTTTCTGTTTTCGTTTTTCATTTTCCATTTTCCGTTTTTCAATTTTAAGTTTTCAGTTTCCATTTTTTTTTCAGTTTTCATTTTTCGTTTTCCATTTTTAATTTTTTAGTTTTCATGTTTCATTTTCCATTTTCCATTTTTCAGTTTTCAGTTTTCAGGTTTCATTTTTCATTTTTAATATTTCATTTTTCATTTCATTTTTCAGTTTTCATCTTTCATTTTCCATTTTTAATTTCTCAGTTTTCATTTTTCATTTCACATTTTGCAGATATCATTTTTCTTTTTTCATTTTTTATTTTCATTTTCCATTTTTCAGATTGCATTTTCCATTTTTCATTTTTCAGTTTTCATTTTTCATTTCTCATTTTCCATTTTTCATTTTTTATTTTTGAATATTCACTTTTCATATTCCATTTTTCATTTTTCAATTTTCAATTTACATATTACATTTTTTAGTCTTCAGTTTTCGTTTTTCATTTTTCTTTTTTCAGTTTTCACTTTTTATTTAAAATTCATTTTTAATGTTTCAGTTTTCAGTTTTCATTTCTCATTTTCCATTTTTCATTTTTTATTTTTCATTTTTCAGTTTTCACTTTTCAGTTTCCAGTTTTCATTTTTCGTTTTTCATTTTACATTTTTATTTTTCAGTATTCGTTTTTCATTTTAAATTTACCATTTTGCAATTTTCATGTTCCATTTTCCACTTGCTTTTCAGTTTTCGTTTATCATTTTCCATTTTTAATTTTTCTTCATTTTCTATTTTTTTTTTTCAGTTTTCATTTTTCATTTTTCATTTTCCATTTTTAATTTTTAATTTTTCACTTTTCAGTTTTTATTTTTCACATGCCATTTTTCATTTTGCATCTTTCATGCATGAAGCACATAGACGACAGCGGCTACACGACTACAGCCTGTCAAAAATAAAATACACACGTTTATATGAAAACGATTATTTTGACACCAACACAGCTACACGACTACCCGACCACTTTTGCTGCTGTAGTCAACTTGGGCTAATTTCTATTTTTGTTGGCTACAAACAAAAATAGTGTTGACAATATAACAAAATATGTAAAAGATATTAGTGCTATGAAATATTTTATTTTGTTGAAAAAATGAATCGCAAAATGAAATGCTATAATAATTCCATTAATAATCAAAGGCGGTTAAGTAAATTTATTTATTTATTTTTACGTTATAATAATGCATTATAAATAAGTAATTGTGTATTTAAGTCAAGTTTATATAGAATCATGCATGTTTTTCTATTTTAATAAAGTAGAAAAAATATAATTGGCACTACTGAAATAAAAATGCTTTTGTATAAAAACAGCTGTTTATATTGTTGTTATATGTTGCTGTCGTTTTCAAAAAATTAAGTAGCTGACTACACGACTACAATTGCAGCCAGCAGCATTTGTAGTCGTGTGTTCGTGTAGCCGCTGTCGTCTATGTGTTTCATGCATCATTTTGCATTTTAATTTTTAAGTTTTCATTTTCCGTTTTTCAGTTTTCGTTTTCCATTTTTCAATTCTCCTTTTTCATTTTTCAGTTTTCATTTTCCATTTTTCAATTTTCATTTTCCATTTTCCATTTTTCAATTTTCGTTTTTCATTTTTCAGTTTTCATTTTTCATTTTCCATTTTCCATTTTTCAATTTTCATTTTTCATTTTTCGTTTTCCATTTTCCATTTCAATTTTCATTTTTCATTTTCCATTTTTCATTTTTTAGTTTTCATTTTCCATTTTTCAATTTTCATCTTTCATTTTCCACTTTCCATTTTTAATATTTCATTTTTCCGTTTTCACTTTTAATTTTCCATTTTCCAATTTTTAGTTTACAGTTTTCATTTTCCATTTTTCATTTTTCAGTTATCAGTTTTTATTTTCCATTTTTCAGTTTTTATTTTTCATTTCCCATTATCCATTTATCCATTTTTAATTTTCCATTTTTCAGATCTCATTTTTCTTTTTTAATTTTTTATTTTAGTTTTCATTTTCCATTTTTAGTTTTAATTTTTCATTTTTCATTTTTTATTTTTGAATTTTCACTTTTCATTTTCCATTTTTAATTTTTCAGTTTCCATTTTTCCTTTTTCTATTTTTCAATTTTCATTTTCATTTTTCATTTTTCAGTTTTCATTTTCCATTTTTCAATTTTCATTTTTATTTTCCATGTTCCATTTATCAGTTTTAATTTCTCATTTTCCATTTTTCATTTTTGTTTTTCATTTTCAGTTTTCACTTTTCATTTTTCATTTTTCAGTTTTCAGTTTTCATTTCTCATTTTCCATTTTTCAGTTTTCACTTTTCAGTTTCCATTTTTCATTTTCCATTTTTCATTTTTCAGTTTTCGTTTTTCATTTTAAATTTACCATTTTGCAATTTTCATTTTCCATTTTCCACTTTTTTTTCAGTTTTCATTATCATTTTCCATTTTTATACCCTATACCACTATGTGGTTTGGGTATAATGACTTTGTGCTGCTGTTTGTAACAACCAAAAATATTTGAACTAGACCCATCTTTAATTATACCGATCGAATCAGAATCACTTTCTGAGTTGATTTAACAATGTCCGTCCGTCCGTCCGTCCGTCCGTCCGTCCGTATGTGTGTCCATGTAAAGCTTGTAATCAAACTGCAGGTCGCAAATATGAATATATTTTGATGAAATTTGGTATATAAGCCTTTCTCGGCCATAGAATGAACGTTATTGAAATTGGTGAGAATCGGTCCATGTTCAGACCTAGCCCCCATACAAATTACCCATATGAAATCGACATAAATTACCATAAGATCCAAATTGTCATATAGATCTTACTCAAATTGGGTTTGTATGCGTTCATTACATTCACTAATGAGTAGTCCAAAAATGATCCCTTTGACCCCATATAGAGCTGCTTCCCGATCTTCACTTAAATCTATTAAAAAACAAAAATATTGCACTGATTCTTCTCAAATTTTGTTTGTATATATTTTTGCAAAATACAAGAGACTTTACCAAACATGATCAGGATCCGTCCATTTTTGGACCTAGTCTCTTTATAGCTATAGCATCCGATATGAACTTTTTCATATCTGCAGCCAAAAAAATTAATAAAAATCCCACTCAAATTTGGTTTTTGCTTATTTTCAATGTCCAGTTACTTGGGCCTAAGAGATAGGGTTTCTAAACGCATGGTATAGGGTATCGTATAGTCGGTCTAGACCGACTATAATTTTCTTACTTGTTAATTTTTCAGTCTTCATTTTCCATTTTTTTTTTCAGTTTTCATTTTTCATTTTCCATTTTTCAGTTTTCATTTTCCATTTTTCAATTCTCCTTTTCCATTTTTCAGTTTTCATTTTCCATTTTTCATTTTCCATTTTTCAATTTTCCTTTTTCATTTTTCATTTTTCAGTTTTCATTTTCCATTTTCCATGTTTCAATTTTCATTTTTCGTTTTCCATTTTACATTTCAATTTTCATTTTTTAGTTTTTATTTTCCATTTTTCATTTTTCATCTTTCATTTCCCACTTTCCATTTTCAATATTTCATTTTTCCGTTTTCATTTTTAATTTTCTATTTTCCAATTTTTAGTTTACATTTTTCATTTTCCATTTTTCATTTTTCAGTTATCAGTTTTCATTTTCCATTTTTCAGTTTTCATTTTTCATTTCCCATTATCCATTTTTCAGTTTTCATCTTTCATTTTTCATTTTTCAGTTTTCATTTTTCATTTTTAATTTTCCATTTTTCAGATCTCATTTTTCTTTCTTCATTTTTTATTTTAGTTTTCATTTTTCATTTTTAGTTTTAATTTTTCAGTTTCCATTTTCCATTTTTTATTTTTGAATTTTCACTTTTCATTCTCCATTTTTCATTTTTCATTTTCGATTTTTCAATTTTCAATTCCAATTTTACATTTTTCAGTTTTCAGTTTTTATTTTTCATTTTTCAGTTTTCAATTTTCATTTTAAATTTTTCATTTTTCATTTTCCATTTGTCAATTTTCATTTTTAATTTTCCATTTTTCAATTTCCATTTTGCAGTTTCCATTTTCTAGTTTTTAATTTTATTTTTCAGTTTTCATGAAAATTATCCCATCCCATAATCCATTTTTCAGTTTTCATATATTATTTTCCATTTTTCAGTTTTCATTTTTCAATTTTCATTTTCCAGTTTTTATATTCCATTTTTCAGTTTTCATTTTTCAGATTTCATTTCTCAGTTTTCATTTTCCATTGTTCAGATTTCATTTTCCATCTTTAATTTTTCAGTTTTCATTTTACATTTTTAATTTTTCATCTATCATGTTCCATTTTTCACTTTATATTTTTCATTTTTCAGTTTTCATTTTTCATTTTCCATTTTTCATTTTTTATTTTTGAATTTTCACTTTTCATATTCCATTTTTCATTTTTCAATTTACATTTTAGATTTTTCAGTCTTCAGTTTTCGTTTTTCATTTTACATTTTTAATTTTTCAGTTTTCAATTTTTATTTTAAATTTTCCATTTTTCATTTTCCATTTTCCATTCCACATTTGTCAGTTTTCATTTTCCATTTTTCATTTTCCATCTTGCAGTTTTCATTTTCCATTTTACATTTTTCAATTTTCCTTGTTCAGTTTTCATATTCCATTTTAATTTTTCAGTTTTAATTTTTGACTTTCCATTTTCTATTTTTTTATCAGTTTTCATCTTTCATTTTCCACTTTTAGTTTTTCATTTTTCTTTTTTCATTTTCCATTTTTCAGTTTTCATTTTCCATTTTTCAATTTTCATTTTTATTTTCCATGTTCCATTTCTCAGTTTTAATTTCTCATTTTCCATTTTTCATTTTTGTTTTTCATTTTTCAGTTTTCAGTTTTCAGTTTTCACTTTTCAGTTTCCATTTTTCATTTTTCGTTTTTCATTTTCCATTTTTCATTTTTCAGTTTTCGTTTTTCATTTTAAATTTACCATTTTGCAATTTTCATTTTCCATTTTCCACTTTTTTTTCAGTTTTCATTTATCATTTTCCATTTTTAATTTTTCAGTCTTCATTTTCCATTTTTTTTTTCAGTTTTCATTTTTCATTTTCCAGTTTTCAGTTTTCATTTTCCATTTTTCAATTCTCCTTTTCCATTTTTCAGTTTTCATTTTCCATTTTTCAATTTTCATTTTCCATTTTCCATTTTTCAATTTTCCTTTTTCATTTTTCATTTTTCAGTTTTCATTTTTCATTTTCCATTTTCCATGTTTCAATTTTCATTTTTCGTTTTCCATTTTACATTTCAATTTTCATTTTTTAGTTTTCATTTTCCATTTTTCATTTTTCATCTTTCATTTCCCACTTTCCATTTTCAATATTTCATTTTTCCGTTTTCATTTTTAATTTTCCTTTTCCAATTTTTAGTTTTCATTTTTCAGTTATCAGTTTTCATTTTCCATTTTTCAGTTTTAATTTTTCATTTCCCATTATCCATTTTTCAGTTTTCATCTTTCATTTTTCATTTTCCAGTTTTCATTTTTAATTTTCCATTTTTCAGATCTCATTTTTCTTTCTTCATTTTTAATTTTAGTTTTCATTTTTCATTTTTAGTTTTAATTTTTCAATTTCCATTTTCCATTTTTTATTTTTGAATTTTCACTTTTCATTCTCCATTTTTCATTTTTCATTTTCGATTTTTCAATTTTCAATTCCAATTTTACATTTTTCAGTCTTCAGTTTTTATTTTTCATTTTCCATTTTTCATTTTTCAGTTTTCAATTTTCATTTTAAATTTTCCATTTTTCATTTTCCATTTGTCAATTTTCATTTTTAATTTTCCATTTTTCAATTTCCATTTTGCAGTTTTCATTTTCTAGTTTTTAATTTTATTTTTCAGTTTTCATGAAAAATTATCCCATCCCATAATCCATTTTTCAGTTTTCATATTTTATTTTCCATTTTTCAGTTTTCATTTTTCAGATTTCATTTTTCAGTTTTCATTTTCCATTGTTCAGATTTCATTTTCCATCTTTAATTTTTCAGTTTTCATTTTACATTTTTAATTTTTCGTCTATCATTTTCCATTTTTCACTTTATATTTTTCATTTTTCAGTTTTCATTTTCCATGTTTCATTTTCCATTTTTAAGCTTTCATTTTTCATTTCCCCTTATCCATTTTTTATTTTTCATTTTTCATTTTTCAGTTTTCACTTTTCATTTTCCACTTTCAATTTTTAATTTTTCATTTTTCGTTTTTCATTTTCCATTTTTCATATTCAATTTTTTTCGGTTTTCATTTTCCATTTTTAATTTTTCAGTTTTCAGTTTTCATTTTACATTTTCCATTTTTTATTTTTCATTTTTCAGTATCCACTTTTCATTTTCCATTGTTCATTTTTAATTTTTGAGTTTTCGTTTTTCATTTCCCATTTTCCATTTTTCAATTTTCATTTTTCTTTTTCCATTTTTTTCATTTTTCAGTTTTCATTTCCAATTTTTAATTTTTCAGTTTCCATTTTTCATTTTCCATTTTCCATTTTTAATTTTTGAGTTTTCGTTTTTCATTTTCCTTTTTCTATTTTTCAATTTTCATTTTTATTTTCCATATTTCATTTTTCAGTTTTCATTTCTCATTTTCCATTCTTCATTTAAATTTTTCAGTTTTCACTTGTCATTTTCTATTTTTCAGTTTTGGTTTTTCATTTTCCATTTTTGAATTTTCATTTTTATTTTCCATTTTCCATTTTTAATTCTTCATTTTTCAGTTTTCATTTTTAATTTTCCATTTTTCATGTTTTATTTTTCATTTTTCAGTTTTCACTTTTCACTTTTCACTTTTCAGTTTCCATTTTTCATTTGTCAGTTTTCGTTTTTCATTTTCCATTTTTAATTTTTCAGTTTTCGGTTTTCATTTTCCATTTTGCATTTTCCATTTTCACTTTTCACTTTTCAGTTTTCATTTCGCATTTTCCATTTTTCAGTTTTCACTTTTCAGTTTCCATTTTTCGTTTTTCATTTTCCATTTTTAATTTTTCAGTTTTCGTTTTTCATTTAAAATTTACCATTTTGCAATTTTCATTTTCCATTTTCCACTTTTTTTTCAGTTTTCATTTATCATTTTCCATTTTTAATTTTTCAGTCTTCATTTTCCATTTTTTTCAGTTTTCATTTTTCATTTTTCATTTTCATTTTTCAGTTTTCATTTTCCATTTTTCAATTTTCATTTTTCATTTTCCATTTTTCATTTTTTAGTTTTCATTTTCCATTTTTCATTTTTCATCTTTCATTTTCCACTTTCCATTTTTAATATTTCATTTTTCCGTTTTCATTTTAATTTTCCATTTTCCAATTTTTAGTTTACATTTTTCATTTTCCATTTTTCATTTTTCAGTGATCAGTTTTCATTTTTCATTTTCCATTTTTCAGTTTTCATTTTTTATTTCCCATTATCCATTTTTCAATTTTCATCTTTCATTTTTCATTTTTCAGTTTTCATTTTTAATTTTCCATTTTTCAGATCACATTTTTCTTTGTTCATTTTTTATTTTAGTTTTCATTTTTCATTTTTAGTTTTAATTTTTCAGTTTCCATTTTCCATTTTTTTATTTTTGAATTTTCACATTTCATTTTCCATTTTTCATTTTTCATTTTCGATTTTTCATTTTTCAGTTTTCAAATTTCATTTTAAATTTTCTATTTTTCATTTTCCATTTGTCAATTTTCATTTTTAATTTTCCATTTTTCAATTTTCATTTTGCAGTTTCCATTTTCTAGTTTTTAATTTTATTTTTCAGTTTTCATGAAAAATTGTCCCATCCCATAATCCATTTTTCAGTTTTCATATTTTATTTTCCATTTTTCAGTTTTCATTTTTCAATTTTCATTTTCCAGTTTTTATATTCCATTTTTCAGTTTTCATTTTTCAGAATTCATTTTTCAGTTTTCATTTTCCATTGTTCAGATTTGATTTTCCATCTTTAATTTTTCAGTTTTCATTTTCCATTTTTAATTTTTCATCTATCATTTTCCATTTATCACTTTATATTTTTCATTTTTCAGTTTTCATTTTCGGTGTTTCATTTTCCATTTTTCAGCTTTCATTTTTCATTTCCCATTATCCATTTTTCATTTTTCAGTTTTCATTTTCCATTTTTAATATTTCATTTTTCAGTTTTCATTTTTAATTTTCCATTTTCCAATTTTTAGTTTTCATTTTTTTTAATTTTTCAGTTTTCATTTTCCATTTTCCATTTTTCAGTTTTCATATTTCATTTTCCATTTCTCAGTTTTCGTTTTTCATTTTCCATTTTTCATTTTTTTTTTTCAGTTTTAATTTTTTATTTTTCATTTTTCAGTATCCACTTTTCATTTTTCAGTTTTCATTATTTATTTTCCATTTTTCATTTTTCATTTTTCATTTTCCATTTTTCAGTTTTCATTTTTCATTTTTCATGTTCCATTTTCCATTTCTTTTTCATTTTTTATTTTCCATTTTCCATTTTTCAGTTTTCATTTTTCATTTTTCAGTTTTCATTTTCCAGTTTCCATTTTTCATTTTGCATTTTCTATTTTTCAATTTTCATTTTTCATTTTCCAATTTAAATTTTTCATTTTTAATTATTCACTTTTAATTTTTCCATTTTTAATTTTTGAGTTTTCATTTTCCATTCTTCATACTTCATTCATCTTTAATTTTTCATTTTCAATTTTCCATTTTCCTTTTTTTCATTTTTCAGTTTCAATTTTTATTTTCCATTTACCAATTTTTATCTTTCATTTTCCACTTTCATTTTTTAATTTTCATTTTTCGTTTTTCATTTTCCATTTTTCATATTCCATTTTTTTCGGTTTTCATTTTCCATTTTTAATTTTTCAGTTTTCAGTTTTCATTTTACATTTTCCATTTTTTATTTTTCATTTTTCAGTATCCACTTTTCATTTTCCATTGTTCATTTTTAATTTTTGAGTTTTTGTTTTTCATTTCCCATTTTCTATTTTTCAATTTTCATTTTTCTTTTTCCTTTTTTTTCAGTTTTCAGTTTTCATTTTCAATTTTTAATTTTTCAGTTTCCATTTTTCATTTTCCATTTTTAATTTTTGAGTTTTCGTTTTTCATTTTCCTTTTTCTATTTTGCATTTTTCATTTTTATTTTCCATATTCCATTATTCTGCTTTCATTTCTCATTTTCCATTCTTCATTTTAATTTTTCAGTTTTCACTTTTCATTTCCTATTTTTCAGTTTTGCTTTTTCATTTTCCATTTTTCAATTTTCATTTTTATTTTCCATTTTCCATTTTTAATTCTTCATTTTTCAGTTTTCATTTTTTATTTTCCATTTTCCATTTTTCATGTTTTATTTTTCATTTTTCAGTTCACTTTTCACTTTTCAGTTTCCATTTTTCATTTGTCAGTTTTCGTTTTTCATTTTCCATTTTTCATTTTTCAGTTTTCGGTTTTCATTTTCCATTTTGCATTTTTTTTTCAGTTTTCATTTTTCATTTTCATTTTCCAATTTTAATTTTTCATCTTTCATTTTCCATTTTTAATTTTTTAGTTTTCATTTTTCATTTTCTATATATCAGTTTTCACTTTTCATTTCCCATTATCCATTTTTCAGTTTTCATCTTTCGTTTTAAATTTTTCAGTTTTCATTTATAATTTTCCATTTTTCAGATCTCATTTTTCTTTTTTCATTTTTTATTTTAGTTCTCATTTTTCATTTTTAGTTTTAATTTTTCAGTTTCCATTTTCCATTTTTTATTTTTGAATTTTCACTTTTCATTTTCCATTTTTCATTTTTCATTTTCGATTTTTCAATTTTCAATTCCTATTTTACATTTTTCAGTCTCCAGTTTTTATTTTTCATTTTTCAGTTTTCAATTTTCATTTTAAATTTTCCATTTTTCATTTTCCATTTGTCAATTCTCATTTTTAATTTTCCATTTTTCAATTTCCATTTTGCAGTTTCCATTTTCTAGTTTTTAATTTTATTTTTCAGTTTTCATGAAAAATTATCCCATCCCATCCCATAATCCATTTTTCAGTTTTCATATTTTATTTTCCATTTTTCAGTTTTCATTTTCCATTTTTCATCTTTCAGTTTTTATATTCCATTTTTCAGATTTCATTTTTTTTTCATTTTTTATTTTTCAGTTTTCATTTTTCAGATTTAATTTTTCAGTTTTCATTTTCCATTGTTCAGATTTCCATTTTTAATTTTTCATCTATCATTTTCCATTTTTCAGTTTATATTTTTCATTTTTCAGTTTTCATTTTCCATGTTTCATTTTCCATTTTTCAGCTTTCATTTTTCATTTCCCATTATCCATTTTTCATTTTCTATTTTTAATATTTAATTTTTCAGTTTTCATTTTTAATTTTCCATTTTCCAATTTTTAGTTTTAATTTTTTTTTTAATTTTTCAGTTTTCATTTTTCATTTTCCATTTTTCAGTTTTCATTTTTCATTTCCCATTATCCATTTTTCATTTTTCAGTTTTCATCTTTCATTTTTCATTTTTCCATTTTCATATTTTTCCATTTTTCAGATTTCATTTTTCTTTTTTCATTTTCCATTTTCCATTTTTCAGTTTTCATATTTCATATTTCATTTTCCATTTCTCAGTTTTCATTTTTCATTTTATTTTTCATTTTTCAGTATCCACTTTTCATTTTTCAGTTTTCATTATTCATTTTCCATTTTTCATTTTTCATTTTTCATTTCCCATTATCCATTTTTCATTTTTCAGTTTTCATTTTGCATTTTGTATTTTTCAATTTTCATTTTTCATTTTCCAATTTCCATTTTTCATTTTTAATTATTCAGTTTTAATTTTTCATTTTCCATTTTTAATTTTTGAGTTTTCATTTTCCATTCTTCATATTTCATATTTAATTTTTCATTTTTCATTTTCAATTTTCCATTTTCCTTTTTTCATTTTTCAGTTTCAATTTTTATTTTCCATTTACCAATTTTTATTTTTAATTTTTCAGTTTTCACTTTTCATTTTCCACTTTCAATTTTTAATTTTTCATTTTTCGTTTTCCATTTTTCATTTTCCATTTTTTTTTTTTTGGTTTTCATTTTTCATTTTCCATTTTTAATTTTTCATTTTTCAGTTTTCATTTTACATTTTCCATTTTTTATTTTTCATTTATCAGTATCCACTTTTCATTTTCCATTTTTCATTTTTAATTTTTGAGTTTTCGTTTTTCATTTCCCATTTTTCAATTTTCATTTTTCTTTTTCCATTTTTTTCAGTTTTCAGTTTTCATTTTCCGTTTTTAATTTTTAAGTTTCCATTTTTCATTTTCCATTTTCCATTTTTTTTTTTTCAGTTTTCAGTATCCACTTTTCATTTTCCATTTTTCATTTTTAATTTTTGAGTTTTCGTTTTTCATTTTCCATTTTCTATTTTTCAATTTTCATTTTTATTTTCCATATTCCATTTTTCAGTTTTCATTTCTCATTTTCCATTCTTCATTTTCTATTTTTCAGTTTTGGTTTTTCATTTTCCATTTTTCAATTTTCATTTTTATTTTCCATTTTCCATTTTTAAATTTTCATTGTTCAGTTTTCATTTTTAATTTTCATTTTCAATTTTTCAAGTTTTATTTTTAATTTTTCAGTTTCCACTTTTCACTTTTCAGTTTCCATTTTTCATTTATCAGTTTTCGGTTTTCATTTTCCATTTTGCATTTTCCATTTTCCATTTTTTTTCAGTTTTCATTTTTCATTTTCCATTTTTAATTTTTCATCTTTGATTTTTCAGTTTTAATTTTTATTTGCCATTTTTCATCTTTCATCTTTTATTTTCCATTTTTAATTTTTTAGTTTTCATTTTTTATTTTCCATTTTTCAGTTTTCGTTTTCCATTTTTCAATTTTCATTTTTTAGTTTTCATTTTCCATTTTTCAAATATCATTTTTAATTTTCCATTTTCCATTTCAATTTTCGTTTTTCATTTTCAATTTTTCATTTTTAGTTTTCATTTTCCATTTCCATTTTCCATTTTTAATATTTAATTTTTCAGTTTTAATTTTTAATTTTTCATTTTCCATTTTTTAGTTTTCATTTCCCATCATCCATTTTTCAGTTTTCAACTTTCATTTTCCATCTTTAATTTTTCAGTTTTCATTTTTCATTTTCCATTTTGCGGATTACATTTTTCTTTTTTCATTTTCTATTTTTCATTTTCCATTTTTCGTTTTTCAAATTTCATTTTCCATTTTTCATTTTTCATTTTTTTATTTTTGAATTTTCACTTTTCATTTTCCATTTTTCATTTTCCATTTTTCAATTTTCATTTTCCATTTTCAATTTCTTTCAGTTTTCATTTTTCTTTTTTCATTTTCCATTTTCCATTTTTATTTTTTAAGGTTTCACTTTTCATTTTCCATTTTCAATTTTTAATTTTTCAGTTTTCGTTTTTCATGTTCAGTTTCCATTTTTTTCAGTTTTCATTTTTCGTTTTCCATTTGTAATTTTTTAGTTTTCATGTTTCATTTTCCATTTTTCAGTGTTCAGTTTTCAGGTTTCATTTTTCATTTTTAATATTTCAGTTTTCATTTCCCATTATCCATCTTTCATTTTTCAGTTTTCATCTTTCATTTTCCATTTTTAATTTAACAGTTTTCATTTTTCATTTTCCATTTTTCAGATATCATTTTTCTTTTTTCATTTTTTATTTCTCATTTTTCATATTCCATTTTTCAGATTGCATTTTCCATTTTTCAATTTTCATTTTTCATTTTCCATTTTTCATTTTTCATTTTTTATTTTTGAATTTTCACTTTTCATTTTCCATTTTTCATTTTCCATTTTCAATTTCTTTCAGTTTTCATTTTTCATTTTTCATTTTCCATTTTCCATTTTCCATTTTTATTTTTTAAGGTTTCACTTTTCATTTTCCATTTTCAATTTTTAATTTTTCAGTTTTCGTTTTTCATGTTCCATTTTCCGTTTTTCAATTTTAATTTTTCAGTTTCCATTTTTTTCAGTTTTCATTTTTCGTTTTCCATTTTTAATTTTTTAGTTTTCATGTTTCATTTTCCATTTTTCAGTTTTCAGGTTTCATTTTTAATTTTTAATATTTCGGTTTTCATTTCCCATTATCCATCTTTCATTTTTCAGTTTTCATCATTCATTTTCCATTTTTAATTTAACAGTTTTCATTTTTCATTTTCCATTTTTCTTTTTTCATTTTTTATTTTTCATTTTTCATATTCCATTTTTCAGATTGCATTTTCCATTTTTCAGATTTCATTTTCCATTTTTCATTTGTCAGTTTTCATTTTCCATTTTTCATTTTTTATTTTTGAATTTTCACTTTTCATATTCCATTTTTCATTTTTCAATTTTCAATTTACATATTACATTTATCAGTCTTTAGTTTTCGTTTTTCATTTTACATTTTTCATTTTTCAGTTATCGCTTTTTATTTTAAATTTTCCATTTTTCATTTTCCATTTTCCATTCTCCATTTGTCAGTTTTCATTTTCCATTTTTCATTTTCCATCTTGCAGTTTTCATTTTCCATTTTACATTTTTCAATTTTCCTTTTTCAGTTTTCATTTTCCATTTTTAATTTTTCAGTTTTCATTTTTGATTTTCCAAAAAAATAGAATTTTGTCAATTTTCATCTTTCATTTTCCATTTTTAGTTTTTCAGTTTTAATTTTTCATTTGCCATTTTTCAGTTTTCATTTTTATTTTCCATATTCCATATCAGTAGATAAGATATAGGAGAACCAGGAATTTTTCATTTCCGTCACCGTTAGATGGCGCTGTTTGGTTGGTGTCTATACTAACTAACTTGAGGGCAAGATTATTGAAATTATTTTGGTTGGTGTCTACACTAACTAACTTGAGGGCAAGATCCGCTAGGGGCTTGCCCGAAAAAAATTTTAGTAGATAAGATATAGGAGAACCAGGAATTTTTCATTTTCGCCACCGTTAGATGGCGCTGTTTGGCTGAGGTCTATAGGAGAACCAGGTTTATTGGAGAACCAGGAATTTTTCAATTTTTGCCCCGTTAGATGGCGCAAAGTTGAATAACTTTTTACTATAACATTGAATAACTTTTTACTTTGCTATGTGTAGCGAAGACAGATTAAATTATTTCTAATCAACTGAAAAATACTTTCTAAAATCTCCGTGCGCCTGATACATAAAATGCATGCATATAAAAATTTACCACACAATTGCAAGATTGCAACAAGTCGACAGTTTGTAAACAATAAAACAAATAGAAACATATAAAAATTTACCACACAATTACCAAAACACTTGAATCAAAACTAAACATGATTGAAACAAATCGACAGTTTGTAAACAATAAAACCAATAGAAACATAAATGTGGTCACTTATCAGTACACATGTTTGAAAATTTTTATGTATATAACAAAAATCTAGATAAACATTAGTGTTTTAACATGATCATAAAATCCTTATAAAAAGGCATAGTTTTGGAAAATGATAAGCCTGGTTAATAAATCATAAACACTTTTTAAAAATACGTTACTTATTGGAAATTGGGTACCTTTTTCCTATGTTATGTGTAGTGAAGACAGATTAAATTATTGTTTATCATAACTACGGATAGATTAACCAAAATAATATTAAGGAAAAATAGTTTCATTTCGTTCAGTAGTCAACTACACGGGAAACTATTAATTACAAATTTTGATCGAAATAAAAAAATAAAAAAATTAATTAAAAATGGAAAACATGAATTTTTTTAAGTGCTCGCTCTGCACCATTTTCTATGAGGATGAATCAGAATTCCTCAAACACATGGAAAATAGTTTGGAGTGTATGGAAAACACTCCCAGCGTAGAATGTGTTTACTGCAGTAAATACATACCGGGTGTATCCAACTACGTAATACACACAACAAACTGTCTCATTGAAAATGAGATAGAGCGAATCTCTACTCATAATGTTTCTTCATTTGAATATTCATATGATGTGCTCTTCCTTAGCGGAGAATTGATGGATGAAATACCCAACAACCAAATGGGTTTCTGGAATACAGAGGAGTGGATTCCTGAGACACCTGAGACACCACCACCACCTCAAATCACATATAATTTTACAGAGGATTGGATTCCTGAGACACCAACACCACCTCAAATCACATTTTAATTTTTAAATATAAGATTATAAATTTAAGTATATACATCCATCTCTTTTTAATAAATATTTATATAAAAAAATATTTTGTTGTTGTTGAATTTATTAAATTTTGGAGTATAAATTACAGAACTTCTTACGATTGATTTACTAGAATCATTAGTAAGTTTGATTGAAGCAGTTCAACACCTAAAAATAAATGGATTTTTTAAACGCATTAAACAACTCGAGAAACAATTCTGGAGAAGGCTTTACAAGAGTGGCTAATTTAAAAATCGGATATCCATATACAATAACTGGATGCAAATTAAAGGATACGCAAATTGGTTCTAAAATGACTTTAAATTTGTTAGATGAAGATGGTAATTTCCTATGGATATTTTTACCTAAACGCCTCAGCGAGCTGTTTCCTATGAAGAACCCATTCAAAAAACTGACTGACAATAAAATTGAACAAATAATATATCGTGGTAGAGATGAATCCAAATATAATAGAGCTATTCTTGAGTTTGTGAGCCAAAAAGAAAATAAAGAAAACAAATAAAAGTCAAAATTTAAAATCCATTTTGTTTTATTTAAAACACTCCCAGCGTAGAATGTGTTTAGTTCTTAAGGTTTTATTTTCAATAAAGAAATTAGTATTGTACATTCACTCAACTATTCGAGTTGTTTCTCCATAGATACAAACATTTAGTACCATCAACATCAAGTTTTAAATGAAAGAAAAATTTCAAATACATAAAAATAGTTTGAAGAATGGAAAATTTTCCAATAGTTTTTGTTGATTTGCAAGGATTTAGGGGAAATTCAAATAATTTCATACCAAAGGAAATTGCTATGGTCTTCAATACTAAAGAGTATTATAATTTCATCATAAAGCCACCCTTTGAATTTAAATATTTATTACCAGAAAAGCAGAAACAAGCAAAATGGTTGACTAAAAATCACCATCATCTACAGTGGGAAGACGGAAATGCATCACTTGAGAGTGTATGTAAATTCATTAACGCAAATATCAATTTTCGCGTTTATGTCAAGGGTTTGGAAAAGAAAAAGTGGCTTGAGGAGATGTTGCAGAAAAATGTATTCAATATTGAAAATATATGTTACCACAATTTAAAGCGTCTCGAAAGAGAATATCCAGATTGCATCCGTTGCAGTTTTCACAACCATGGAACTTGTGCTCTGAAGAATGCTCTTTTACTTCAGAATTTTTTAGCTCCGCCCATAAATGCAAGCTCTTTTGTAAATATAGTACCCTGATTTCCATAACAATATTGAAAATAAACTAATGCTACACCTTATCTGTTAATTTTGTTAAAATTGTTAATTCTTATATACCAGTTTATATTTTTTGGGCAACTTAGTTTAGTTTATCTCCTCAGTTGAAATGGATCATACTTATTGTGAAATAGAAAAACCAAAACTATCTAAAAGGAAACAAGATTATACACTTATCTATCATCTGGAGTACTTACTCAATTTAAAATTAAAATTAAGCTGTGGATTTTCTACAAAAAATAATTTTCAACCTCTCCTCTGGATTCATAGCAATAAAACAAATGCTGTTGGCTTTACTAGAGATGAATGGATTCATCTGATGGCATATAAGGAATATATTCAGATGAGACTTGATCAGTACGAATTTATCGATCTATATGAAGAATTGGATCATCCAACATTAAGCAGAATTTGTTGTGAATTTAAATGCAAAAGAGGCGGACATTGTGTATTAGTTATATCACAAAATGGTCATAAGATCAAAATTGATGGTGAATCTTGGAGAAATATTATTCGAGTTGGAATTTTTTTGACGTCATTTCTGTGTTGGAATACAATATTACAGAAACAAATATCTCATTTTTATCGTACCTATTTCATACCCAGATGTGCAGAACTCAATAAAATCAGTATTCAATTATCGGATCTTGAACAATCATACGATAAAGATGTGCAAGTGGACTTGATGCGGCTATGTTTTGAAATTAGTAAAAAAATGCCTGACAAAATAAAATCGGATATTAAAATACATAAGTTATTATTAAGAACTAAAAATAAGTAATAAATAAAGATGAGTAAACAGCAAGTTGTTAATGAAATTCATAAGTCAATAAGAAAAATTTTGTTAGACGTAGATTCATACAAAAGGGCTATAATGATACATGGCAAATAGATCTAGTAGAAATGATTCCATTTGCTAAAATGAATAATGGGTATAAGTATCTTTTAACTGGGATAGATACTTTTTCAAAATATGCTTTTGCATATCCAGTTAAATCAAAAAAATCTTTAGAAATTGTTACTGCCATGGTTAAAATGTTTAAACGATTAAAAACAAAACCAAAAAATATACAATCTGATCAAGGGAAAGAATTTTTCAATAAAGATTTTAAATTATTAATGAAAACAAATCATATTAACCATTATCATACATATACCCATTTAAAAGCATCAATATGTGAACGTTTTAATAGAACTTTAAAAACATTAATGTGGAAAATGTTTAGTATGAGAGGAAACTACAAGTGGGTTGATGATATTGACAGTTTAGTTTCACAATACAATAACACCTATCACCGTACAATTAAAAGGAAACCATCTGAAGTTAATAAATCTAATCAAATTCATTTGTTACACACAGTTTATAATTTTCCAAAATCATTCCCGCGTAATAAGTTTAAAAAAGGTGATCATGTCAGAATCAGCAAATATAAGGGAATTTTTTTTAAGCGCTATGAACCAAATTGGTCAACATAAGTTTTTACTATAGATAAAGTAAATATTACCAATCCTGTGACATATTTAATTAAAGATTATAGAAATGATATAATACTAGGGTCATTTTATGAATATGAACTACAAAAGGTTAAAAACAAAGATGATTTTCTGATTGAAAAAGTTTTAAAAAGAAGGGGAAAGAAACTCTTTGTCAAATGGTTAAGTTTTGATGAATCTCATAACTCTTGGATAAATAAAAATAAATTATTAAAATAACATATAGTATTGAGAAGTATAAAAGGAGAATATGTTGTTAAATTAATTTTAATTGAATAAAATCATTTAAGAAGGTACCATACAACTGTATTAAGCTAAATGGATCGCATTTTTAAAAATTCTGAAGTCAAGTATGAAAAACTGAAATATTGTAACTACTGTGGTAGCAACGATCACAATGAAGATAGATGTAAGAAAAAAGTGGAAGACAATAAAGTTAATAAATGGCAATGTTCAAAAAAGAATAAATAAATTATATATGAAATAAAACAAATTGTTTCAATGTTTTTTGTTTTTATTTTTATTTAAATAAAAAGTACAATATTTTGTTGGAAATAAAATTAAACTTACAAAACTACATCACTTATTTTATAATGTCCCCAAGCTAATGTATCCACATTATTAGGTAAAACATATCTCTTATCATCCTTATAGTTTAAACTTATTTTATTTACAATTTCCGTATATAATTTATGGGATCTACTGCGAATAACCCTTTGTTCACCATAAAATGTTTTTCTCTCTATTATAGATTCCTGATAATTACGGAGTTCTAATTTTTTAACAACTGATTTTTTTACTCCTTTTACTTTTTTAATAGTTTTGGTGTAATTTTCATGATCTCCTACCGTGTAAGCGTATGCTTTTGCTTTCAGACCTGCAAATTCTCTCATAATTTTACCTGAATTTTCGTCTTTCATTAAGCCCAGAACTTTTTTGTTCAAAGATCTAATCCCATAAACATTTTCGGGTTTATATTCTGAAGTGTCAAATTTATCACTATTGTTTTTAATAATTTCGTAAATGTCTTTTTTGGAGGATATAATGAATGAATCAGTGTCCATGTAGATACATTTCAGATTTTTATCTTCTTTAACCAAAAAATTGTAATAAAAATCATACATTAAATATTTTGAGAGTTCTAATACTGTTACACCTATGTATATTGGCTTGTCATGATGTACCTCTAATTTGTTCAATTCTATACCATACAGTCCATTATCAAAAACGTCTATACCAGAAAAGTTGGGATTAGCTATAAGAGCTCTGCACCCTTCGGAATTTCTGCGATTGTCATAATTAGTAACTAATCTCACATCACGACGCTTTTCTACATTTTCCATCGTTTTACCGTATACAGCATTATTCATTAATTTAAAAAAATTCTTTTCAAATTCATTTTTTGATGTTTTACGGTGATTTGTGTTTAAGCTTATATAGGGTTCCAACCAAAAACTTTGTTTGAATTTTAAAATTTTATTAATCTTTACAAGTATTAATCCCTGTTCTAAACACAATTGTAGGTTCTTTATATGAATTTTATAATCTTTTTTATCAGTGAGATCAGCTAATAATTTGGGGAGTTTTCCTCCAGGTGGTATTTTATTTTGCGCACAAAATGGAAGATAGTTATGAGAATTATGAATTAAGTTGGGATATTCAAGATCAACTTCTAGAATATATCCGTAAGTAGATTCATCACTATATTCGCTTACTTTGAAATTTTCAACTTCGTCATGAGATAAAAACGAAAAATCTGAAATGGGGAGTTTTTGTGACATGGCCCAACCATACAAGTTATTAGCATCTATATATGCTAAGTAATTTTCGTCTTTAGCAGAATCATATTCATTCATGTACTTATTGTTAGCCTTCGAAAGTCTATAAGTGCACTGCGTAATTCCTCCTCGAATGGAAGTTTTGAGGAATGAATGTATTTCAGGATCACTTATTAATTCCATTTTAACATTTGTATATTTGAGCATAGCATCCCATGACAAAGAAGGAGCGGTAACATAGTTACATGGATCTAAACCGTAAATTTTCTTACAAACTGATCTAAAATTCTCAAAAATATCCGACAAAATAAAAACATCGCTCTTAAGATACAACAACATGTAGTCTTTAAGAGTACGACATTGAAATATATTCCAAACCTTTTGAGCAAAAGTATAGTCTTCCTCAGAACACTCCCTGTCATCTAAATGATTATAAAAATGCTCTCTGTTGGGTAAAGTCTGCTCATTCAGTTTTTCAAAACTATCAACATAGTCATACGGGAAAACGCCTTTTCTATTCATAACTTCGAAATGTTCTTGTTTAGGGTATTTCTTTTTGAGTATCTTAAAATCTTCTTTATTTAAGTAGCTTGCCAACTTTTCTATACTGGAATTTAAAAACCTGTTCGAATCTATAAAATTTAATGTGTATTTTATTTTATTCCCGTCTAAAAATTTTTTGGTCATTGAAATATATAGCTCCTTATTGCATGGTATAACTGAAAGATTACTACCTAATTCTGTAATAAAAAGATGGATATCATACCTACTTAAATTATGAAAGAAAATTGGTACAAAAGGTACGATAAACTTGAACTTATTTTTACAATAACTATGTATATATCCCATAAGAATCCCACTAAAGTAATTATAAAACTTATATTTCTCACCGCTTATCTTATTACTGCATGCACAACAATTTAATTCTGCTTCTGGTGTTAATGGAACATCTATATGTGGTGCGTCTGTTTTCCAATACATGTCATATACTGCATTCATTCTATTGTAAAGATGATCCAAAAATTCTCGTACACATGTTTTTCCTGAAAAAGAGTATACAACTTAATACGGAACAAATATTTAAGACTGAATAAAAACATACCTTCAAATGAATAATATTCATCTAATTCGCCATTATACGTATGTTTTATATAGTATGCTACTGCACACGCTTTGTGGTTTTGAATTACTGTAGTTCCTTTCCCTCTTGTTTTGTTGTATACAGGTAAAAGTACAGATTCCATATCAGCATACACCACAACTGGCGGAGAAATCTTTCTTTCGAAGTGTGTGAATGAAAGCATTGAACCTTGCTTTGGGTATGTTGTTGTTACTTTTGAACATTCCGTTTTGTGGCGCACGGAGTTATTGAAATAAAAATTTTGACATAAGTCACAAAATTGTCCGGGAGTATTAGAATTTACAAATTGCGTTTTCACCAATCTCTGCATATCTTTTATTAGAGAGTAATGATAGTTACCATTATTTACTAAAGTCAGCAAATTAATATGGTACTCTTTAACAGTTTTGGATTGTCTTGCAGGACCCACAACTTTAAACTTATTATTTGCTTTCTTTAATTCATAAATGTTGATGCTGAAGTTTGGGTTATTTTGTTCAAATATTTTAAGTGCCGGCAATAAAACTGGAAATGACATATTCGAAAAGTCTAGAGTTATTCCCCGAAATTTAATTTTATTGGAACTTATATCATTAATTTTATAATATTTGGTATCACATAATTTTTTTTATCGGAAGCACTCCAATTGTCCTTCTTTAATGCTATTGCGGCTAAAACGCACCATTTAAAGCAGAAAGAATCACTATTTCTTACGTTTATGACAGCTTTTTTTGCTGCTATTGCTTTTGGCACCGGTATGTAATTCCCAATCGGAATACTCTCCAATTTGCATACAGTCATCTCGATATATTTGAAATGGTCGATTGCCCATCCGCTATCTCTCTCCTGGAACTCACTCGCTTGTCTTTCCAACTCATTATTAAAATCTCCAATTACTTCATCAATTTCACCAATATTTCTTATACTATTGAATGAAGTTGCAAAATGTTTTAATGATGATATTGGTTCTCCTTCGGTTGAATTTTTCACGTACAGTCCAAATAGCACCATATTCAATTTTATGAAGTCAAATTCTATTAACCTTTCAATTATAAGTTCTTTTACGAATATTTTTGTATCAAGCAAAAATTTTGTTATTTCAATTTCGTTTTTCAAATTACTATAAATCCGATATTGTTTTTTACAACCATTGGATTTTTTAAAATAATTTCGAAAATGTTTTCCTTCAAAAATCTTTCGGAATTATCGTTATGCACATTTGTCCTCAAATGAATTTTATACTTATTTTCAAGGATATTTTTTTTGCATACTTGACAATATATTTCTGGTACACTAACTTTTACTTTTTTTGGCATTGGATTGATGTTAAAAATACCACGTCTTTTAGTTTTACCGACGCATTTTTGTAGAAGGTGTAGCTCCAAATTTGCTACTCCTTCAACAACAATTCCGCAATCGGAGCACTCGATTTTAATTAAATTTTCCATTTTTAATTTTTATTTTTTATTTTTTGGGTGAATATAGGAGAACCAGTAAGCTTGATGTTGACGGTACTAAATGTTTGTATCTATGGAGAACAACTCGAATAGTTGAGTGAATGTACAATACTAATTTCTTTATTGAAAATAAAACCTTAATAACTATATATAAAAATCTTAAGCCTTATCTAGAACTAATAACTACACTTGCGTCTACACACAAGCAACCCCTTTTAGTAATATTATGAATTCCCCCCAATGTGTTATATTATCTTAGAAAAACAGTAGTAAAAACATCCTAAGATAATACATATGTATGTAATTCCAATCAATTAGGGATTTCTTATAATTAAAAATACATAATTACAAATATTCTTAGAAATATCACTGTGTGTGTGTGTGTGTAACGCAGGCTAAATTATATGAACTATGTTCATATTTGAATAGTCCACGATAGAACCCTCAACATATATAGTATATTTATATATATATAAAAGGTGTTTTTAGTATAAGCTAGTAAAGAGAAGAAATAACATGGCACTGAGAGCAAAAATTGAAACCTTTTTACGTGATTTTAATAGAATCATATGTTTGGATGATATGAACTTTATACTCAATTTTATAAATCTTCTTGATATCTTTGAAAATAAAGTACTATTGGAAACTGTTCATGGAGAGCATTTTAATGATTGTCCTTGGTCTGAAGATACTTGTTTGGAAGGACCTGATACTTGCAAATGCATTGTATATAGCTTTAGAAAGCATTCTGTAATCAATCTAATAGAAAAATATACATATACGACATTTTAATTTAGATAAATGTATGTAAGACCAAATAAAAGTTTAAAACTATAAATATGTTTTTCATTTCGTATTCAACATTTAATACTACAAGATGTTTTATCAGTTCACGCATCCATTCACAATGCTGATTAGTGGACCTTCAGGATCTGGAAAAACCACCTTTTTAAAAAATCTTATAAGTTGCAACCAATTTTTAATAAGTTCACCAATTACCAGAATTATTTGGTGCTACGGAGAAGAAAATGCCAAACCAAATTTTAATAATATAGAATATTATAATGGGATACCAAATGATTTGGACAATGATTTACATGAACCAGTTTTACTTATTTTAGATGATTTAATGATGGGCGCATTTAATAAGAATGTGTGTGAGCTTTTCACAAAAGGGTCTCATCACAGAAATTTCTCCGTTATTGTTGTAACTCAAAATATTTTTCATAAATCGTCTCATACAAGAGACATTTCGTTGAACTCAAAATATATTGTTGTATTTAAAAATCCAAGGGATACATTACAGTTTCAGCATTTAGCAAGACAAATTGAACCCGGAAATTCAGTAGAATTAATGAGAATATATAAAGAAGTTACTAACAAACCTCATGGTTACTTATTGATTGACCTTACTCAAAGTATAAACGATCTATTAAGATACAGAACAAATATCTTCAATCCAAATTTTTGTTTCTGCTATTGTGATACAACTGAAAATGGTATTAAAAAAGAACTTAAAACGATTGAAGGAAAACAAGCATATGTTGTATGTTCTCAAGACGAATAACGGAAAACTACGGAAAGCAATACTTGAAAATGTTGACGATGATTTTATAAAAACTATAATTGAAATAATATTCAATACCCTAAATGGAAATACTAAACTTAAACCTAAAGATCATACAATTTTAAATAGATATAAAAAAGAACTTCGAATCATTTCAAAATCAAATGGATCTGTAAAGTCAAAAAGGAAGGTACTAATTCAAAAAGGTGGATTTTTACCTGTATTGTTATCGTCACTGTTGGGAGGCTTTATTGGAAAATTAATAGAAAATGTCTAATAAAGGAAAATTTAATAAAGTTATATTACTACATCCAAATACTTATTATGTAATGTTAGAAGATCAATTATCTTCTGAATTTATTACCAGAAAACTAATACCATATCTAAATGATGAGTCAATATCAGACTTCAACAAATGGATTAAAATCAAACAAGAATTAAATATGTTTATAAAAAGAAAAATTAATCCCGTCAAACCATTAACGGATAATCATAAATCAGTTGTGAAAGAAAACGAAAATCTTGTTATTAATAATACTGATCCAATGATGAATAAAAATTTGGAAAAGAATTTTGAAGTAACTGAAAACTATGATAAGTTTGAAACCCCTGAAAAATTTTCTAACTCTACACCTAAATTAAAAATAAATCAAAACAAATTAAAATTTTTTAAAGATAACGATTTAGATGAAAAATACCTAAATATTTCCAAACGTAAATTAGAAGATAAAGATTATCCGTACTTAAAAAAGAAAAAAACAGAAACATCAGAAGAAAAAAATACAAGTGTTAAATTTAAAAAGAAATTGTTATTTGATGAAACGACAACAGAAACTCCATATAAAGATACAAGGCCTGAATCAAAGGGGAAACCAAACATAAAACATCCATACGATACCAGATCTGTTCAAAAGGGGGAAAGTTGGATAAAATGGAAATCACTTTATTAAGAAAATTTTAATAAAAGATTAAACAAATAAAAAATGTGTTTTATTCATATTAGATTCTTTTAACCATGAACATACCAAACAATTTTTATGTAACATTATTAAGTAATAACTCTTTAATGGTTTATGAAGATAATGTTCTTTCCGCATTTACGAATTTGGTTAATTTACCTGCAATAACTTCAAAAGAGGATTGGGAAGTTGGAGTAACTGAATTATATTTAAATGATGGATCCGCCGAGGAACCAACAATTTTATTTATCTATAGTGATATTATAAAACCGAGATGTATTGGAAACAAAAATATAAGATGTCTTCGAGTATTACCATATAAGGGACATAGCGTTTGCTATGATTTTCATAATGTGGAATACTATCCTTTAGAAATATCAATAATTAACGATATTTCAATACTCATAACTAATTTAGATGGAACTCAATACAATTTCGAATCCTCAACAACACCGAATTTTATAACATTACACTTTAAAAAAATTAAAACACTATAAATGTAGAGAGTTTTGTAAAATGTTGTCAGATTGATAAATCATCGTGATGGATCAAGTATATAATGCATACTACTCAAGGCAGCAGGGCGGTGGAATAAGTCATATCGGAACATTATATGTGACTCCACGAGTTTTGCAGCATGGTCGCGGAATCGGTTCATTTTTTTCATCACTATTTAGAACATTAAAACCTTTAATTTTTTCTAGAGTAAATACAATTAAAAATCAAGCAATTGATACAAGTAAAGCTATATTAAATGACTTCGGTCGCAAGCCTTTACGAAATATTTTGGATGAACAAGGAAAAATTGCGTTAAATAACTTATCAGAGAAAGCTGTCAAAAAAATATATTCCAAGTTCCAACGAGGTTCAGGCAAGAGACATATAAAACGTCGACATAAAAAAAGAAATCGTCAGTCTCTCAAACATTCTAAAGTGAAACGCATAAGGAAGAAAAAGAAGAAAAACACCAATATAAATATTAAAGACATATTTTCAAAATGAACATGTCAAAACATATAGAATGTATGAAAAGTGAATTGGATTTATTTGAACCACATCCCATTCAAACTAGTATTTTAAACACCGAAGAAGTATCCTACAATCCTATCGCAACTTTGGACAACCCCAGCTCTATAGAATTTGTGTGTCTCGGTAATGGAGATACATATCGTGATTTGTCTAGCGTATACCTAAGATTAGTAATTCAACTCAAAGCAAAGGATAACTCAGATATTACAGACGATTCAATTGGAGTTGTAAATAATATTCTACATTCTCTGTTTCGAAGTGTATCTGTCTATCTGAATAATGTTCCCGTATCCCATAGCGATAATAACTATCACTATAAGACTTATATACAAACATTACTTAATTATGGAGGTGATGCTAGTCGAACTCATCTAACATCATCTGGATGGTATCCTGACTATTATATCGATGGTGAACTTCGAAAAGGACAAAAACAAATTAACAAGTTATTTGCACGAAGTAATAAAGTTGAGTTAATTGGACGAGTTCATGGTGATATCTTTAGTCAGCCTAAATTACTTTTAAATAATGTAGATTTACGTATTGTATTTAATTTGGAGAAATCATCATTTTATATGATGGATCTCGAATCAACTGGTGCTGAATTGAAAATTTTGGAGGCTCAATTATATATGAATCACATTACTGTTAATCCGGGGATATTACTAGCTCACCATAAAATGTTGCAGGAAAAACCAGCCATATATCCATTAAATAGAACTGAAATTAAATCGTTTACCATGTATCCTGGAAATCATAGTTTATCTATTGATAATGTAGTAATTGGTCAATTACCTACATTTTTAGCATTTTGTATGGTTGGAATTGTTGCATACTCAGGGAATATAAAAATGGATCCATTTGAATTTAAACATTTTTATTTACAAACACT
The DNA here is from genome assembly GCA_963682025.1 of Cordilura impudica. NCBI lineage: Eukaryota > Metazoa > Arthropoda > Insecta > Diptera > Scathophagidae > Cordilura > Cordilura impudica. Next base: position 22,222,348 of record OY821522.1, on the reverse strand, counting down.
AAATTTGTCAGTAAATGGTATTCAAATTCCATCACAAGCATTAGAATTTGATTATTCCGGTGTAACCCATAGAAGTACGAGAGCATACAATATGTTATTTAATGCTATTGGAATAAAGAATTCCGATAGAGGAATTCATATAAATAAACAATCATTTGATAATGGTTCATTCATTTTGGGGTTTGATCTTTCACCTGATCATTCTAATAACGATTTATGTGCAAAGATTTTAAAGCAAGGAAATGTACGCATTGAAGGAAAATTCACACGAGCTTTGTTGGAACAAGTGACATGTCTTGTTTATTGTGAATATGATTCTATGATTGAAATTGATAAAAATAGAAACGTTAAAATAACTTTATAAAAATGAATACCATACAGATTGAAAAAGCGCTTTTAAAAAACAAAGCTACCCGAAAGTATTTCCAAGGTGTTTTTGCTTCAGATAAACTTCCAAAGCGTATACCTAAGCGTCCAGCTATCTTTATTGCCAATACAGATCCATCATACAAAACAGGACAGCATTGGATTGCATTTTATTTTGACGTTTATAATAATGCTGAGTTTTTTGATTCTTGTGGACAACAGCCCTTAAATTTAGAATTTCTAACATTTTTAGAAAATAACAGCAACAACTTTAAAATCAATAAACAGCAACTACAGGGATATTTTTCAAAGACTTGTGGTCATTATTGCTTACTTTATAGTTTATATAAATCACAGCAAAAACGTTTGAAACTATTTTTAAGTCAATTTAGAAAAACTGATTATAATTTTAATGATAAAAAAGTAGTTCAACAATGTAAAAAATATTTCTAGCTGTAAAAGATAAGTTATTGATATATCTACATATTAAATAAAACAAAATGGATTTTAAATTTTGACTTTTATTTGTTTTCTTTATTTTCTTTTTGGCTCACAAACTCAAGATATAAATATTTATTAAAAAGAGAAGGATATATATATATATCTAAAATTATAATCTTATATTTACAAAAAAAAAAAAAAAAAAAAAAAAAAAATTAAAATTTATTAATATTTTTATATAGAATTTCTATATATATTGTTTATCAAACTTTCATTTTGACGGTAGGCTTGTACTAATAATAAGTCATCAGATAAGTCATCTTGTGAGTCCCATAAATTATATGTGATTTGAGGTGGTGGTGGTGTTTCATGTGTCTCAGGAATCCAATCCTCTATATTCAAGAAACCCATTTGGTTGGTGGGTATTTCATCAATCAATTCTCCGCTAAGGAACAGCATATCATATGAATTTTTATATGAAGAAACATCAGGAGTATCAAATGAAGAAACATTATGAGTAGAGATTCGCTCTATCTCATTTTCAATGAGACAGTTTGTTGTGTGTATTACGTAGTTGGATACACCCGGTATGTATTTACTGCAGTAAACACATTCTACGCTGGGAGTGTTTTCCATACACTCCAAACTATTTTCCATGTGTTTGAGGAATTCTGATTCATCCTCATAGAAAATGGTGCAGAGCGAGCACTTAAAAAAATTCATGTTTTCCATTTTTAATTAATTTTTTTATTTTTTTATTTCGATCAAAATTTGTAATTAATAGTTTCCCGTGTAGTTGACTACTGAACGAAATGAAACTATTTTTCCTTAATATTATTTTGGTTAATCTATCCGTAGTTATGATAAACAATAATTTAATCTGTCTTCACTACACATAACATAGGAAAAAGGTACCCAATTTCCAATAAGTAACGTATTTTTAAAAAGTGTTGTTATTTATTTTAATTTTAATCAAATCTATTTATGATTTATTAACCAGGCTTATCATTTTCCAAAACTATGCCTTTTTATAAGGATTTTATGATCATGTTAAAACACTAATGTTTATCTAGATTTTTGTTATATACATAAAAATTTTCAAACATGTGTACTGATAAGTGACCACATTTATGTTTCTATTGGTTTTATTGTTTACAAACTGTCGATTTGTTTCAATCATGTTTAGTTTTGATTCAAGTGTTTTGGTAATTGTGTGGTAAATTTTTATATGTTTCTATTTGTTTTATTGTTTACAAACTGTCGATTTGTTGCAATCTTGCAATTGTGTGGTAAATTTTTATATGCATGCATTTTATGTATCAGGCGCACGGAGATTTTAGAAAGTATTTTTCAGTTGATTAGAAATAATTTAATCTGTCTTCGCTACACATAGCAAAGTAAAAAGTTATTCAATGTTATAGTAAAAAGTTATTCAACTTTGCGCCATCTAACGGGGCAAAAATTGAAAAATTCCTGGTTCTCCTATAAACCTGGTTCTCCTATAGACCTCAACCAAACAGCGCCATCTAACGGTGGCGAAAATGAAAAATTCCTGGTTCTCCTATATCTTATCTACTCATATCTCAGTTTTAATTTCTCGTTTTCCATTTTTCATTTTTGTTTTTCATTTTCAGTTTTCACTTTTCATTTTTCATTTTTCAGTTTTTATTTCTCATTTTCCATATTTCAGTTTTCACTTTTCAGTTTCCATTTTTCATTTTTCGTTTTTCATTTTCCATTTTTCAGTTTTCGTTTTTCATTTTAAATTAACCATTTTGCAATTTTCATTTTCCATTTTCCACTTTTTTTTTCAGTTTTCATTTATCATTTTCCATTTTTAATTTTTCAGACTTCATTTTCCATTTTTTTTTTTTCAGTTTTCATTTTTCATTTTCCATTTTTAATTTTTCTTTTTTCACTTTTCAGTTTTCATTTTTCATATGTCATTTTTCATTTTGCATCTTTCATGCATGAAACACATAGACAACAGCGGCTACACGACTACAGCCTGTCAAAAATAAAATACACACGTTTATATGAAAACGATTATTTTGACACCAACACACCTACACGACTACACGACCACTTTTGCTGCTGTAGTCAACTTAGGCTAATTTATATTTTTGTTGGCTACAAACAAAAATATGTAAAAGATATTGGTGCTATGAAATATTTTATTTTGTTGAAAAAATGAATCGCAAAATGAAATGCTATAATAATTCCATCAATAACCAAAGGGGGTTAAGTAAACTTATTTATTTATTTTTACGTTATAATAATGCATTATAAATAAGTAATTGTATATTTAAGTCAAGTTTATATAGAATCATGCATGTTTTTCTATTTTAATAAAGTAGAAAAAAATATAATTGGCACTACTGAAATAAAAATGCTTTTGTATAAAAACAGCTGTTTATATTGTTGTTATATGTTGCTGTCGTTTTCAAAAAAATTAGGTAGCTGACTACACGACTACAATTGCAGCCAGCAGCATTTGTAGTCGTGTGTTCGTGTAGCCGCTGTCGTCTATGTGTTTCATGCATCATTTTCCTTTTTTAATTTTTCAGTTTTCATTTTTCATTTTCCATTTTTCAATTCTCCTTTTTCATTTTTCAGTTTTCATTTTCCAGTTTTCAATTTTCATTTTTAATTTTCCATTTTCAATTTCAATTTTCATTTTTCATTTTAAATTTTTCATTTTTTAGTTTTCATTTTCCATTTCCATTTTTGATCTTTCATTTTCCATTTTTAATATTTCATTTTTCAGTTTTCATTTTTAATTTTCCATTTTTTAGTTTTCATTTTTCATTTCCCATTATCCATTTTTCATTTTTCAGTTTTCATCTTTCATTTTCCATTTATAATTTTTCAGTTTTCATTTTTCATTTTCCATTTTTCAGATTTCATTTTTCTTTTTTATTTTTTATTTTTCATTTTCCTTTTTTCAGATATCATTTTCCATTTTGCAGTTTTAATTTTTCAATTTTCATTTTTAATTTTCCATTTTTCATTTTTTATTTTTGAATTTTCAGTTTTCATTTTCCATTTTTCATTTTCCATTTTCCTTTTTGAAATTTCCATTTTCCCTTTTTTCAGTTTTCATTTTTCTTTTTCAATTTTTATTTTTTCAGTTTTCACTTTTTATTTTCCATTTTCAATTTTTCATTTTTCAGTTTTCGTTTTTCATTTTCCATTTTTCAATTTTAATTTTTCATTTTCCATTTTTTTTTTCAGTTTTCAGTTTTCTTTTTTCGTTTTCCATTTTTAATTTTTCAGCTCTCATTTTACATTTTCCATTTTCCATTTTTTATTTTTCAGTTTTTACGTTACATTGCAATCGATTAAAAAAATCTCGTTAACATTGAGTTTTCTCTAAATGAAATCACCTAAAACCCAGTACAGAATAGTCTGCTGAAATTACGAAAAAAAAAGTTTTAATATGAAATAGAAGTAAACGTAAACGTAACATATTTTGGGGGAAATTTTTGTAGCATGTATGTACGTTACCCATATTAATAATCTTCTATGATAAAAATGTGAATGATAAAACTTTTATACATTTCAAATGATCACTTGCTTTGACATTTAAAAACTGTAAAATAAGTTTTTGTGAGAAATATTTTACTAGCAAATAACATCGTTACATGGAATTCGTGATATATAAAAATTGTTTGAAAATCTTTAATAAAACCTCAATAGAATATATAAAATGTATTTAAATTTAAAGTCAACGGATATATTTTTAGCTAATAAAAAGCTAAAATATATTGGAAACAAGTAAGAGTGTTAAATTCGGCTGTGCCGAATCTCCAGCCTCCACCTCGGTTTGAGTCTCGATAATAATTGTAAATGAAAAAGTAAACAATTTGTTAAGCTTAATACCAAATTATTTCAGCAAATTCTTTGGGTTGGTTTTTGTCTTTTCTATTATTTCGGATTTATTTCGGTGTTTGCTTTTTGGTCATCGTGATTTCTGATCGGCATGCATTTAGGTTAAATACCTATATGCATGCGTTTCCGGTTATATGACATAACTTCTCGTTTAATTTAGTTTTTGCTAATTAAATAGCTCGCCCTAACCTCCATTGCAAAGGTAATGGTTGTTTAGGGTGGCTATATGCATTAAAACGTGCTAATTGGAGGTGGCTGTAGTTTCTTTTAACTGGCCAAATATTTCTTCATTGCGGCCATATAGGTCGGATGGAGTAACAAAATCATAACCAAAAAAAAAACTCAATTTTTTTATTAAGATATTGCCATATTTGGAAAACATAGAGAATAAATTTATAATAATAAATATTCAAATTAGGGATGCCAAACGCAAAAAACCAAATGTCCGAAACATTTTAAATAAAATAATTTGTTCTCTTTATTTTCTGAAAAACTTCAAATTTTCATCCAAAAAAAATTGTGAAAAAATATATATAAAAAATAACATTCTCATCAAATTGCGTTTATTTATGTATCAGTTTTTATGTTCGCAATTCTTAAATATCATTTGACGTTTTCTAAAATTCATTGAATTTAAATTAATGTTTTCTGTAGTGTGATTCTGTAAATTTCAACGATCCGACAATCGCAAAATATATAGACAGCTATTGTTGTTTGCACTAGGGATTAAGTGATTCACTAAGTGCAGACATCTTAACGACAGTCGACAACTCTATTTTTCTATTTATTTAAATTGTAAACAAGTGGCATCTCTGTCAAAATAAGCGAAAAACACAAAGAAGAATAGAAAAAAACAAATTATTTCGTGTTTGACAGGATGATTTTATGTTTATGTTTAACATCTTTATTTTTTTACTAACATTTCTGTGTATTTATTTGAAAATGAAATAATGAATTGAATTTTTTTATTTATATAAAAAAGTTGTTTAATTAAAGCAAAATATTTTCACTATTTTATGTTTTTTATTTATGTATGACGACATTTCAACCTAAAAATTTAAGTTTTTATCGATTGAATAAACAACACAAAAATGGTTGTCGTTTAGATAACAACAACAGCTGACTTTAACAATAGCGAATATCGTTTAAAAACTTTACTGATAATTTTGCAATTTTTTTTTTAACGATTCGACTATCGTTAAAAGAAGTTACTGAATCGCGGTACTGAAAAGCTATTAATTTCTCCTGAATGTCAAGATTTTTTTAAATGTAAAAATTTTTTAAATGTAAACATAGGTATTTGGTGTTTTTTTTTTGGAATTTCAATTTGTGTTTAACGAATAAAATTTATATATTAAAGATGCGATTGATGTCTTCTAAATTTAAAATTATAATATCCAACGTTTTGATATGATTTTCTGAAATTCAATTAATTGTAATTTATAGTTGGAAATTTTTAATTCCAGTTTTTAGAATTGATTTTTTCTTAAATTTGAATAGAAAATTTAAAAAGTGCAATTTTGTATATATGTGAATAATAATACTTTAGTAATTATAAACAATTTTTAAAAATTAGATGTGATCGCAATCAGATATTTTGTAGGTAAAGCAGAATAATAACTCTATATAACTATGTAGAACTGTTTTGAAAGACAACAAAAAGTTAATATGCCAAACTTATGTTCATATTTGTAAAAGAATAATGGAAATACGTATGAAATAAAAGACCAGCCCGTGTATACTCTTAACATTGTTCTGTATGATATCCAGTTGAAACATTCATGTTAAAATAGAAATAACTATTGCAAAGCTTATTTGAACAAACAAAAATTGTGGCGCCATCTACTGTGGCATAGTCACGCTGAGCAAAATGAAGTGACACTCTGTTAATGCAAAAGAAATGTATTTTCCCCACAACAAAATATTGCAGAATTTTATGTAAATAAAATAATATACCGATTTATTTCTAACATGCAGTTGTTATGGATATACATATATATAATATATGTATATTATTTGTGTTATTTAATAGGTTCATGTATGTATATGTAAAAAATATTACACACAAAAAATACAACATCAAACGTTATTTTTGTGTTTTTCTCTTTAAATAAATTTATACATAAAATTTTTTTTTTGCTAAATTTACATTGTTTTTTTTTTATTAACAACTAGGTATTTTAGCATTATTTGCTTTAGATGTTGGTGAATTTTTACTCCCTTTATATTAACTCGTAGTGTCTGCTTGTCGAAAAAATTTTGGTTCGATTTTAACCAATTTCGCGTGAGCCATTCGATCTGTAATTTTGTAGGCAGGCTCGTGGTAATAACAGAAGTGATCTAACAAATTTTTAGAGTGATGCCAAAACAATGGAAACTTTTAAATTTTTCTACCAGAGTTAATAAAAAAAATGTACAAAGGGTTAGTTTTTATTATATTATTACCACAACGACCACAAAAACAACAAGTCCAGCTATGACAACACAACATTTAGAATAACAACAAGAAAAATGTAGAAACATGATATTTTTTATTTATTTTTTTTATTTTTTCAGAGATTTCCCTGGACCTGTTCCAACGATTTTAATGATTTTTGAAACAGAAATCTTCCCAAGAATTTGGTGAATTATTCTCACTAAAAATGATCACTGTAGCTGCACTATTTAGGGCGTGATCGTGACAAGAACAACATAGAAAATTATATTTTTTCAAGACTTTTTTTAGTTCTTCATTCAAATCTCGGGCCTTTATCGACCGATTTCGACGATTTTAAATACCAAAATTTTCAGGATGTTAGCGAATCATTTTTTATATCAACGAGCACCCTAGCTGCCCGATTGATGCCGTCATCGTGATTTCCACAGACGGACAGACGGACATCACTATATCAACTACGGTTGTTATAAGGATCACAAATATATATATATTTTATGGGGTCCAAAATTTTTTTCTAATTATTACAAACGGAATGACAAACTTATATATACCCTCTGCACACTGGAGTGGAGGGTATAATTAACAGGAACTATAGTAACTAACAGAAAGATTTAAAAATATTTTGAAAAAACAACTATAAGAACTAACTGAAAGACATTTGAATGTTCAGAGTTAATATAAAGAATGAAATATCTAAAATATTAATGAAAAAACAACTATAGGAACTAACTGAAAGACACCTATCTATAATAAATTAAACTAAACATTAAAAAAAATAAAACTTTAAAAATTTAAATTAAAAACTAAAAACTTGAATTAAAAATTGAAAACCTGAATACTGAAAAATTAAATTAAAAAATTGAAAAGCAAATATAAAAAATTGTTTGAAAGTCGTTAATATTTGAAAAAATAAATGAAAATTTGGTCTGATAACAAATTTAGTAAATAAATATTAAGGTCTGAAAAGTGGTATTAAAATTGGTTATAATTTAACTTAATGAGAAACAAAAAAATATATTGGAATAATTCAATAGAAAGAAACATATAAACTTGAATAAACGAATATTTTCTCAAATAAATCGAAAAAAATGGGGTTTGTGAATGAAAAAATATGTTCTCAGCTCTAAACAACCTCAATAGAATATATAAAATGTATTTAAATTCAAAGTTAACGGATATATCTTTACTTAATAAAGAATCTAAAATATATTGGAAATGAAAAAGAAGTAACTGAAAGGTACTTGAAAATATAAAAATAGTTAAAAAATTGGATTAGGTGAAATATGATTTCAAAAATATTTTGAAATAAAAAATTTAAATATGATAAATTTTTTTCATTGAATTACTTATAGGTTTAATAAAGCCATATACATAATTCTATAAACGAAAAACTTAAACTATTAAAAAAGAATCTTTTCTAAATAAAGTATTCTTTATAAAACAAGAAATAACTAACTGAAAGATACCTATCTATCCTTCATTGAAATGTTCTAAGAAAAAATGCAATGTAACTACGTTTTAAATATTTAATTCATTATTTGAGAGGTTAAAAAAAATCGTTTTATAAAATTTTAAAAATTTTTTAATTAAAACAAAAACTCTAAGAAAAAAATAAAACTTTAATATGAAAAAACTGTATCAAAAACAGTGTCATCCTTAAATATTCAAATTCAACGGAATAAAAGAAGTTGCCACCTCTCAATTCAAAAACTGTATTGCATCATAACTAATAGTACTGCTAACTATAAGTAAAGCGAATATAGGTGTGAGTTTTGCTAAAAAAAAATATATAAAAGAAAAAAGAATTGTATGTTAACATGTCTACTATAATATATCTAAATGATTTGATTTGATTTGGTTTTATTGAGACTTCATATAAATTTCTTTAAGAGTAGTATTAACAAATTATAATAATATATTATAATAATATAATAATATATAAACTTAAAACTATGTGAATTGTATTATTTTAATAACATGACAATTAAGTTGATGCTACTTGCTTACACATAAAAAAAAGAAACTAAATTGTTAAAAATTTATATAAAGAGATAAACAGTGTTTGCTCCCGACACTTACATTATATCGTAGAGTAATATCTCTTTTTTATTAACTTAAAACTAAACTTATAGCTAAACTTAAAACTAAAAATAAATAAAGTGAGGAAAAAAAATAAAAAAAAAATAAATATTTTACCCTCTATGTATGCCAGTGTTGCGACTTGAGTAGAAATTATGACCAGTTACATTGTCATGCCGTTCTCCCAAAATGCCGACTGCAGAAAGATAGTTTGTATTTGACCAATTCAACTCAACTTCGCTGGACAGAATATCCTGAATAACGTTTCCTTCAAAATAAGTTAATCTTTCAACAAATTTTCTCATTAGATTGAGTGCATATTCGGACAATGGAGATAAAGAAGCCCTTTCATAAATAAAGTGATTGGAAAATCTTTTATTACGATATTTATAGTTCCATTCTACACATTTCCGTATAATATGACGCTCGAGTATCTCCATTTTTCTCATTACGGTTGGAGAAATGCTAAACCATATTGGAAATGCATATAAACGTATTGGACGAATACTTACTTTATAGAGAAGTAGCTTAGTCTTTTCGGATATTGATTTATTATTAAACAACATTGAAAATGCTGCTTTTACTCGATTTGCCCTGTTGATGTTATAATTGGCATGTTTATTGAATTTTAAAAGTTTGTTAAAATTTACGCCAAGGTACTTAAAACTATCTTTAAATTCAATTTCGTTATTATCTAAGACTAACTTCAATTGTTTGCTTTCCGGGACAACAGAATACTTGCATTTCCCCGAAGCATTTCTTAAACATAGTGCATTGCTCTTGGAAGCATTAATCTTAATGCCCCAATTGGAATAAAACTCATTTACATGTTCTAAATGCATTGATACATGCTGAAGAGCAATTAGTGGTGACTCATCATGTGCATATAAAAGAGAATCATCGGCATAGAGTATACCCTTAGAATCATTAAACTCGTGGGGAAAATCATAAATAAAAATGTTGTATAAATGAGGTGCCAATATGGAGCCTTGAGGAACACCACAATTAACTACACCCAGAGCGGATACCGTGTTTTTTTTGATAATTTTTTTTTTTTAACGATTCGACTATCGTTAAAAGAAGTTACTGAATCGCGGTACTGAAAAGCTATTAATTTCTCCTGAATGTCAAGATTTTTTTAAATGTAAAATTTTTTTAAATGTAAACATAGGTATTTGGTGTTTTTTTTTTTTTTGGAATTTCAATTTGTGTTTAACGAATAAAATTTATATATTAAAGATGCAATTGATGTCTTCTAAATTTAAAATTATAATTTCCAACGTTTTGATATGATTTTCTGAAATTCAATTAATTGTAATTTATAGTTGGAAATTTTTAATTCCAGTTTTTAGAATTGATATTTTCTTAAATTTGAATGGAAAATTTAAAAAGTGCAATTTTGTATATATGTGAATAATAATACTTTAGTAATTATAAACAATTTTTAAAAATTAGATGTAATCGCAATCAGATATTTTGTAGGTAAAGCAGAATAATAATTCTATATAACTATGTAGAACTGTTTTGAAAGACAACAAAAAGTTAATATGCCAAACTTATGTTCATATTTGTAAAAGAATAATGGAAATACGTATGAAATAAAAGACCAGCCCGTGTATACTCTTAACATTGTTCTGTATGATATCCAGTTGAAACATTCATGTTAAAATAGAAATAACTATTGCAAAGCTTATTTGAACAAACAAAAATTGTGGCGCCATCTACTGTGGCATAGTCACGCTGAGCAAAATGAAGTGACACTCTGTTAATGCAAAAGAAATGTATTTTCCCCACAACAAAATATTCCAGAATTTTATGTAAATAAAATAATATACCGATTTATTTCTAACATGCAGTTGTAATGGATATACATATATGGATATACATATATATAATATATGTATATTATTTGTGTTATTTAATAGGTTCATGTATGTATATGTAAAAAATATTACACACAAAAAATACAACATCAAACGTTATTTTTGTGTTTTTCTCTTTAAATAAATTTATACATAAAATTTTTTTTTGCTAAATTTACATTGTTTTTTTTTTTATTAACAACTAGGTATTTTAGCATTATTTGCTTTAGATGTTGGTGAATTTTTACTCCCTTTATATTAACTCGTAGTGTCTGCTTGTCGAAAAAATTTTGGTTCGATTTTAACCAATTTCCCGTGAGCCATTCGATCTGTAATTTTGCAGGCAGGCTCGTGGTAATAACAGAAGTGATCTAACGAATTTTTAGAGTGATGCCAAAACAATGGAAACTTTTAAATTTTTCTACCAGAGTTAATAAAAAAAATGTACAAAGGGTTAGTTTTTATTATATTATTACCACAACGACCACAAAAACAACAAGACCAGCTATGACAACACAACATTTAGAATAACAACAAGAAAAATGTAGAAACATGATATTTTTTATTTTTTTTTTTTATTTTTTCAGAGATTTCCCTGGACCTGTTCCAACGATTTTAATGATTTTTGAAACAGAAATCTTCCCAAGAATTTGGTGAATTACTCTCACTAAAAATGATCACTGTAGCTGCACTATTTAGGGCGTGATCGTGACAAGAACAACATAGAAAATTATATTTTTTCAAGACTTTTTTTAGTTCTTCATTCAAATCTCGGGCCTTTATCGACCGATTTGGACGATTTTAAATACTAAACTTTCCAGGATGTTAACGAATGATTTTTTATATCAATGAGCACCCTAGCTGCCCGATTGATGCCGTCATCGTGATTTCCACAGACGGACAGACGGACATCGCTATATCAACTACGGTTGTTATAAGGATCACAAATATATATATATTTTATGGGGTCCAAAATTTTTTTTCTAATTATTACAAACGGAATGACAAACTTATATATACCCTCTGCACACTGGAGTGGAGGGTATAATTAACAGGAACTATAGTAACTAACAGAAAGATTTAAAAATATTTTGAAAAAACAACTATAAGAACTAACTGAAAGACATTTGAATGTTCAGAGTTAATATAAAGAATGAAATATCTAAAATATTAATGAAAAAACAACTATAGGAACTAACTGAAAGACACCTATCTATAATAAATTAAACTAAACATTAAAAAAATAAAACTTTAAAAATTTAAATTAAAAACTAAAAACTTGAATTAAAAATTGAAAACCTGAAAACTGAAAAATTAAATTAAAAAATTGAAAAGCAAATATAAAAAATTGTTTGAAAGTCGTTAATATTTGAAAAAATAAATGAAAATTTGGTCTGATAACAAATTTAGTAAATAAATATTAAGGTCTGAAAAGTGGTATTAAAATTGGTTATAATTTAACTTAATGAGACACATAAAAATATGTTGGAATAATTCAATAGAAAGAAACATATAAACTTGAATAAACGAATATTTTCTCAAATAAATCGAAAAAAAATGGGGTTTGTGAATGAAAAAATATGTTCTCAGCTCTAAACAACCTCAATAGAATATATAAAATGTATTTAAATTCAAAGTTAACGGATATATCTTTACTTAATAAAGAATCTAAAATATATTGGAAATGAAAAAGAAGTAACTGAAAGGTACTTGAAAATATAAAAATAGTTAAAAAATTGGATTAGGTGAAATATGATTTCAAAAATATTTTGAAATAAAAAAATTTAAATATGATAAATTTTTTTCATTGAATTACTTATAGGTTTAATAAAGCCATATACATAATTCTATAAACGAAAAACTTAAACTATTAAAAAAGAATCTTTTCTAAATAAAGTATTCTTTATAAAACAAGAAATAACTAACTGAAAGATACCTATCTATCCTACATTGAAATGTTCTAAGAAAAAATGCAATGTAACTACGTTTTAAATATTTAATTCATTATTTGAGAGGTTAGAGTATACCCTTAGAATCATTAAACTCGTGGGGAAAATCATAAATAAAAATGTTGTATAAATGAGGTGCCAATATGGAGCCTTGAGGAACACCACAATTAACTACACCCAGAGCGGATAACGTGTTTTCAATTTGAACACAAAATCTCCTGTCATCGAAAAAGCTTTTGAAGAGTTTGACAATTGAAGGTTGAAAGCCAATGGATATCATTTTGTATAAAATGCCATCATGATATGCTTTATCAAAAGCTTTTTCGATGTCAAGAGATATTGCGACTGTGCATTGACGTTCTCTTAAGTTCTGTACGACATCATTATGGAATTTTAAAAGCGCATGTACCGTAGAGTTACCTTTTTCAAACCAAATTGATACTGGGGAATATGTGACTCATTCAAACCAATATCCATTTTCTCTCGAATTATTTTCTCAAAAAACTTACCTAAATTGGATAACAAAGAAATCGGTCTTAAACAGTTAACATCACTATTACTTTTTTGTTTTGGAATTGGTACAATTTTTGCAATTTTCCAAGCCTTAGGAAAATTGATGCAATTGTGAAAAATTACTGTTAAATATTCAAAAGCTTTCATTGGAAATTTTCTTAATAAATAATTTGAAATATTATCCAAACCAGATTTTTTGTTATTTATTAATTTTGAATTTTCTAAAAGAGTATCTAAAGTAGTAAATTTTAAATCATTAAGATTATTTAACGAAGTAAAATTACTATCGAACGTTGAAATAGAATTTGGAATTTGGGAAATTACATTAGCAATAGTCTCTTTTATATCCGAAGTATCTCTATTTGGAGAAGAGTGCTGATAAACAGTAGCAAAATGATCTTTCAAAACATCTAACTTCTGATTAAAATCCTTAATGTAGACACCGTTAATCGATATGTCCTTGACCCTTGATCGGTTTTTATATCCGATAACATTGAAAATTTGCTTATAAGCCATTGGTCCTGGTTTTATTTCCTTAAGTTTATCATTGAAAATTCTAGCTTGCTCCAATTCCATTTCTTCCCGGATTATAACTTTAATTAAATCAATTTGTTTCGAGATAAGCAAATAATGGGGATGCCTTCTGTTTAATGTTTGGGAGAAAATACGTTTTAAATCTCTTTGCCAATTATATTTAATTTTTAGAAGCTTTTTTACAATTTCTGAGGCAACAAATTTCCGATTTCTGGTTTCAAATTCTTTCGAATGCATTCTTGTTATGAAGTTAATCGTGGTCACAAATTCATTAATATAATAATCAATTTCTTCCGTTGATAAATTTCTATTATCAGAGGGGAAGTGATTTAATAATGCATAACTTACATCAATTTTAAATGCATTCCAATCTGTATTTTTTAAGGAAATAGAATGGTTGGGAGAATTCAAAAGAAAATTAAAATCGGAAAATAAAATTTGAATTTTTAAAGGAATATGGTCCGAAAAAGTAGGATGTGTGAAAGTTTTGAAATTTCTATCGAAATTATTAATGATTTCTGTACTCACAATAAAATGATCCAAATGAGAGGATCCGATTGGATAAGTGGGATATGAATCACATATTCGGATAACTGAAAGAGATTCATGTTGAAGCCAGTCTGATAACACTTCGCCATTAAAGTTGTTTACAGAATCTCCCCAATCTATGTTCTTTGCATTGAGATCACCACCCAAAACTAATCCATCATAATTTCTCGAAAATTCTAAAACCGATGAAAGACCACCATAGATAACTTGACGGATAGAGTTACTAGGAAAATAAATAGAGCCACAAATAATTTTTCTATTTCTACCATTAATCGAGACGTTTAATTCTACAAACAAATTTGGAAAATTTAAATCAGGAATATCAATTTTTAAAAAGGAAAATGATTTTTTGAGGGCAATTCCAACACCTAAAGAACTTTCATCCCTTAAAACATTAAAATTATCTAAAACAACAACCTTTTCCTTGGGCAGATGCAGTTCCTGTAAAAAAGCAATATCAATTTTACACTGATCGAGTAATAAGTTAAGTTCAATTTGCCTACTAATATTAACAAGTGAACCAACATTAAAAGTTACTAAATTCATAAATTTACGGACCATATACATTTTGGATATCTTTCATTATACTCATGCACTCCTTTTTGGCATGTTCCTTTGACATAGTTTTGTAATTAACTATAAAGTTTTCAATTTTATCTTCTAGAGAAATAGGCTCTGAATCACATAAGATTTTTGCGATTTCCAAAAATTCTTCAATAATTGCTGGTTTTTCCAGTTTGTTTTGTTTGGGAGATGAATTTGAACCTTTAACTAAGCTAGCAAATGTTCTACCTGAGGTAGTGAAATTAGAAAAAGCCAATTGCTTTTCCACATTTGCAACCGCTGAACTCTTTCGGACTTTTGATTCTTCTGAAGTTTTTTTCTTAAAAGAGACGTATCTCTTATATGCGGGACATCCTCTAAAATTGGAAGTATGACCGTTTTCTTTACAATTTACACAATAAGGTGTTGCATCACTTCCTGAAACAAAAGCACATTCTCCTGGAGCGTGATTTTTATCACATTTCATGCAAGCAAACGGACGATTGCAGTTTTTCGAAAAGTGACCCCAAAGTTGACATCTCCAACATTGTGGAATTTTTGTACTGGCCTTTGGCCGTTCCCACGACACCACCTGATTAAGTATATACCTAATGCCAAGAATCTCCTTAACCTTTCGGTTTGGTTTAAGGGTAACTAAAAACAATCCAGTATCAATGGCTTTTTTCTTAGAATATTCTGTTGAAAACTTCGAAACAGAATCTATAGTATCCGGAAAAATTTTATCGAGTTCTAATTTAATCTCATTGATATCGGATGTTTCAACTCTTTGGGAGTATATGAGTAAGATACAATTTCTTTGTCCCGTAATAGTTGCATCATTTCAGAGTGGGCTGATGCATCTTTAAGATATAATTTGCTTTTAAATTTAGATTGATTCTGAATTTTAAATTCTATGTTTTTTGACTTGAATTGGTCAATAAGAGATTTTATATTGACATTTTGGAGAAATATGGGAGGACAAAATGAATTCCTGGTCATTAATTTCTTTTTTAGATTATCATTGTTTTCATTAATATTATGATTAAAATTATTTATATCCCTTTCGGACTCTATATCTAATTCACCTAATAGTGAATACTTATTTGTGCGATTAACATTTGTTTCTACTTGTTTTGAATTATTAAATTTAAAATTTTTAAAATTTTTTTTTTACGTCACCTTCAAATGTTCGTTTTTTTCATGTTGACAATTTTGAATTCATGATCTGTTGAAGAAATGGAATATAATTCATTATCCATGTCGGCCTCTAGAATGCCTTCTTGGTCCACAGTTGAGATTCTTCTGTTTTCTAAATTATGTACAAAGTTGTTTGATTCCATGGCCTCTTGAGGAACATCAATTGAAGGCATTAAAAGAGGAGATGACTCTTTTCCAAAAACAGCTTCATGTAGTTCGGTACCCAAATTTTTGTTGGCTAAATTGGGTTTCGTTAAAGTCTCATTCGTTTTATTTTCAGATTGCGTTCTTGACTGGGAAGTGGATGAATTTAAATTCGGCTTGGAATTTAAGACAGCTTTACAATATGTTTTCGGTTTTAAAATGGGTTCCGATTGGTGGCCGGGGGTATTTCCATTCAATTTCACATTACTACTGCCATTTGGATTGTTGATTGTTGTAGATTTATCTGGAGGACGTCCTCCTGATTGGGATCCAGCCACAACTCCATCCATTTCAGATGAACGTTTATAGATTTTATATTTTTGTTACCCAAAAATAAAATAATTGTTTTTGAAATAAATTAAAATAAATTTCAAATTTTTATTATTTTATATATTTTTTTTTAGCAAATTTTATATATAAGTTGTTTTTTTCTGCAATATATCTAAATGTAAAAATTGTAAGTTCAAATAAAACAGTTAATAAAAAAAAGAATGAAAAAAGTGCTGTCAACACCAAATGAATACACATTTTCCCTTATTTAATAACTTTTTTTAAATAAAAAAAAATGTATAGTGCCTTTTTAGGCTTCAATTTGCTAAAGAGACAGCGAACTCGGGTTCTGCTTACTAAAAAAAAGGGCTTTCAATAGCAAATAAATACACATTTTTCCTTATCTGGTTTTTTTTAGATAAAAAAAATGTATAGTGACTTTTTAGGCTTCAATAAATCATAATGTTGCCACCACCTGAAAACTGAAAACTTAAATTTCAAAATTGAAAAGCAAATATATAAAAATTGTTTGAAAATCGTTAATATTTAAAAAAAAAAATTTTTGGTCTGATGTAATAACAAATTTAGTAAATAAATATTAAGGTCCGAAAAGTGATATTAAAATTGGTTATAATTTAACTTAATAAGAAACAAAAAAAAATAATTCAATAGAAAGGAACATATAAACTTGAATAAACGAATATTTTCTCAAATTAATCTAAAAAAAATGGATTTTTTGTGAATGAAATATATGTTGCAAGCTCTAAAAAACCCCAACAGAATATATAAAATGTATTTAAATTCAAAGTTAACTGATATATTTTTACTTAAAGGAGCTTAAATATATTGGAAATGAAAAAGAACTATAGTAACTAACTGAAAGATATTTGAAAATAAACAAGTAAGAGTGTTAAATTCGGCTGTGCCGAATCTTTGATACCCTCCACCTCGGTTTGAGTCTTGATAATAAATGTAAATGAAAAAGTAAACAATTTGTTAAACTTAATACCAAATTATTTCAGCAAATTCTTTGGGTTGGTTTTCTTCTTTTCTATTATTTCGGATTTATTTCGGTGTTTGCTTTTTGGTCATTGTGGTTGCTGATCGGCATGCATTTTGGTTATATACCTATATGCATGCGTTTCCGGTTATATGACATAACTTCTCGTTTAATTTAGTTTTTGCTAATTAAATAGCTCGCCCTAACCTCCATTGCAAAGATAATGGTTGTGTAGAGTGGCTATATGCATTAAATCGTGCTAATTGGAGATGGCTGTATAGTTTCTTTTAACTGGCCAAATATTTCTTCATTGTGGCCATATAGGTCGGATGGAGTAACAAAATAATAACCAAAAAAAAAAAGCTCTCTCAACTTTTTTTTAAAATATTGCCATATTTTGAAAACATAGAGAATAAATTTATAATAATAAATAATCAAATTAGGGATGAAAAACGCAAAAAACGAAAAGTCCCAAACATTTTAAATAAAATAATTTAATGTTATCTTTATTTTCTGAAAAACTTCAAATTTTCATCCAAAAAAAAATGTGAAAATTTATATATAAAAAATAACATTCTCATAAAATTACGTTTACTTATGTAACAATTTTTATGTTAGCAATTCTTAAATATCATTTGAGGTTTTCTTAAATTCATTGAATTTAAATTAATATCGACAAATCTGTTTTTCTATTTATTTAAATTGTAAAGGAGTGGCATCTCTGTCAAAATAAGCGAAAAACACAAAGAATAGAAAAAAACAAATTACTTCGTGTTTGACAGGATGATTTTATGTTTATGTTTAATATCTTTATTTTTTTTATTAATATTTCTGTTTATTTATTTGAAAATGAAATAATGAATTGAATATGCTATTTAATTTTTTTATTTATATAAAAAAGTTTTTTAATTAAAGCAAAATATTTTCACTATTTCATGATTTTTATTTATGTATGACGACATTTCAACCTAAAAATTTAAGTTTTTATCGATTGGATAAACAACACAAAAATGGTTGTCGTTTAGATAACAACAACAGCTGACTTTAACAATAGCGAATATCGTTTCAAAATTTTACTGATAATTTTGCAATTTTCTTTTTTTTTACAATTCGACTAATGTTAAAAGAAGTTACTGAATCGCGGTACTGAAAAGTTATTAATATCTCCTGAATGGCAATATTTTTTTTAAATGTAAACATTTTTATATGTACAGATATTTCTAAATTTAAAATTATTATTTCCGACGTTTTGATATGATTTTCTGAAACTCAATTAATATTTTCTAATTTATAATTGGAAATTTTATTTTCAGTTTAAAAAGTGAAATTTTGTATTTATGTGAATAATAATGCTTTATTAATTATAAACAATTTTTAAAAATTAGATGTAATCGCAATCAGATATTTTATAGGTAAAGCAGAATAATAATTCTATATAACTATGTAGAACTGTTTTGTAAGCAAAAAAACTCATTGACGAACTCGGTAACTCTATTTTGTAAAGACAACAAAAAGTTAACCCCCCAATCTCACATCACACTGAAATTGTAAAATCGTTGTGTACGTATTATCAACGAAAAATTTTTCGAATTAGTCGAATCCATCGCCATTAAATTTTATGCTCAAACATCTGACTGCAATCTCATTTTTAAAATGTTGTCGAAGCGTAAACTTGAAAAAATTTGTATACTTCTCTCTCTTATTTTATTTTAAGTAGAGTTACCAAGTTTGTTATACAGGCACATGTTTGAGGGAAAATGTTTACATTTATTATTATTAGTATTATTTTAATAATAGTTAATAATATTTATGCTCTATAATTAACAAACTTGCGTTTTTGTATGCGCATTTCAAAAAATAAATCATTATAATAGATTTAACAAGTTAAAACTTTAATTACAATTTTACAGAATCCAGTAAATTTGCATTAAATTTATAACAGGGTAACATTAATCATCGTTAGTGTCTGCCACTATTCGCACGAAAAATTTGGTGCCATTAGTGTGACCACTGCGGAAAATGTGTGTGTATTAGTAAAAAAAAAATGTGTGTGTATTGAGTTTTTCGAACTTGCAGTGTGATGTGAGATTGGTGGGTAATATGCCAAACTTATGTTCATATTTGTAAAAGAATAATGAAAAAACGTATGAAATAAAAGACCAACCCGTGTATACTCTTAACATTGTTCTGTATGATATCTAGTTGAAAATATTAACATTCATGTTAAAATAGAAATAACTATTGCAAAGCTAATTAGAACAAACAAAAATTATGGCGGCATCTACTGTGGCATAGTCACGCTGAGCAAAATGAAGTGACACTCTGTTAATACAAAAGAAATGTATTTTCCCCACAACAAAATACTGCAGAATTTTATGTAAATAAAATAACCGATTTATTTCTAACATGCAGTTACTATGAATATACATACATACATATATATAATATATGTACATTATTTGTATTATTTAATATGTGTATGTATGGATATTTAAATATTACACACACAAAATACAACATCAAACGTTATTTTTGTGTTTTTCTCTTTAAATAAATTAATACATAAATTTTTTGCTAAATTTACATTTGGGCAATTCACAACAGGTGTTGTACATTGTATGTTGTATTGAAATACACAATACAATCATTTGTTGTGAACACTCAGTTGTATTTTCATATTGTAAAACGCTTTCTTTAGTAATTTTCGATCCAACGAGGAAAGATCGCTTCGTCGCTTCTGCTATTTTGTATAACAGAAAACACTTGTCAGTGTTTGCTTTTTGGTCGTGAGATATACCCTGGAGTTTTAGTTACGTACCTCTTGCATTTTAATTTATAATGAAAAAAAAAATGTTAAATGTTTTGGTTGGTACTGAAAGAGAAAATACATACTAAAAATATAAACATTAATTTTTATATAAATAAACTTATCGATGTATTTGCGTTATTTGCATTATTTGCCATATTTTATTTTATAATTATTTATGCTGATAATATTCTATGTATTTGTTTTTTCTTTTTCATAAAAACTGGCATTCACTTGGAACTGATATGTTATGATACAATATACAACATTTACTAAACATAGCAAATGAAGTTGGATCGTGTATCAGATTTTTCAGTGAAAATTATCAACAACAGTTTTACACTATTGTAAAGTGATACACGATACAGGAGAAAAAACGATACATTACCCATTGTGAATTGCCCAATTGTTTTTTTTATTAACAACTAGGTATTTAGCATTATTTGCTTTAGATGTTGGTGAATTTTTACTCCCTTTATATTAACTCGTAGTGTCTGCTTGTCGAAAAAATTTTGGATCGATTTTAACCACTTTCCCGTGACCCAATCGATCTGAAATTTTGCAGGCAGGCTTGTGGCAATGACAGAAATGATCTAACATATTTTTTTAGTGATGCCAAAACAATGGAAACTTTAAAATTTTTCTACCAGAGTTGATAAAAAAATGTACAAAGGGTTTGTTTTTGTTATATTATTACCATAACGACCACAAAAACAACAAGTCCAGCTATGAAAACAATGCAACATTTAGAATAACAACAAGAACAATATAGAAATATCATGTTTTTCATTTTTTTTTTACTTTTTCAGAGATTTCCCTGGACCTGTTCCACCGATTTTAATGATTTTTGAAGTAGAAATCTTTCCATGAATTTGGTGAATCATTCTCACTAAAAATGATCACTGTAGCTGCACTATTGAGGGCGTGATCGTGACAAGAACAACATAGAAAATTATTTTTTTTTTCAAGACTTTTTTAGTTCTTCATTCAAATCTCGGGCCCTAATCGACCGATTTGGACGATTTTAAATAGCAAACTTCTCAGGATGTTAGTGAATCATTTTTATGTCAACGAGTACCCTAGCTGCCGGATTGATGCCGTCATCGTGATTTCCACAGACGGACAGACGGACATCGCTATATCAACTCCGGTTGTTATAAGGATCACAAATATATAAATTTTATGGGGTCCAAAATTTTTTTTCTAATTATTACAAACGGAATGACAAACTTATATATACCCTCTGCACACTGGAGTGGAGGGTATAACAACTCTACAACAGCAACAATGACAGTCATATATTTTTCAAATAGGAAAAAACTGTTTATGTGTTAGTTTCGGTCATTCCCCAGTATGCATTGAAATATTAAGTTCTTAAATTGATGTCAAATGTAATTCTCAACTTGGGTTGAACAATTTTTCTCCTTGTTTGCTTTCAACTTGACATCAAGTTGAGACTTAACATTTTTTCCAATCTTTGAGAAACATTTTTACTCTCAATTGGATATCCAACACTTTTCTCCACTTGAGACCAAACATTTTTTCAACTTGAATACGATTTGTGTTAAGTCTGAGATATTATTTAAATATGTCATAAATAATAAATTAAATTAAAAAATGCCAAAAAAGTACAAATAAATCATTGATATATTTTTAATTATTTCTGCTTTTTGTCGAATTTTTCAAAAAATGTACAACTAATTAATTCATTTATTTTTAATTCTAGATTTTAAAAAATGTACATAATATGTACATTTAATGTTAAATATGTACATAGTAATGTTAAATATATAATGAAATTAAATTGAAACATTAAAAAAAGTACATTGTTTTCATTTCTAAAATTAGTATAATATGGCAATTCCGTACCTTCCATTTGATACCGATTGGAAATATTTCTTTGCTATCAAGTTGAGAATCACAAATTTCTCAATTTGATAACTATGAAAATCGCCATATAAAAAATGTGCCTTTTAAGTTGAGAAGACTATATTCGAACTATTGAGGGCATTTGAGAATTAACGTTGGAGATTTGAGAAATGTATTTGATCTCAAATGCACCTCAAGTTGATAGCAAACAAAAATATTTATTGGGACATTTATTGTAGGGTCGTTTGCACACACACAAAAAATAGAAAATAAATTGTCAATAAGCAAAGCAAGTGGCTTCGAAATTCGATGATGCCAGTTAATCATTTTTTGTTCACGCGGAATTTATAATTGGAGGAATTTTTTTCTCGAGAAATGTATTTTCCGTGAGAAAGAAATTCCTTGAGAATATTCATAATTGGGATGAATAACTTTTAATTGGAACTTTTTAGTCAGAATAAATCATAATTCTAGTTAGATATTGGTTAATATTTAATTAGAAAAAATATTGTGGTGGCATCTACGCAATTATTGAGGCAGTCACGGAAAAATTAAATGCAAGTCTGTTTTTTTTAATATAACAAAAATGGATTTTCCCTTTAACAAAATATGGCAGAATTCTTTATAAATGAAATGCAAAATGGAAAATCAATTTTGTGCTAATTCTTAACAAAATTAATAAAATATATATATGTATTATTATATTTATTAATATTTGTAATTTTATTTGACACAATTTCACACACAGTTTTACAGATCAACTGTTTTAATTAGAAAAAATATTGTGGTGGCATCTACGCAATTATTGAGGCAGTCACGGAAAAATTAAATGCAAGTCTGTTTTTTTTAATATAACAAAAATGGATTTTCCCTTTAACAAAATATGGCAGAATTCTTTATAAATGAAATGCAAAATGGAAAATCAATTTTGTGCTAATTCTTAACAAAATTAATAAAATATATATACATATATATGTATTATTATATTTATTAATATTTGTAATTTTATTTGACACAATTTCACACACAGTTTTACAGATCAACTGTTTTCAACTGATTTAGAAGTTTTCTGTTTTTGAAACAGTAGTGCCAATTTGTAACATTTTGTGATGTAATGAAAATCGCAGAATAATAAGTTAATACACAATAAAAAATATTAAATTTTTAAGTTTTATATACATATTGCAATAAAAAAAACTTTGGTAAATTTACATTGAAGATGGTCAGAAATGAATGAGAAAAAATATATAGACATTTTAGAAAAGCACATTTAATGTTAAACTTTATGCACAAAATATATGGGTTTTTGTTGTTTCGAATTTAACTGTGGCTCTAAGTGAAAAGTTTTAGACCGATCGTATATTACATCGTGAGGATCCTCACCTAATATTTTCAAATATTTTAAATTCTTTTTAACTCATTTAACCTCATTACGAAAATAGTAAAACAGTAAATATAGAAAATCCACGCACCTCAAAAAATTGTTTTCTCTGAAATAAATTAAAGACATTTCATATTATACAATTTTCTTTCAAAAATGTATCAATTATTGCAAATTTGAAATTTGACATATAGTATTTGTACATATATTTGTATAGATTTCGCAGTATGAAAAGAACTATTATTTCTTTATTTAGAATATATGTAAGTATTGCTCGCAAAAAAATGCAACATAATGAATGAAACACATACACGACTGCTGGCAGCAGCATTTGTAGTCGTATAGTCAGCTACTTGATTTTTCTGAATACGACAGCAACATATAATACAAATGCATTTTTATTTAAATATACAATTACTTTTACTTATTTAAAATGCATTAGTACAACGTAAAAATAAATAAATTAGTTTAACGCCTTTTGATTATTAATGGAATTATAGCCTTTCATTTTGCGATTTTTTTTTAAACAAAATAAAATATTTCATAGCACTAACTTCTTTTACATATTTTGTTATATTGTCAACACTATTTTTGTTTTGTAGCCAACAAAACACACTTGCAGTTTTTATCCTCCACTCCAGTGTGCAGAGGGTATATATAAGTTTGTCATTCCGTTTGTAATAATTAGAAAAAAAAATTTGGACCCCATAAAATATATATATTTGTGATCCTTATAACAACCGGAGTTGATATAGCGATGTCCGTCTGTCCGTCTGTCCGTCTGTCCGTCTGTCCGTCTGTGGAAATCACGATGACGGCATCAATCGGGCAGCTAGGGTGCTCGTTGGCATAAAAAATGATTCACTAACATCCTGAAAAGTTTGGTATTTAAAATCGTCCAAATCGGTCGATTAGGGCCCGAGATTTGAAGAAGAACTAAACAAAGTCTTGAAAAAATATAATTTTCTATGTTGTTCTTGTCACGATCACGCCCTCAATAGGATAGCTAGGGTGATAATTTTTAGTGAGAATGATTCACCAAATTCATGGGAAGATTTCTACTTCAAAAATCATTAAAATCGGTGGAACAGGTCCAGGTAAATCTATGAAAAATTAAAAAAAAAATGAAAAACATGATGTTTCCATATTGTTCCTGTTGTTATTCTAAATGTTGCATTGTTGTCATAGCTGGACTTGTTGTTTTTGTGGTCGTTGTGGTAATAATATAATAAAAACAAACCCTTTGTACATTTTTTTTGTGAACTCTGGTAGAAAATTTTAAAAGTTTCCATTGTTTTGGCATCACTAAAAAAATTTGTTAGATCATTTCTGTCATTGCCACGAGCCTGCATGCAAAATTTCAGATCGATTGGCTCACGGGAAAGGGGCTAAAAATCGATCCAAAATTTTGTCGACAAGCAGACACTACCAGTTAATATAAAGGCAGTAAATAAAGGGAGTAAAAGTTCACCAATAATTTAAAAAACAAATTTTTATGTGTTAATTTATTTAAAGAAAAAAATAATTAAATGAAATAGTAATAATAAAAAAAAAAATAATATACAATACAAAAAAAAAGAATATATAAATAAAATAAAATAAAGATAAATGCATTCATAGCATTATAATACATATAAAAGGTCAATGTTTGCTAACCGTAACCGTAACGAGTCAGTTGTTTTTTTTTACATGAAAATCATTTAAAACAGTTACCGAACGTAACCGGAACGTCCCAATACTTTTCATGTGAAAAAAAGGCTGACACGTTACGTAACAGTTACATGTCGCTAACTTGTTCTTTACACAGGCTACTGCTTTTGCAGCCAACTTCAAGTCTATTTATATAGTTTCGTAAGCATAACTGATAAAATTGTTTCTATTATTTTTTGCTGTAAGTAATAAATTATAAATATACTGAATTTGCAAACTAAAATGGATACATATATTGGAGGTGCTTTAATACAAAAGAGTTAACGAAACAAAATCAAAAAAAAAACAACTCTACAACATCAACAATGGCAGTCATATGTTCTTCAAATAGAAAAAAAAAAAACTGCAAGTGTGTTTTGTTGGCTACAAAACAAAAATAGTGTTGACAATATAACAAAATATGTAAAAGAAGTTAGTGCTATGAAATATTTTATTTTGTTTAAACAAAAATCGCAAAATGAAAGGCTATAATTCCATTAATAATCAAAAGGCGTTAAACTAATTTATTTATTTTTACGTTGTACTAATGCATTTTAAATAAGTAAAAGTAATTGTATATTTAAATAAAAATGCATTTGTATTATATGTTGCTGTCGTATTCAGAAAAATCAAGTAGCTGACTATACGACTACAAATGCTGCTGCCAGCAGTCGTGTATGTGTTTCATTCATTATGTTGCATTTTTTTGCGAGCAATACTTACATATATTCTAAATAAAGAAATAATAGTTCTTTTCATACTGCGAAATCTATACAAATATATGTACAAATACTATATGTCAAATTTCAAATTTGCAATAATTGATACATTTTTGAAAGAAAATTGTATAATATGAAATGTCTTTAATTTATTTCATAGAAAACAATTTTTTGAGGTGCGTGGATTTTCTATATTTACTGTTTTACTATTTTCGTAATGAGGTTAAATGAGTTAAAAAGAATTTAAAATATTTGAAAATATTAGGTGAGGATCCTCAAGATGTAATATACGATCGGTCTAAAACTTTTCACTTAGAGCCACAGTTAAATTCGAAACAACAAAAACCCATATATTTTGTGCATAAAGTTTAACATTAAATGTGCTTTTCTAAAATGTCTATATATTTTTTCTCATTCATTTCTGACCATCTTCAATGTAAATTTACCAAAGTTTTTTTTATTGCAATATGTATATAAAACTTAAAAATTTAATATTTTTTATTGTGTATTAACTTATTATTCTGCGATTTTCATTACATCACAAAATGTTACAAATTGGCAATACTGTTTCAAAAACAGAAAACTTCTAAATCAGTTGAAAACAGTTGATCTGTAAAACTGTGTGTGAAATTGTGTCAAATAAAATTACAAATATTAATAAATATAATAATACATATATATGTATATATATTTTATTAATTTTGTTAAGAATTAGCACAAAATTGATTTTCCATTTTGCATTTCATTTATAAAGAATTCTGCCATATTTTGTTAAAGGGAAAATCCATTTTTGTTATATTAAAAAAAACAGACTTGCATTTAATTTTTCCGTGACTGCCTCAATAATTGCGTAGATGCCACCACAATATTTTTTCTAATTAAAACAGTTGATCTGTAAAACTGTGTGTGAAATTGTGCCAAATAAAATTACAAATATTAATAAATATAATAATACATATATATATTTTATTAATTTTGTTAAGAATTAGCACAAAATTGATTTTCCATTTTGCATTTCATTTATAAAGAATTCTGCCATATTTTGTTAAAGGGAAAATCCATTTTTGTTATATTAAAAAAAACAGACTTGCATTTAATTTTTCCGTGACTGCCTCAATAATTGCGTAGATGCCACCACAATATTTTTTCTAATTAAATATTAACCAATATCTAACTAGAATTATGATTTATTCTGACTAAAAAGTTCCAATTAAAAGTTATTCATCCCAATTATGAATATTCTCAAGGAATTTCTTTCTCACGGAAAATACATTTCTCGAGAAAAAAATTCCTCCAATTATAAATTCCGCGTGAACAAAAAATGATTAACTGGCATCATCGAATTTCGAAGCCACTTGCTTTGCTTATTGACAATTTATTTTCTATTTTTTGTGTGTGTGCAAACGACCCTACAATAAATGTCCCAATAAATATTTTTGTTTGCTATCAACTTGAGGTGCATTTGAGATCAAATACATTTCTCAAATCTCCAACGTTAATTCTCAAATGCCCTCAATAGTTCGAATATAGTCTTCTCAACTTAAAAGGCACATTTTTTATATGGCGATTTTCATAGTTATCAAATTGAGAAATTTGTGATTCTCAACTTGATAGCAAAGAAATATTTCCAATCGGTATCAAATGGAAGGTACGGAATTGCCATATTATACTAATTTTAGAAATGAAAACAATGTACTTTTTTTAATGTTTCAATTTAATTTCATTATATATTTAACATTACTATGTACATATTTAACATTAAATGTACATATTATGTACATTTTTTAAAATCTAGAATTAAAAATAAATGAATTAATTAGTTGTACATTTTTTGAAAAATTCGACAAAAAGCAGAAATAATTAAAAATATATCAATGATTTATTTGTACTTTTTTGGCATTTTTTAATTTAATTTATTATTTATGACATATTTAAATAATATCTCAGACTTAACACAAATCGTATTCAAGTTGAAAAAATGTTTGGTCTCAAGTGGAGAAAAGTGTTGGATATCCAATTGAGAGTAAAAATGTTTCTCAAAGATTGGAAAAAATGTTAAGTCTCAACTTGATGTCAAGTTGAAAGCAAACAAGGAGAAAAATTGTTCAACCCAAGTTGAGAATTACATTTGACATCAATTTAAGAACTTAATATTTCAATGCATACTGGGGAATGACCGAAACTAACACATAAACAGTTTTTTCCTATTTGAAAAATATATGACTGTCATTGTTGCTGTTGTAGAGTTGTTATACCCTCCACTCCAGTGTGCAGAGGGTATATATAAGTTTGTCATTCCGTTTGTAATAATTAGAAAAAAAATTTTGGACCCCATAAAATTTATATATTTGTGATCCTTATAACAACCGGAGTTGATATAGCGATGTCCGTCTGTCCGTCTGTGGAAATCACGATGACGGCATCAATCCGGCAGCTAGGGTACTCGTTGACATAAAAATGATTCACTAACATCCTGAGAAGTTTGCTATTTAAAATCGTCCAAATCGGTCGATTAGGGCCCGAGATTTGAATGAAGAACTAAAAAAGTCTTGAAAAAAAAAATAATTTTCTATGTTGTTCTTGTCACGATCACGCCCTCAATAGTGCAGCTACAGTGATCATTTTTAGTGAGAATGATTCACCAAATTCATGGAAAGATTTCTACTTCAAAAATCATTAAAATCGGTGGAACAGGTCCAGGGAAATCTCTGAAAAAGTAAAAAAAAAATGAAAAACATGATATTTCTATATTGTTCTTGTTGTTATTCTAAATGTTGCATTGTTTTCATAGCTGGACTTGTTGTTTTTGTGGTCGTTATGGTAATAATATAACAAAAACAAACCCTTTGTACATTTTTTTATCAACTCTGGTAGAAAAATTTTAAAGTTTCCATTGTTTTGGCATCACTAAAAAAATATGTTAGATCATTTCTGTCATTGCCACAAGCCTGCCTGCAAAATTTCAGATCGATTGGGTCACGGGAAAGTGGTTAAAATCGATCCAAAATTTTTTCGACAAGCAGACACTACGAGTTAATATAAAGGGAGTAAAAATTCACCAACATCTAAAGCAAATAATGCTAAATACCTAGTTGTTAATAAAAAAAACAATTGGGCAATTCACAATGGGTAATGTATCGTTTTTTCTCCTGTATCGTGTATCACTTTACAATAGTGTAAAACTGTTGTTGATAATTTTCACTGAAAAATCTGATACACGATCCAACTTCATTTGCTATGTTTAGTAAATGTTGTATATTGTATCATAACATATCAGTTCCAAGTGAATGCCAGTTTTTATGAAAAAGAAAAAACAAATACATAGAATATTATCAGCATAAATAATTATAAAATAAAATATGGCAAATAATGCAAATAACGCAAATACATCGATAAGTTTATTTATATAAAAATTAATGTTTATATTTTTAGTATGTATTTTCTCTTTCAGTACCAACCAAAACATTTAACATTTTTTTTTTTCATTATAAATTAAAATGCAAGAGGTACGTAACTAAAACTCCAGGGTATATCTCACGACCAAAAAGCAAACACTGACAAGTGTTTTCTGTTATACAAAATAGCAGAAGCGACGAAGCGATCTTTCCTCGTTGGATCGAAAATTACTAAAGAAAGCGTTTTACAATATGAAAATACAACTGAGTGTTCACAACAAATGATTGTATTGTGTATTTCAATACAACATACAATGTACAACACCTGTTGTGAATTGCCCAAATGTAAATTTAGCAAAAAATTTATGTATTAATTTATTTAAAGAGAAAAACACAAAAATAACGTTTGATGTTGTATTTTGTGTGTGTAATATTTAAATATCCATACATACACATATTAAATAATACAAATAATGTACATATATTATATATATGTATGTATGTATATTCATAGTAACTGCATGTTAGAAATAAATCGGTTATTTTATTTACATAAAATTCTGCAGTATTTTGTTGTGGGGAAAATACATTTCTTTTGTATTAACAGAGTGTCACTTCATTTTGCTCAGCGTGACTATGCCACAGTAGATGCCGCCATAATTTTTGTTTGTTCTAATTAGCTTTGCAATAGTTATTTCTATTTTAACATGAATGTTAATATTTTCAACTAGATATCATACAGAACAATGTTAAGAGTATACACGGGTTGGTCTTTTATTTCATACGTTTTTTCATTATTCTTTTACAAATATGAACATAAGTTTGGCATATTACCCACCAATCTCACATCACACTGCAAGTTCGAAAAACTCAATACACACACATTTTTTTTTTACTAATACACACACATTTTCCGCAGTGGTCACACTAATGGCACCAAATTTTTCGTGCGAATAGTGGCAGACACTAACGATGATTAATGTTACCCTGTTATAAATTTAATGCAAATTTACTGGATTCTGTAAAATTGTAATTAAAGTTTTAACTTGTTAAATCTATTATAATGATTTATTTTTTGAAATGCGCATACAAAAACGCAAGTTTGTTAATTATAGAGCATAAATATTATTAACTATTATTAAAATAATACTAATAATAATAAATGTAAACATTTTCCCTCAAACATGTGCCTGTATAACAAACTTGGTAACTCTACTTAAAATAAAATAAGAGAGAGAAGTATACAAATTTTTTCAAGTTTACGCTTCGACAACATTTTAAAAATGAGATTGCAGTCAGATGTTTGAGCATAAAATTTAATGGCGATGGATTCGACTAATTCGAAAAATTTTTCGTTGATAATACGTACACAACGATTTTACAATTTCAGTGTGATGTGAGATTGGGGGGTTAACTTTTTGTTGTCTTTACAAAATAGAGTTACCGAGTTCGTCAATGAGTTTTTTTGCTTACAAAACAGTTCTACATAGTTATATAGAATTATTATTCTGCTTTACCTATAAAATATCTGATTGCGATTACATCTAATTTTTAAAAATTGTTTATAATTAATAAAGCATTATTATTCACATAAATACAAAATTTCACTTTTTAAACTGAAAATAAAATTTCCAATTATAAATTAGAAAATATTAATTGAGTTTCAGAAAATCATATCAAAACGTCGGAAATAATAATTTTAAATTTAGAAATATCTTTACATATAAAAATGTTTACATTTAAAAAAAATATTGCCATTCAGGAGATATTAATAACTTTTCAGTACCGCGATTCAGTAACTTCTTTTAACATTAGTCGAATTGTAAAAAAAAAGAAAATTGCAAAATTATCAGTAAAATTTTGAAACGATATTCGCTATTGTTAAAGTCAGCTGTTGTTGTTATCTAAACGACAACCATTTTTGTGTTGTTTATCCAATCGATAAAAACTTAAATTTTTAGGTTGAAATGTCGTCATACATAAATAAAAATCATGAAATAGTGAAAATATTTTGCTTTAATTAAAAAACTTTTTTATATAAATAAAAAAATTAAATAGCATATTCAATTCATTATTTCATTTTCAAATAAATAAACAGAAATATTAATAAAAAAAATAAAGATATTAAACATAAACATAAAATCATCCTGTCAAACACGAAGTAATTTGTTTTTTTCTATTCTTTGTGTTTTTCGCTTATTTTGACAGAGATGCCACTCCTTTACAATTTAAATAAATAGAAAAACAGATTTGTCGATATTAATTTAAATTCAATGAATTTAAGAAAACCTCAAATGATATTTAAGAATTGCTAACATAAAAATTGTTACATAAGTAAACGTAATTTTATGAGAATGTTATTTTTTATATATAAATTTTCACATTTTTTTTTGGATGAAAATTTGAAGTTTTTCAGAAAATAAAGATAACATTAAATTATTTTATTTAAAATGTTTGGGACTTTTCGTTTTTTGCGTTTTTCATCCCTAATTTGATTATTTATTATTATAAATTTATTCTCTATGTTTTCAAAATATGGCAATATTTTAAAAAAAAGTTGAGAGAGCTTTTTTTTTTGGTTATTATTTTGTTACTCCATCCGACCTATATGGCCACAATGAAGAAATATTTGGCCAGTTAAAAGAAACTATACAGCCATCTCCAATTAGCACGATTTAATGCATATAGCCACTCTACACAACCATTACCTTTGCAATGGAGGTTAGGGCGAGCTATTTAATTAGCAAAAACTAAATTAAACGAGAAGTTATGTCATATAACCGGAAACGCATGCATATAGGTATATAACCAAAATGCATGCCGATCAGCAACCACAATGACCAAAAAGCAAACACCGAAATAAATCCGAAATAATAGAAAAGAAGAAAACCAACCCAAAGAATTTGCTGAAATAATTTGGTATTAAGTTTAACAAATTGTTTACTTTTTCATTTACATTTATTATCAAGACTCAAACCGAGGTGGAGGGTATCAAAGATTCGGCACAGCCGAATTTAACACTCTTACTTGTTTTTTTTTCTATTTGAAGAACATATGACTGCCATTGTTGATGTTGTAGAGTTGTTTTTTTTTTTGATTTTGTTTCGTTAACTCTTTTGTATTAAAGCACCTCCAATATATGTATCCATTTTAGTTTGCAAATTCAGTATATTTATAATTTATTACTTACAGCAAAAAATAATAGAAACAATTTTATCAGTTATGCTTACGAAACTATATAAATAGACTTGAAGTTGGCTGCAAAAGCAGTAGCCTGTGTAAAGAACAAGTTAGCGACATGTAACTGTTACGTAACGTGTCAGCCTTTTTTTCACATGAAAAGTATTGGGACGTTCCGGTTACGTTCGGTAACTGTTTTAAATGATTTTCATGTAAAAAAAAACAACTGACTCGTTACGGTTACGGTTAGCAAACATTGACCTTTTATATGTATTATAATGCTATGAATGCATTTATCTTTATTTTATTTTATTTATATATTCTTTTTTTTTGTATTGTATATTATTTTTTTTTTTATTATTACTATTTCATTTAATTATTTTTTTCTTTAAATAAATTAACACATAAAAATTTGTTTTTTAAATTATTGGTGAACTTTTACTCCCTTTATTTACTGCCTTTATATTAACTGGTAGTGTCTGCTTGTCGACAAAATTTTGGATCGATTTTTAGCCCCTTTCCCGTGAGCCAATCGATCTGAAATTTTGCATGCAGGCTCGTGGCAATGACAGAAATGATCTAACAAATTTTTTTAGTGATGCCAAAACAATGGAAACTTTTAAAATTTTCTACCAGAGTTCACAAAAAAAATGTACAAAGGGTTTGTTTTTATTATATTATTACCACAACGACCACAAAAACAACAAGTCCAGCTATGACAACAATGCAACATTTAGAATAACAACAGGAACAATATGGAAACATCATGTTTTTCATTTTTTTTTTAATTTTTCATAGATTTACCTGGACCTGTTCCACCGATTTTAATGATTTTTGAAGTAGAAATCTTCCCATGAATTTGGTGAATCATTCTCACTAAAAATTATCACCCTAGCTATCCTATTGAGGGCGTGATCGTGACAAGAACAACATAGAAAATTATATTTTTTCAAGACTTTGTTTAGTTCTTCTTCAAATCTCGGGCCCTAATCGACCGATTTGGACGATTTTAAATACCAAACTTTTCAGGATGTTAGTGAATCATTTTTTATGCCAACGAGCACCCTAGCTGCCCGATTGATGCCGTCATCGTGATTTCCACAGACGGACAGACGGACAGACGGACAGACGGACAGACGGACATCGCTATATCAACTCCGGTTGTTATAAGGATCACAAATATATATATTTTATGGGGTCCAAATTTTTTTTTCTAATTATTACAAACGGAATGACAAACTTATATATACCCTCTGCACACTGGAGTGGAGGGTATAAAAATAGTTAAAAAATTTGATTA
Source organism: Cordilura impudica (assembly GCA_963682025.1). Taxonomy (NCBI): domain Eukaryota; kingdom Metazoa; phylum Arthropoda; class Insecta; order Diptera; family Scathophagidae; genus Cordilura; species Cordilura impudica. Next base: position 22,188,174 of record OY821522.1, on the reverse strand, counting down.
TGTGAAATATGATTTCAAAAATATTTTGAAATAAAAATTTATATATGATAAATTTTTTTCATTGAATTACTTTATAGTGCATTCTTAGGCTTCAATAAATCATAATGTTGCCACCTCTACCAAATATATAAATAAATAACGGAAAAGAGTTTATTAGCATTGTAACTATAAGAAAGCGAAAATGGCTGTGAATTTTTGTTAGTAAACAATTTTAAGTTAAGCTTTTGGTTTATTATACAAGGCGAATAATAATAGTTAGTGAGCGTTTTAAATAGTATGAAAACTGCAAACTGCATGAAAACCCGCATTTAGGTTTCCGAACATGAATAATAATAGTCAGAGAGCGATTCAAATCTGAATGAAAAACTGCATTTAGAATTGTAACTTGGTTCAAAAATAGAGTTGTCAGTACACATTTTTCCCTATCTGGTAACTTTTTTAAAGAAAAAAAATGTATAGTGCCTTTTTAGGCTTCAATAAATCATAATGTGGCCACTTACTTATTGGTTAAAGAAGAAAAAAGCTTTAGAATTTTTTTACAGTAACAACCAAACTGTATTAAAACTGATTCAAACAGAATCAAAAGTCTTACTTGAATATTTAAAATTAACGAAAAGATTTGAGATTTTGCTAAACAGACAGCGAACTCGGCGGTTCTGTTTACTAAAAAAGTTTGGTCAACAGCAAATAAATACACATTTTTCATTATTTGGTAATTTTTTTGAAATAAAAAAAATGTATAGTGGCTTTTTAGGCTCCAATATCATAATGTTACCACATTAGGTTTTCAACTCCAAGTAAGGTGAATATGGGTGTGAGTTTTTGCTAAACGTGGTGAATATGGTGGCGCCCTCTACGATACCACTTGCGGTGACAATTGGAAGCTCATCGTAGCACCAAATGTACTGACAAAGAGATTTAGAAACGCCCTTAAATATGCTACTAACGACGTACTCTCTCATCTCGGAGGAAACAAGTATTTCACGGTGATCGATCTGAAGAGCAGATTTCCCCAAATACCTATTAGGGAAGAAGATGTAGAGAAACGAGCATTTTCTGTTAACAATGGGAAATATGAATTTCTACGTTTACCATTTGGATTGAGAAATGGTCCATCCATATTCCAGCGCGCCCTTGGCGACATCTATTTCTACCAAAGATGAAAAATCGCACTTGAACCACCTAAATGAAATCTTCGGAACACTTAACGCCGCCAATATGAAGGTACAGTTGGATAAATGTGAGTTCTTTAAAGAAGAAGTCGAATTTCTTGGTTTTATAGAGTCATGCAGTGGAAAAAAAAACCAATCCCAAAAAATTGGTAGCGATCGTAAAATTTAAATATCTTAGCAATATTAAGAAGCTTCATCCTTTCTAGATACTTCTTTCTGGATACTACAGAGATTTATTGAAGGTATGTATGGTAAACAGGAGATCGTGAGTTCGAATCTCGCCGGGGCCTCCTTAGTCTAAAAACGAACCTACACTTTCAAAAGCTATCACCAGACTGATTATTTTTCTTTTATATGCTACCAAAACGACGCCACTCAAGTGACGCTCAACCAGCAACCAATCAGCGCGCTGCTGACGTGTGATTTATTGTTCGTTGTTCGTTGATGCAATAGACGAGTGGTTGGATGTTGTTTGTTAGCATACGTACAACTCTTCAAGTTGAGTATACTTAATTGTCGGTAGACGTCGTTGTGGCAGTTGATAGAAGAACAGGGTGGTGGTAAATGAAGCAGTTTTAAATTCAAATTTAAATAGATAATTCATATCAAAATAGAATGAGAGATTAATGTGATGCTAAGACTAGTTTACATGTAGATCAAATAATTCATATAAGTGAGAAATGTACATGTGCTACTAATACTAATGGTGATAATAAATTAATATAATTAATTGATATAATAAATTATACAATCAATTATTTAAATAAATGATTCATATAACAATGAGGAATGAATAAATTTGTGTAATAAATTTATATAACAGATTTATATAATAAATTATATAATTAATTATTAAAGTATTTTTTTATGTAATAAATTTATATAATAGATTTATAAAATAAATTATATAACTAAATAAATGATTCATATAAAAATGAGCAATGTCGATCAAGTAATTTATATAAAATGAGAACTTGTAATGTATTACTAATATTAGATGAATATAATAAATAATTTGGGAGGTGCAATTTAGTGGTTTTAGTATTGAAATTTCACAATAATATTACATAATTTTACTTATGAGCTCCTTACCTACATGGGTATTGGAATGTAACATAAGACAACTGAAGCGTTCGATGGATAAATGTTGGTGTGGGCCAAAACAAGCGCCGACTTTGGTCCTCACAATGAGGGTAAATTTCCTGTATTCTTCCCATAATGAATTCTGGGGGTTTTTATGCAGTTTATTAAAGACGGACTTAGATGTCTCTTTAGTATTGATGGTAATTTTTCCGTATCATAGTCGTGTTCTTATATCATATTCCTGTTATATCCTGAACAAATTATCTGAAATTCTTATGCTGGAGTGTTGTCAATTTGGAGGAATAACTGATTCTTAAGTGCATTAATAGGAACTTCTACACTGGATATAAGTTCTTCTGGTGAACTGTCACCACTATATACTGTTCCAGTCAGAGAATTAATGTTCGTTCTAGGAGGTCTAGAGATTGCGTCGCCCAACACATTACTCCTACCGGGTTTATATTGGCTTTCATAATTGTACTCTTCCAGTATTGCATTCCACCTTTTCATCTTGGAATTGCTGTTTCTATTGCTTAGTGCATAAGTTAATGGCTGATGGTCAGTATAAATTATGACTTTTCCCGATCGATATAAGTAATTTCTCAAATTTGTTAGAGCCCAAATTATGATTAACATTTCTTTTTCATTTGTCGCGTAACTTCCTCGGTTTGTGTTAATGTTCTTGAAATAAAAGATATCGGTCTTTCGTCTTGGCTCAACACCGCTCCTATTGCCACATTGGATGCATCCGTGGTCAGCTCGAATTCTTTTTCAAAGTTTGGGTATGAAAGTATGACCGCTTGGGACACTAGGGCATTTTTAAGGCATCGATAGCGGATCTTGATTTATTGTCGAGTTTGATCTCTCTTTTGTTTGACTCTGATTTGGATATCATGCCTCTGAGAAATTTGGTCAATGGTTTAGTAATGTCGGCATATCCTATAATAATAAATCTTCTGTAGTATCCAGGAAGGCCTAGAAATGATCGCTTCCAATTTTATGGGACTGGCTTTTATTCCACTGCAATAAACTATAAAACCAAGAAATTCGACTTCTTTAAAGAACTCACACTTATCCAACTGTAACTTCATATTAGCGGCGTTAAGTGTTCCGAAGATTTCATTTAGGTGGTTCAAGTGCGATTTTTCATCTTTGCTGAAAATAATAATGTCATCTATGTACACGTAGCATATCCGTCCAATATGTTCCCTTAGAATGTCGTCAAGGGCACGCTGGAATATGGATGGAGCATTTCTCAATCCAAATGGTAAACGGAGAAATTCATATTTCCCATTGTTAACAGAAAATGCTGTTTTCTCTACATCTTCTTCCCTAATAGGTATTTGGTGAAATCCGCTCTGCAGATCGATCACCGTGAAATACTTGTTTCCTCCGAGATGAGAAAGTACGTCATTTATGTCAAGTATGGGGTATCGGGTATAGTTATTCAATTAAGTTTTCTGAAGTCTACTACAACTCTGTATTTTTCTCTTCCAGACGTATCTTCTTTTTTGGGGACTACCCAAATGGGAGAATTCTACAACACCACTTAACGCCATCAAATATGGGTAATTTTTTGAATTTGTCGATGTGTTAGTTATCGTTCTTATTTCTCCCATAACCCTAGTTGTATACGTGAGACTTTCATCGGGATCCGAAAATAAATTTCTATGACGGTCCACTATATTAGTTAGAGAGTGTTTTTGATACTCGGACAGATGATCAGTCATCAATCCAATATTGTTAACGTCTTGTGGGATATGTTGGAATAATTTATTTCGCCTGGTTCCCTGCACAAACATATAGTTTTCAGAAGTATAAATTACTGCCGATTATTGCTTTAAGCAATCGTGGCCTAAAATCGCGTCGAAAGTTTTTAGTCCTGGTAAATGGTAAAATTTTATTGGGATATCATTTATCCCAATCATGTAACCCATTACGTAATGAGTTATTTGAACATTTCCTGTAACTGAGTTTGCACTAAATTTCTCCTGATTTAATTTTGGATTAACTTCTAATTCTAATTATAACATTCTTCTATTCCTGTACTCTTCCAATAGCACCTTCCTCGTCATAGCAATTAATGTTTTCTATGGACGGCTGTTGATTTCCACTTTCTGTGTCTGATGCATTTTATTCTGTGGGGCTTGAATAGATGCCGTTGTTGGTCTCTTAAAGGCTGTGTTTTGTGGTCTATTCATACAATTTACTTGGCGTGTCTGTATTGATCGGTCCACATCCATTGGTTCATGTCCCGGTGATGATTGTTGCGTTTGAGGATATTGGTTTGAATATCTTTGCTGATTTCCTTGATTATATTGGGGCCTTGGTGTCCAGTTTTGGTTACTTACTGGTCGCCAGTTTGCGTTACGATTAAAGTTTGTAGCTATCGTATTCCGGGGTGGTATTGGTGGCCTAGGAAGTGGTCTGCCACCAATGTGTGCTAGTTCGGGATAAAATGTGGGCCTATTTCCCATGAATGAATTTGTACCAATGCGGTCCTTTTGAACATTATTTCTATTGAAATGTCGGTCAGCGTAATTCATCCTGAACGTCATATTATCGAGTTTTAAACAAATGTGCAATGCTTGGGGTAATAAATTCGATTCCCGGACGCTAAGAAGTCTCGGTAGGTCTCCATTAAGTCCTCTGACAAAAGTATCGAAAGCCTTATCTCTATATGTATGGGTCATTACTAGGTATACCCGTATACCGGTATACCGATATTTGAACTAAAATAGCACATGACTTTAAAAGCCTAATTAGAGAACTCTAAAACACAGAAACTTAAGTTCAGAAGAAGGTCGATATATATATATGAAAAATTATTGAAGCAAATCTATAATGTATTGGGTTTTTTAAATCTATATACATAAAAGAGTTGCGAGGATGATCATCGCCCAGCCCAAACCATTCGACCCAGAAGCTTGAAATTTGGACCGTAGGTTCCTCTCTCAGCGTAAAGATCCACTAAAAACGGATTTTTAAAAATTCGTACATTAACGGGGTAAAAGCGGACAAAAATGGGTAAAATGGTAACAAATTAATCTAGGAATATGAAATTTGGTGTGTAGACTCCATCCGAGAAACAAATATGGGCTCAGAACCAATTTTTTCGAAATTCGGCCATATAAGGGGAAAAGAGGGTAAAAATTGTACCTTTCTGCATCTTCTTCACATATATATGAACATTGTTATACAGTCTCCAACGAATACGTGGGCATCAGTCAATAATGATTTTATTGCTAATTCTAACGTCTAGGGGAGAAAAACGGCCACAAAGGGAAAAATTGTATATTTGGTATCTACTAAACAAAAGAATGTAGGAATATGAAATATAGTATGTGGATTCCAATAGAGATAGAAACATCAGATAAGAGGAAAACTTTTGGAAATTCGGACGTTAAGGGCGGTAAAAGGGCCCGTAAATGTAAAAGTGCACCATTTTATATTTTCTTTACAAAGTAATTTAGGAATACGAAATTTTACATGTAGACTCCATCAGAGTCACACACATCTCCAAAGAATAAAAAAAGTTTAAATTCGAGCCTTTAGGGGGTAAAAGCGGCCAAAAAGGGGGACAAGTGTAACAAATGAATCTAGGAATATGAAATTTGGTGTGTAGACTCCAGCAGAGAAACAAATATGGGCCAAGGATTATTTTTTTCAAAATTCAGCCATTTCAGGAAAAAAACTGACAAAATTGTACCTTGCTGCATTTTCTTAACATAACATTTAATAAGTCTATATATATGAATTTTGGTATACTACAGATTCCACCGAATATTTGAGAGACTACTTATTTTAAAATTATCTTTAATTAAAAAGAAAACCCATTTACTGAAAAATAAAATTCAATAAAATAATTTTTATTAACAATTTTATTGACGTTATTTTGTGAATGCTTTTTTGGTTTGAGACTGAACTAATTACTATATTTGACTAAGCGGACAAAAAGGGGGAAATGGTAACAAATGAGTCTAGGAATATGAAATTTGGTGCGTAGAATTCGTTCGAGAAACAAACATGGGCTCAGGATTTATTTTTCCGAAATTCGGCCATTTAAGGGGAAAAACGCCCAAAAAGGGTAAAAATTGTACCTTTCTGCATCTTCTTAACATATACATATATATATATATGTACATGAATTTTGGTATACACACTCTACTGAGTACGTGGGCATCAGTCCAGAATGAATTTATTGCTAATTCTAACGTCTAGGGAGGAAAAACGGCCAAAAAGGGGAAAAATTCTACATTTTGGTATCTTCTAGACAAACGAATATCAAATATAGTTTGTGGATAGAAACATTAAATGAAACGAAATCTTTTGGAAATTCGGATCTTAAAACGGGGTAGAAACGGCCCGTAGATGTAAGAGTGTACCTTTTTGTATCTTCTTTACAATGTAATTTAGGAATATTAAATTTGAGTTTTTTTTGACACAAACATCGGAGAAGAATTAAATTTGTTTTAATTCGAGCCTTAAGGCGAAAACTGATACTTTTCAACTGGTAAATTTTCATTTGAAAGTACATTTTCTTAACAAAAGAAGAAAGAAATTTATAGTCGGTATAGACCGATACCCTATACCATGCGTTTGGGGAATTGGTCTTAGGTAAAACTATTTAGGTTTAGAGAAAAAGCATAAACCAAATCCCCGTCGAAAATTGGACCGATCCTGACCATATTTGGTAAAGTCAATTATTTGAGAAAAATCTGTGCAATATTTTTGTTTTTGATAGGTTTAAGTGAATTGTCCTATATGGTTTATTTTTGGTCTACGGATTAATGAATGTAACAAACGCACAAAAACCCAATTCGGCTGAGATCTATTTCATAATTTGAATCTTATGGCAAGTTAAGTTGATATCATAGGGGTCATTTGAATGGAGAGTAGGTCTGAAGATGCGCCCATTTTCACCAATTTCAATAGCGTTTGCCCTATGGCTTGATAAATAAAATAATATTATTTTTTCTCTTTATAATTTGAATAATTTTCGAACCTACTATGAATAAAAAAAGTGGTACTTAAATACATTAGGTGGCAATACATTTTAAACTTTTACAAAATTCTAAATTTGCCAATTTTGAAATAAAACAATTGTTTTTTTTCGCGAAATCGCTATTTGGTGTGTTCTATATTGGAAGATAACACATTTGTTACAAAAAAATAGATAAGCGAAAAAGAAATATTTTTTAGAGATGCCAAAACAGTGGAAACTGTTAAACTTCTTTACCAGAGTTGAATAAAATAATAAAAATAAAAGAACGAGTGAAAGAAACTATAAAAAAATCAGCCGTTATTTAAATATATATTTTGACATTTTCTTTCAATTATTATAAAATAATGGCAAGAATAAAGTTTTATGGAGTTAAAAACCAGAATAATAAGCTACACGCTTCGGGGGTTTAACTAAAATAAATTAATACAATCGTTCGGTGTAAGAATCATCTACCCCCCAAGGCCATGTGTTATTGTATAGTAAAGGTTTCCATTGTTATGTCAACAGCATAAAAATGAATACGTTTAAGTTTTGTAAATTTTTACTGAAGTTATGTTAACATTTCTTCTTTGTTAAAATAGTTTTTATTTTTATGATAAAATTTTTTGGTATTGACCGTCCAAGATGTCAAAAATATATTTTGATAAAAGTTTCCATCGTATTGTCACTCATACCATATTTCTTATTGTTTTTAAATATTATTATGGCTTAAATAATTGATATAATAATTACGCTAACAACGTAGCGGGTATACTGCTAGTATTATATATAAAATATGAAGAAAAATTATTCCCAATGAATTTTGCAAAAAAAAGTCCCTTAAAATTTAATTTTAAAATAAAAATAATTGTAGTAGGCACTAAGATATATGCAGAAGTAATTTTTTTTTCTAAAATAATTTTAATTTTTATCAAAATAATTTTTATTAAGAAAAAATATTCGCAATGAACTTAGCACAAAAATTTTTCCTCTAAATTTTGAATTTTACATAAAAATAATTGTAGTAGGCATAGAGAAGAGTGAGTAATTATAGCATAGCAAACATTTAAAAAAAATCCCTTAAAATTTAATTTTTAAATAAAAATAATTGTAGTATGTGCTATTTCGACTCAAAAAGTGATTCTGAGTCGATCGGTATAATTAAAGATGGGTCTAGGACGAATTTATTTGGTTGTTACAAACAGCAGCACAAAGCAAGGTTCAGAAAATACACACACGAAACACACAATGTTCTGTTCAAAAGCAGCCAACACATATCTTTATTTTCATATCAATTATGTGCGTTTCTAAATTTTCTACGGTGCACAACACAACCATGACTGTGTTCGTTTTAATATTTCGTTATTTACACGAACATTTTTGTATCACATACTTTTTGTTTCAATCACACATAAAGCACACATTTTTGAGTGTTGCTTTATTTGAAGTTCATGTTCTGGTACGTGTAATGAAAAAAAACACAGAACATGTACAATAAACAGGTTCGAGTTCAGTTATATTTTAAGTCGTGTTGTGGCTCGTGTAGTAAGAAAAAACACAACATGTACAATAAACAGGTTCGAGTTCAGTTATATTTTAAGTCGTGTTTAAAATATAACTGAACTCGAACCTGTTTATTGTACATGTACAAATATAAATATATTTTAATGAAATTTAGTATATAAGCTTTCATCGGCCATAGGATGAACGCTATTGAAATTGGTGAAATTCGGTCCATGTTCAGACCTATCCCCCATACAAATGACCCCTATGAAACCGACATGAATTGCCATAAGATCCAAATTATAATATTGATCTCAGTCAAACTGGGTTTGTATGTCTTCATTATATCCATTAATCAGTAGTCCAAAAATAATCCCTATAGGACAATTCGTAGTCATAAGTCCCATAGAAGCTGTTTCCCACTAAAATTTGGTTTGTGCTTATTTTCTATATCGAATTAGTTGGACCGAAAGATAGGATTTCTAAACCATGGTATAGGGTATCATATGGTCGGTCTAGACCGACTATAATTTTCTTACTTGTTTTCAATTTCAATAATGCAAAAATAACATAAAACGAAGAAAAATAACGTAAAAATAAGATAAGAATATCATAAGAATTACATAAAAACAACATAAAAAACCAACAGATATTATAAAAAAAATATTTTTACAATTCTTTATAATTCATCTTTTATGTGGCTAGATGTGCATTTAAAATTTACACAATTAATTCAAATGGCTTGCAAATGGGATCTTATAACGCAAACAGAATTTTGGTTCATGGTTTTCAAAGATATTTTTTTTAAGACATTGGTTATTATACTTAGATCTGTATACTTAGATCTGATTTATAGCAATTTAATATTTTTTCACAAGCCTTGCATCTGCATTTAAAGTAGTCATCTTTGACTTGTGCCATCCCATTAGCTTCTCGTCTCTCAACTAACTTGAGTAAAACCTTTGTTTTCTGTATTTCTTTGAAGTGTTTTCAGCATCATCGAAAAACGAATCGAACATTTTTCTAAAATCAATTATGTTTAAATTTATAATATTTTAATGTTCTTTTTATTTACAAACTTACTTAAAAAAATCGAAGAGATCTACAAAGATGGCGTACCATGTATAAAAAAGATGCACAAAACAAGTAGACTGCACAAAAAAGTGTTTTTTACTTGTCATTGTTATTAAAGAAGCCACATATTTACTTCCTCCATATTATAGAGTTATTACCAGTCTTAAAAAAGGTATATACATATTTTTAATTTTAAAGTTTAAAATTGAAAAATATATAATATTAAGTTGTTAAAAAAAAATCGCAAAAAATCGACAATTCGACAAAAGTAAGAAATGAAACACATAGACGCAAATTCATTTATTGATGCGTTACAAACGGAATGACAAACTGATGTAATCAGATCTGAAAAATAAAACTGATTAACGCTAGTACTTTTAAAATATAAGACATGGACAAGTACACCGAAAAAGATCCGAAATTAATATATTTTGTTTACCATCTTTTATTGCTTTAAAATTGTTAAACGTAAATGCTGAAAATTCAGAGTATTTGTTGTAATAATTTAGTAATTGATCAAATTGTTTACATTTTCAAATATTTTATTTACATTTGTTACAAATAGTGCAAAAAAACCTAGGTGTAGGGTATCAAAGATTCGGCATAGCCGAATTTAACACTCTTACTTGTTATATATTATTCCTGTCTGAGTTTCATTATCATGCAAGATTTTCCATTTATTTTCATCCATCTTTTTCTTTGAAATATTAATCTTTTGTTTTCCAATTAGAAATTTTGCTAATTCTTGTTTGATCTCATAAAAAATCCGAATGGCATATTTTTTTTTATTAAATTTATCAAATGTATTTGTGTCTAGAACAATTAGTTTTGATAATTTACTTAACATTTGCTAAAATGTTTCCAATAAACCACTTAAACCTGAAAATCCTCCTTTTTGAATAAGATGTTTTCTCTTTAGGGTCGAAAACTTTTTGGTGAACAAAATTTTCTAATTGTGTTTTTATATGGTTTTATTTTAATTAAAACTTTTTTTTTTATTAATTTTATGGTTTTTCTGCATAATATTAAATAAAATTTCATGTAAGGTCTTAATAACAACATGATCAGCATTTTTCACCTTATCATTTATAAAATAACCATGGATGTGCAACATGTATATTATAATAATCAATCAGGTGAAAATATACATAATATTGGTAGAATGATTTGTATATAATAAGAAACAAACATTTTATAATTTTTTGAAATTAGGTGTACAATAAACTGTTATTGAGTCTGTTATATTCAACTCTTTTCCTTCGTCGTTGCAAACCATGATAGATATAGCATTTATAAAAGCTTAAATAGGAAAATACTCTACTCTACTAAAGTGAATACAATTTTTTAGTGTTGCAATTGAGAATATTTTCAAACATTTTGTTTTTTGGATCCCACATGTCTAGGTGTAATTATATCGGTATAGATAAATACTATATCATTTATCATTGATGATATTATTTTATTAAAATAGTTGGATGTGTCTTCAAGTAAATTAAGTAAAGATTTCTCCAAAAAATAATTTTATAACGATAAAATTGGTTCTTCCTCAACATTGATTCTTTCGGAGCTGATAGATAGTTCATTACTTTTATTATTAGATATATTTATACCCTATACCACTATGAGGTTTGGGTATAATGACTTTGTGCTGCTGTTTGTAACTACCAAAAGTATTTGACCTATACCCATTTTTTATTATACCGATCGGCTCAGAATCACTTTCTGAATCGATTTAGCGATGGCCGTCCGTCCGTCCGTCTGTGTGTCCATGTAAACATTGTAATCAAACTGCAGCTAATCAAATATGAATATATGCTAATGGAATTTCGTACATAAGCTTTTATCTGCCATAGGATGAACGCTATTGAAATTGGTGAAATTCGGTTCATGTTCAGATCTAGTCCCCATACATATGACCCCTATGAAATCGACTTAAACTGCCGTACGTTCCAAATTATCATACAGATCTCGGTGAAATTGGGTTTGTGTGTGTTTATAACATCCATTTATCAGCTGTCCAAAAAAAACCCCATATGGCAATTCTTTGTCATAGCCCCCATATAAAGCTGCTTCCCGATTTTCACTTAAATCTATCAAAAAACAAAAATATTACACAGATTTTTCTCAAATTTGGTTTGTATATATTTTTTAAAAATATAAGTGACTTTACCAAATATGGTCAAGATCGGTCCATTTTCCGACCTAGGCCCCATATAAATATAGCTTCTGATATGAACTTTTTCATATCTGCAGCCAAAAAAATTAATAACAATGCCACACAAATTCGGTTTATACTTATTTTCTATATCCACTTACTTGGACCGAAGAGATAGGGTCTCTAAGCCATGGTATAGTGTATCGTATAGTCGGTCTTGACCGACTACAATTTTCTTACTGGTTTTCTTACTTGTTTAATTTTCTGGAACTAATTGATTAATATTTTTACTACTATTTAGTTTTATCATCATCGGTTTTATTTGGAATCTTTATATTTGAATTTTTTAATCCATCTTTTTGTGTTTTCTCTATAAGTTTTCTCATTTTTTTAAAATAACATCTTGCTCATGATTTAAGTTTAATATATTTTTATCAGGTTTAACATCAGTCGAGGCTTGATGATATTGTAAATCACGTTTTTTATGTTTTATAGTATTTGATATATCTGCTTCATTGTTATTTGGTATAGAAAATGAAATATCTAATAGTCCAGCTACCCACTGTTCATTTAAATTTAATGGTTATTTTAATAAATTTGTAAAAGTATTTTGTGTATTGTTAAATATATTTATTGAATCGTTACTTAATAAAGTAACATATATATTGGTTTGTTATTAATTTGAACTCATTTTGTTTTAAAATGATTAACTAAATTATTTGATGTTTCTTATATACGATGTTTTTGTATTTATTTTTTTAAATAATGTTTATTTATCCATGAGTTATATTCCTTACCGAAACCCAACCATTTTACAACAAGTTTATTTCCATTTCTCTTTAATATCTTTTCAATCAAATATATTTGTGGAGTTTTAGTTTTCATCAATTCTTCTTCGTAAAATCCTCCCTTAACTATATTTTTATTAAGATCTTCCAGCTGATAAGTTACGGGATTTATTACAAAAATTTTAATAATTTTAAATACTTGCGCTTACCAATTTGGTATATAACCTTTTTCAAAAATATTTTTATTTTTGCTTATTCGAACAAAATCATTTATTTTATATTTTCCTTTCTTAAAAGTTTTCAAATTATTGTATACTGTATTTAAAAAAACCTTTTCATTTTTCTTTGTAACTAATTTCTGTGCCATTTTAATACTTCGATGATATGAAGAATTATAATCTTTTAATAATTTTTCTAAAATATGTAACCATTTATAATTTCCTTGAAAACTGAATTTCTTCCACATCGTATTTTTTAATGTTCTGCTTAATCTTTCAACTATAGATGCATTCATATTTGAATAAGTATCATAATGGTTAATGTTTAAGTCATTCATTAAGTTTCTAAAATTTTTATTAAAAAATTCTTTGCCTTGATCAGTATGAATATTTTTTGGATATTTATTTTTGTTTAACTCGATAGTCTTTTTGAATGCACTTGTAATATCAATACCCGATTTGGTTTTTACTGTCATCATATATTTATAACCTTTATTCGATTTTGCATGTGCTATCATTTCCTCTAAATCGGTTTGCCATGTATCTAAAATACCATTTTGAATAAACCGACGTCTTTTCTAGCTTGACGATGAAGTTCAGTGACAAGAATTTCTTTACTCATATTTTATAATAATTTTATGAAAGTGAAAACATGTTTCAACAGTTTATATACCCATTTACAATGATGGTTTGTGGACCTTCCGGTTGTGAAAAATTCACATTTATTATAAATTTAATTAAAAACCAACATTTAATTTCTAATAAGGTGGATAGAATTATTTGTTGTTATGCGGAACAAAATGCACTTCCATCAATTAAAAACGTAGAATTCGTAGAAGGAATAGCTGAAAATTTTATTACTTATGATGATGAAAGCACTTTAATAATTTTAGATGATTTAATGCTTGAATCATGGAATAGAAAAGTTTGTGAACTTTTCACTAAAGGTGTGTTGTTTCAAACAAGTCGTGTTTTTGAGATCGCTGTGAATAATTGCTTTAAATTAACATTAAAAACGCTCTTCCAAAGCTAATTCTTTTTATAATTCATCGTCGAGAGTGGACATTGCAGTTGTGGAATACTGTCATCAGAGTAGTTATTGTGTTTTATCTTATAAATACATTTTAAATTAAATTAAAAATAAATTCGGAGTACGAAGCTGTTGATATAAGCAGCTAATACATGAAAAATAATATATCGCTATCTAGCGGCAAGTAGTACACACAAAATATAATACGCTTAACCCTACGTTACCAACTTAAAAATTAAAATCTAAAAAATTATATAAAGCTTACGGATAAAAGATTTGAAAAACAATACCAATTAATAACAACGAAAATGGCGTCATCCTTACAAGAGAGTGAACGAGAAAATAAGTGAAGTTGGAGTAAAGATAAATACTGTTGAAAATATACTCTTAAATGAGCTTGATAAACGTATGGTCGATATCATGAGTTAATTTCATAACGTTACTGAAATTGAAGCAGGTTGTACCGAAATTAAACTACGTCAAACAGAAATTGAAACATTAAAATCTTAAAATCAATGCCAGGAATATATAGCTGTTTCGTGTGATCTTAGAATAAATGGTATTCCATACAACGCTAATGAGAACCTAAATGAACTTCTTGATAACATATGTTTTGTATTAAATATATTAACACCTGCATACAAATCCATTTTAAAACGTTTTTATTAGGTCGCTTTCTTGTCTGTGTGTTTGTATGTTCCGCAGGAATCTTGGAATCGATTTTAGAGTAAGTTCCCGATAAGCTAGACTTGAAATTTTAAACATAGCTCAGAACTGGATGACAATGCAATATTATATCAAAATAAGTTCTATGGTTAACGTACCAGTTAACAATAACAAATATTTTTTTTTAAGAATTTAATCTTATAAATCTTAATTTATACAAACAACCAAACTCGCTAAACACAAACCTTTGTAGGTTGGATTTTTTCAACTTATGATTTATGTTAATATTCTTACTGCTATAATACTTTAAATTAATTTTAATTTAATATAAGGATTTTATCTTCATATTATGTCATACATTTTCTATATACAAATAACAATGTATATTTCTTTTCAATAGTGTAAGCTTCGGATATGTAGTGATAAAAACAAAAACCTAAAGCTTTTATGCATATGGAATAGTAAAGAAAACATAAAGCTTTTGGAGATTTTTTTATTTTTGGGTGTAAGCTCATATGCTTTTGATGGTTTTTTAAGTATGGGTATGGAAGTTATTAATTAACGGTTAGTGAATTAACAAACCCGTACAGCTTTTTTGCAAGTTTTTTTTATTTTACTTCTATAAAGTTTGGTTTGGATGTTTAGCTTACGAAAAAATTTCTTTTTTTGTTAACATATCCGCAAACATACAAAATTCAAAGTGTAACACATGTTTACTGCTATGTTAAAGTAATACAATGGATTAAATAAAAACAACAGATGAATAATTTTGTTTTGTTGTTATTTTATTCACAAGAAATATTTTTAAAAATACTTATTATTAATACATCATATAAAAATAAGTTTGAATAATTAAATATATAGTGGTGAAAATTCATCAAAACATTTCTTTGAAAATTCAGTGCGAGGTGAATATTTATAAGGCAATGTTGATTGTTTAAGGTTTTCATCTTTCGATAATTTTCTAAACTTTGGTCAACCTTTATTTGAAAAATCTTTAAGACGTTTAGCTGCCGGTGATGCTGAATCATGATTAATTTTATGTATTGTTGTATCCATATCCGTAAAATCGTCTTCATTTTCACCTTTATTTTCAAAAAATTCCTCTGGTATATTAAAATTTGCTTGAGAACCAACATTTTTTAATTCATTTCCTAATGTTTGGGTATCAATATGTTTTTTATACACTCCAATCTATTGTGCAGAGGGTATATCTAAGTTTGTCATTCCGTTTGTAATAATTAAAAAAAAAAAAAATCTGGACCCCATAAAATATATATATTTGTGATCCTTATAACAAGCGGAGTTGATATAGCGATATCCGTCTGTCCAGCTGTCCGTGTGTGGAAATCACGTTGACGGCTTCAATCGGGCAACTTAGTTGCTCGTTTGCATAAAAAATTATTCATTAACATCCTGAGAAGTTTGCTATTTAAAATCGTCCAAATCGGTTTATCTGGTCCCGAGAATTGAACGAAGGAGTAAAAAAAGTCTTGAAAAAAATTTGATTTGCATATGTTGTTCTTGTTACGATAGCGTTCTCTATAGGAAAGCTAGGGCGTTTGTTGTTAGTGAGAATGATTCACCAACATAATGAGAAGGTTTATGTTTTTTAATTCTGACAATAGGTTTCATAGGTGCCGATAAATTACTGAAAAGGTAAAAATATGATGTTTTCCTATATTGTTATTTCAATTTTGTATTTTGTCATAGCTGTACTTGTTGTTTTTATGGTCGTTGTGGTAATAATATCAAAATTCACCAGTAACCACATTTTATGGTGTAATATTTAAGTTAGTTAATAAAAGAAACTATATAAAATCAATATCAATATTCTGCGATTTTCATAACATCACAAAATGTTACAAATTGATACATACTACTGTTGCAAATATCAAAATACTATATATAACATTCATATATTCTGTATATCCATAATAAGCGCATATTAAAAATAATATATATATAAATTATTTTATTTATGCAAAATACTGTAATTTTACTTTTACTTTTAGTAAATACTTGCATTCAAAAGTAGTAGTGAAACCACAAAATATCTACCCTGTAAAAAATTAGTGTTTAAAAAATTTTTTTTGTCAGATGTCAATAATATAATATAGATGTCAATAATATTTAATTATAATACATTTTTAAAATTTATTATTTAATGTTTGGCGCAGGCAAACGTCATTCCCGGACTACCGAGAATTTTATGCACTAGTTATTCGCATTAGGAATAATCGCGGCAAACGTCATTCCCGGACTACCAAAAATTTTAGGCACGAGCTATCCACATCAGGAATAGTCGCGGAGCTCAACTCAAAGTGCAATGATCAAGCCTCGCCCTGGGAAACATGTATTCATGCTTTTATTAGCACAAACCGAACTCCCTATGGCACATTAAAAATAAACTAATTGGGAAGTGCAATTCATCATTACGCTGTATTATAATACTATTTTCTTAAATGAGCACTTTTCTGGATGCAATTTAAGATTATATTTACGGCATGTTTCGAAAACATCTGTTAAATTTTTTAACATATGCTTTTCAGAACGACCTAATACAACCAAATCATCCATATACAGAAAATATGGTCATCATTCTCTGAAATGAATTTGGAGCTATTTTAAGCCCGTACGGTAAGCGTTTAAAACGAAATGAACCCTTATCCGTTGAGAATGATGTAATATCTCTGGATTCTTCATCTAATTCAATTTGATGAAATCCGGATGTTAAATCAAGGCAAGACAAATATTTGGTTCGACCAAGTTGGTCGAGAACATCTATTCTTGGTAATGGAAATTTATCTGCAATTAATTTTTTATTGACTCCCCTATAGTCTACTACCAACCTCCATCTTTTCCCTTCACTTCCGGCTATAGATTTTTTTGGTACTAGTAAAATTGGGCTATTAAATTCTGAAGCTGATGGCTCTACAATGCCATCTTGTATCAACTTGTCTACTTGTTTTGTAATTTCCTCCTTATGGGTATGCGGTATTCTATAATTCTTAATATAAGTAGGATCGTTGTCCTTTAAACGCAACTTTTGCCTATAAAAATTATTCACTGAGATTCTCTCAGTTTCAAGTGCGAATACATCTATATATTCTCTACATAGTTCTTTTAGTTCATTTTCAACGAATTTTGGGAATTTTTTCGATAATTTTTCTAACTTTTTTTCGCTATCTTGGCTTTCGGTTGCCATTGCTATTTCATAATTATTCAAACTTTCAGTTGGACTTCAAAACCTGAAATAGTGACGTCTTTGTTAGTTGTGTTAATTATTCTAACAAACGATTGCTTACAGCTCGAAATCGTATTGGCTATGTATATCCCTTCTTGAAGTGTCTGGTTTGGGATAAATACATCTCCTTTTGGACATTTTATATTTATTTTCCTAATTACCTCTGATCTCGCTGGTGATGATACTATGTTAATATTTGGAGATTCACGCATTGGTATACATATGGTTTCGGGGAAATCGTCTGGTCTTAATACCATCCTATTTTGATCTATTCCGTATTCCAATACACAGTTGTAGTTTTTAATAAAATCTAGTCCAAGCATTCCATCGGATGGAATTGGAAAATTATCATCTACTACATGGAAATCATGTTTTATTAGTAGGTTATTGAATATAAGATCAGTTTCAATTTTCCCTTTTGTATAAATCGTGCCACTCCCAATGCCGTGTAGGCTAGTGGTCTGATTTGCGTTTATTCTTCCTGTTTCTATTTGCCCATTTTTAATTATCGATATGTCCGCAGCTGTATCAACTAAATATGTAGAACTATTATTACTGAATTTTGACGCTAATGAAATGTCGTTGGTCGTTTTCCTCTTCAATGTGTATTGGCCTGACATTAATTCGTCTATAGCCATTGTTGTTACTATTGTTGTAACCCCTGTTATTGCCACGGCGATTGTATTGTCCACCGTTATTTCCGCCCTGGACATAATCATTCCTATTATTGACCTGATTATTGCGGTTATGGTAAACTGTTCCATTTCCGCGTCCCCGGAAATTTCCGTTGGGTCGCCCACGCCTTTGGTACCGGTTTGCGTTTCTACCATTATTATAATAAATTACTGTATTATTTTTGGCCGCATCTGTAGAGCTGTTTATGAATTTGGCCATAGCATCGTTAAGGGTGCTAAATTGACCAGCCTCCATTACGAGGCCCACTGTTTCATTAGTGCAGCTCCTCGTCATTGCTTTGACAGCTATAGTGGTGGTATATTTTTCGGCTAATGTGGTCGTTAATCCGTCCGTTATATAGGCGCTTTGCAGCCTTTTTGCCAGGTCTTCTATTTCTTTTGTATAATCATTTGGTGACTTACCACCTTGTTTCAGGTTCATTAATCTCGCTGATAGGACTTCAACGGATTCACCCTTGACTGTTGACCTTAATCTTGCAATTATGCCGGCCAAATTTGCTTCTTTACCCTCTATAAGGGTACGAGCTGTTCCCTTCAATTTGGTTTTTACCAGATTGACGGCTACCGCATCTTGACCTTCAGCGATCGAATCGACAAGTGTCAGGGCATCTAAGAAACTTTGTAGGTTCTCTGCCCTACCATCGAAATCAGGTATGATCCTGGAAGCTGTTCTTAAAAATTCTGATGCTGTTTGTGGCATTTTGTCGTTGTTTTTCCCCAATTGTACTGTCAGTTGTTCCTTATCCTCCCCAAATTCTATCCTCTCATGTAATGAGTCGGGCAAGTTCACCTCAATACCCTTGCGGGACGCTACGCCAATCAGCTTACCTCTTAGGTCAATGAAAAAACCCTCTGCCGCAACCTTATGAGCGGATGTTAGGCGCTGATAATTAACGTTTAATAAGACTCTTATTTCCTCAAGTCGTAAGTGGAGGTTCTTTAGATGTTTCTCAACTGTTTCCTCCTTGGTAGGCCTATCAGTATTGAGGCATTTATGGGATTTGTCAAATTCTTCCCTTATGATCCTACATTGGTCGAGTATCGCTTGCCAGTCCATAAAATCAGGGTCAACCTTTAGCCAAAATTATGACAATTTATCTAGGGGAAAATTGGGCGTTTATGTAAGAAATCAAAATTGAAACAATTTGGGAGACTATGGGGAAATGTCATAAAAGGTTACTAAAATTTCCCCATTGAAAAAGAAATATAATGTCAATTTATTGTATTGGCCCGTAATGCCAAACATTCAAAATCACTAGGTGCCAAAATATTCGCATACTAATCAAAGAATTTCCAAAATCATTTAAAAATCGTAAGGTATTTAAGAGTATATCCGATAAAAATTTTGCTATATTGGCAATTAATGCCCAAAAAAAAATTTGAGAAGAGAGAAAAAAAAATCTGTTCAAGTGAATAATTCCACTATAGTAATTCTATGGCACTGTGTGCCAAAGATAATTTTATTCATTCACTATACTTTAATTCCAACAAATTCATTCAATAAAATTATTATGAAATTTTTGCCTTTCATAAATAATTATCTGGCACAATATGCCGCAATGTTCAATTATCAATAATATTGGCAATTAATGCCAATTCTCAAAAACAGGTTATTAAAACCAATACCAAATTTTCCATTTCAAAGCAAATATATTAAGATCTGTCACTCAATGTTATTTCTAATATGTTCGAAATATTGCCCAGGATATCTTTATTAAAAAAGTACCTAGAGATTTTCGCAATGCCGTGTCTAAACCTTATCAAGGTTGTCGCCTCTGCTCATATACCTCTTATGGAGAGATCTTTTGTGGAGCACATATAATTTCAGTAATAAATTGGCCACGCTTACCACTACTAGACACAATGTGAGGTACCACAAGGAATCCAATTGATTTGTGTGGTCGACAACCTCAACGTTGGTTATGACATTAGCGTTGGGTTTTTCGAGTTTCGACTCGGTCTTTCCCATAATAAAATATATTATTTTCTCTATTTAAGTTAATAAAACTGATCCAAAAGGGTATGTCCGAATATCCCAAAACACAATCAATTTGTCCATAAAAATAAAATGAATTTAAGATCCTTTTCCCTTACTGTATGGTCTAGGTACTTTCTAAATTATACATTATATAAAAAAATAGCCTAGGTCATCCTGTGGATGAGCTTTCCGCTTTGGAATAAAATTAAATTATATATGATTTTAAATCAGAGTATATTTTCATAACATATTCTTAGTATATTTCCATTGACTATTTTGTATTAACAAAATGGTATTAAAATAAATATTCTCTCCCCTTTTTTTTTTTTTTTTTTCTTTCTGTTAAACTAATAAAGTAGATTTTTATACAATATAAATATCAAAAATTTTATATCCAACATTATGTAGATTACAAAATATAAAGAACAGAATAGTAGTACCATATATGTAGGTATTATTACCAACTGGCTTTTATATATATAATTATTGTGCGATTTTTATATGTATACATCTAATAAAATATTCAAGGTCGATATAAATGTTTAAAAGATTACAATTGTAATGCATCTAATTATTTAAAATATTTAAATTTTATATTAATAACGCTTACGATGTTTTATGTTTATCGCTGTTGGTGTTGTGGATTGTTGCAGCTGCTGTTATTGATGATGTTGATGTTGCTGTTATAGTTGCTGTTGTTGTCGCTTCCTCTTGTACGTTGCAGGTGTATCGGCCACACCTGTTTCTTGCTTCTTTGGCCACATTGATTTTCATTTCTTCTCTTCCTTTCTTATTTTATTAATTTAATTTTTGTATATATTTTTAGCACTAGGAAGTTCATTTTGTATTTAACATTAATTTTTATCAGCTATCACTTAATCAACAAGCAGGGATTCAATTATTTTTTTTTCGTTTAATTTATGTAATAAAAATGGGTTTTTTTTAGTAGTTTTATAAAAATAATATTGAAAAAAAAATTTTAAGCATTTTTTTTTTCTCACTGTTAAGTTTCCATATTTTTTGAGTTTATTTATGTTTTTATAGAATTGTTTGTTTGTTTTGTTTTGTTAAAATGGGTTTTTTTTTCTGTTTAAAACTTATTTTTTTTTTTTATTAAAAAAATTTTTGTTTTTAATTTGCTTTTTATGTCAAGGCTGGCAGGATCGCCATATTATGTCACTTCATTAATTTAATTTTTACTTATCCTTTTCAAACGATTCATTTTATTTAAAACACCTTTTGTATTTTCTTGGCGAACAGCCGCTTGTGCGACTGTTCTGTTATGGAGTACTTTATTAATTGTCTTTACAAATTATACTTAAATTCTGACTTACGCTAGAATACAATTAAATGTGTGTGGGAATCTGCAAGCACAGCAGATTTCCACACAGGTGAATCAAATAAACTAAACATAACTGTATTGTATTACAGTTTGAGAAATAAATGTTTCTCACGCTAAAGTTCGGTGTGTGTGGATATTGTTGCCGTTAATTAAAATGGTTTAATGTTACCATTTAGTTACCGTACTGAAGGTATGGTAACTAAGACATATCAAACACACTACACATTATTACATCTTTGTCCCAAGATGCTATCTTAAACGTATTAGATATAGTTGAAAATCCTTCTTTAACTCAAAAATATGATGCTGTTAAAGAAGCACTTTGCAAAAGATTTTCTCTTAGTGAAGAAAGTAGACTAGAAGCAATATTGTCAGATTCCCAATTAGGTGATAGAAAACCATCAGATTTATTTCGTGAACTAACAATATTAGCGGGACCACTTTCATTCGTTTCTCGTGAATTGATTTTTAAATTTTGGCTACGAAAATTGCCTCAATATTTTCAACTTCATTTAACTTCTTCTCGTATACCATCAATTGATGAAAAAGTTATTTTAGCAGATAAAATTTTTCAGTTATCTAATCCAAGTACATCAATTATTAACTCAACTGAAACTTCACAAGTTAATATTCTTCAGAATTTTACAGAATTAACTTCAAAATTAAACGAGAATATAGATAAATTAACTTTAAATATTGATGCGGTAAATAAGATAAATACCACTAATTCTAATGCAAAAAATTTTTCTAAAAATCCTAATCGTTCTTTTCATAATAAAAAAAACGAATATGTTTGTTGGTATCATTCTCGTTTTGGTAACAAAGCTCTCAAATGCGAAGAATCATGTTAATTTTTTTAGGAACTTTCAGTCGAAACCTTTAAACTAAATCGATCAATTTTGTCGACGACTCATAATGGAAATTCGTTACTTAATTCACGTCGTCTGTTTGTCACTGATAAAAATAGCAAGTTAAAATTTCTGATAGATACTGGAGCAGAAGTTTCAGTATTTCCAGTCAAAGAATTCAAGGGTGAAAAGAAAAAATGTAACATATTTTTCTCAGCTGCAAATGGTACACCAATTCGTACCTTTGGCTATCAAAACTTTAATATTGATTTGGGTTTCAAAACAAATTTTACTTTTCCTTTTATTTTGGCTAACATTAATATCCCAATCATTGGAGCAAACTTTTTAGAAAAATTTGGTATATTAGTAGATATCAAAAATAGAAAATTAATTAACTCATCAAATAAAGTAATATCTGCAGCACATTTAGGGTTTTCTAATATATTTTCTTTAAAATTGAATAATATTGATTGTAAATGGTCAACTCTTCTATCAGAATACCCTTCAGTAATTTGTGAACCAGATTATAGGAAAATTGTAACACACAATACTGTCCATAAACTTCAGACTACAGGCTTTCTTCCATTTAGTAAACCCCGAAGATTAGATCCGATAAAATTTAGAATTGCTAAAAAGGAATTCAACAATTTAGTTAAATTAGGCATTTGTCGTCCTTCTAATTCCTCTGTGTGTTCACCCCTCCACATGGTCCCAAAGAAAGAAATTAATGATTGGAGACTATGTGGAGATTACAGACGTTTAAACTGTTCAACTATCCCAGACCGCTATCCTCTTCCTCATATTCACGACATAAATATCGACTTAGTTAATAGAAAACTGTTTTCCAAAATCGATCTCATACGTGCCTATCATCAAATACCTATGGCTGATGAAGATATACATAAAACTGCCATCACTACTCCTTTTGGTATGTATGAATTTGTTCGTATGCCATTTGGCCTTCGTAATAGCGCAAAAACATTCCAAAGATTCATTAACGAAATACTTGATGGTTTAGATTTTGTATTCACATATGTCGATGATATTTTAGTAGCTAGTAAAAATGAGGAAGAACATTTTCATCATATACACCAAATTTTTAAAAGACTTGATAAATATGGTTTAAATATTAAACCATCCAAGTGCATTTTTGGTGTATCTGAAATTGAATTCTTAGGTTATAATATTTCAGAAAACGGTATATGTCCTTCCAAATCTAGAATTGAAACAATTTTAGAATATGATATACCTAAGACAGTAAAAAAAACTGCATCAGTTTTTAGGTTTAATCAATTATTACCATAGATATGTTCCACAATTAACTAAATTTCTTATTCATTTACACAAAATAATTACTGAAGCGAATAAACACAAAATTAAAGATATTTATTGGACAAAAGACACATTAAACGCATTTAGAGATGTTAAAAATAAATTTGCGCAGAAAACATTATTAAATCATTTTAATAAAAACTCCACATTATCTATTGCTGTTGATGCTTCTCTTGTTGCTGTCGGAGCTGTTCTCCAACAATACTCGGGGGATCATTTAGAACCTTTAGCGTATTTCTCACGTAAATTAAGTTCTACTGAAATGAAATATTCAACATTTGATAGAGAACTTCTAAGCATTTATCTTACAATTAAGCATTTCCGTCACTTTTTAGAGGGACGAGAATTTATTATTTTCACTGATCATAAACCATTAATTAACGCTATTAATTCAAAGTCTGATAAATCACCTCGTCAAACACGGCACTTAGAATTCATTGCGCTATTTACTTATGATATTAGACATATTTCCGGAAAGGACAATATGGTTGCTGATTCATTATCTCGTTTACTAGAAATTTGTTCATTACACTCAGAAGATATTAATCTCAACCAATTATCCTTGGAACAACGAAATGATGATGTATTAAGAACTATTATATCGACTCGAAATCAGAAGTATAATCTTAAAGAAATTCTTATGCCCGGAAGAAATTTTAATCTGTGGTGTGATATTTCCGACAGTTCTTATCGTCCCTATTTGCCCTATTTGTCTCTCTTAGGAAAATTGTTTTCAATAAAATTCATTCTTTATCACATCCGGGAATCTGAGCCACCAGAAAATTATTAGTTAATAAATATTTTTGGCCCTTTATGAAAAACGATATTAATAACTGGACTAGAGATTGTCTAATATGTCAGAAACATAAAATTAATGTTTATACAATATCTCCCATTCAACCCATCGAAGTACCAAAAGGACGTTTCGAGCATATCCATATGGATATTGTTGGACCTCTTCCTGTATCGAATAATTTCAGGTACATTTTAACAATTATCGATAGATTTTCTCGCTGGCCAGAAGCCTATCCTCTTAAAGATATTTCTACCTCGACCATTGCTAAGACATTTGTTTACAATTATGTACCTAGATTCGGAATTCCTTTAAAATTAACTGTAGACAGAGGTTCCATGCTATATGTTGCTGTCGTTTTCAAAAAAATGAATGTGGAATAGCGCCATCTAAGTGTGATGCTTTATTACAACACCATCTATACTTATTATATTTAAACTTAATTATTACTTAAGAACTGTCAACTTAATTGTAAACAATAGAATGTATAAACATAAAGCAATGCAAATAAACTACTTCTTGTTCAACCATCAAACTGAAAATATCATAGTGGCGACGACTATAAAAGGATTTATAGCGGGCACAAAATACATTCACACATACAAGCTAATAACCAAAAGATATACAGTTAATTTTTTTTGTGTGATACATACATTATATGGAAATAAACTAAAAAGAATTTGTAATACAAATTCTAAAGCAATTGTGGGTTAGCAATAAATATTGTAGAGTTTGGTGGATTTAATTTTTTGTTTGTGGTTAAAAGTAAGGAATAAAATTAAAATAAAAAGATGTCGAAAGAAGAAAAAAATACATCAGTATTCCATAACGAGAGTTTGTTCGCTACGTCAATGGCAAGTGGTATAAGGGAGTTCCGACCGGGAGTTGATAAGTGGCGTAATTGGCAAGAAGTCTTGGACTCTCATTTTGTAGAAGCTTCAGTTGAAGAAGACCGAATGAAAGTGTCAACGGTAGTGAAGGCTGTTGGTCTTGATGCGTATGGTTTGTTAAGAGAATTGTGTTTTCCGGATTTACCTATAAAAAAACGTATACAAATTTATGCGATATGTTAAACCAACATTATTCACCTCCAGTAATCATTTTTCGGGAGCGACGAAATTTTTTTGAGGCCAAGAAGAAGGAGGGTGAAGCAGTTTCTGCATGGTATGCACGCATTAAAAAGTTGGCGATGGAGTGCAACTTTGGAGCACAGTTGCAACAATTTGTTTTCAATAAATTTGTCACCGGCTTTGATGGCAAAATTTTTGAGAGGCTGTGTGAAGAGGGCGAAAATCTGAAATTGGAATTGGCGTATAGAAAAGCTTTGACAATTGAGGCGAAAATGTACGCAAAAGAAAGCCCAGAAAGTGAGGTTAATTACATAAAAAAGTATTCAGGAGGACTTAAAAATTTTAATAAAGAAGAAATGGCGAATATGTACGCAAAAGAAAGCCCAGAAAGTGAGGTTAATTACATAAAAAGTATTCACGAGGACTTAAAAATTTTAATAAAGAAGAAAGGGCGAATAACGGTAACAACAGTAAGCAGCAGCAGAATAGCGGTTATAAAGCAAAAAAGAAGTGTTCGCATTGTGGTTGGAAAAATCATGCCAGCGATAAATGCAAGTATAAAAACAGCAAATGTCACAAGTGCCATAAGATCGGACATCTAGCTAGTGTTTGCAACAGTAACCAGATAAATATGGTTGAAGTATCAAATATTAAGAGAAATTCTCAAAATAAAATTTGTAAAGAAAATTTAAAACATTTTAATGATAATTCAAATTTTTCTGTTTATAGTGTAACGGGTGAATATTCTTCTGTACCATTCACTCTGTCGATAGAAGAAAATAAAAAAGCAATGGATTTTGTTCTGGATACTGGTGCTGCGTGTTCGTTAATATCAAAGGAAACTTTTAATAATTTTTTTGAAGGAAATCATTTGAAACCGTGTGTGGATAAATTTTGTTCATACGGAGGAGACAGTATTAACGTATTGGGTGAGTTTTTATCAGTGGTAAGATTTCGAGGCCAAAGTAAAAATTTGCGTTTGGTTGTTACAAATACGCGTAGTCCTTCGATTTTGGGGCGTGATTTTATGGTTTTATTCGGAATCGGTATTTCAAATATTAATGTTATTAATAATTTAAACGAGTGTGTACAGGACATACAAAAGCGTTTTAAAAAAGTGTTTAAAGAAGAGTTAGGTCTGTATACAGGTTGTTCAGTGAGTCTGAAGGTGATTAAAAATGTAAAACCTGTTTTTTGTAAACCTAGGCCCGTGCCATTAGCCTGGCGTTCCAAAATTGAAATTCAATTACGGGAATTAATAGATAAAGGGGTTTTGGTACCCGTTGATAATTCAGAATGGGGTACGCCCTTGGTACCAATCATTAAGCCTAATGGCCAAATCCGTATTTGCGGAGATTACAAGTCCACTATTAATAAGTACGTGGAAGATGTTAAATATCATCTACCCCTAATTGTTGAATTGTTTGCGTCATTGAGGGGTGAATTGTATACCAAGTTGGACCTTTCAAATGCATATAACCAGTTATTACTGGATGAAGATTGGCAAATGTTATGTGCTTGGAGTACGCATTTGGGTATTTTTAAGATGACACGCTTACCGTTTGGAGTTAAGCCAGCGGCGGCTATTTTTCAAAGAAAGAAAATATTTTGCGTGGCATTCCGAACGTAGCTAATTATTTGGATGATATCATTATCACAGGTCGTAATTTCGATGATCACGTCAAAACGATAGAACTAGTGATGAGAAAGCTTGAGTTAGTTGGGCTGCGACTTAATGTTAGTAAATGTGAATTTTTCAAAGAAAAAGTGTCCTATTTAGGGTTTAACATTGACCGTAATGGTTTGAGTATGAATAAAGACCGGATTTCATCTGTTTTAGAAGCGCCAGTTCCTCAAAATGTTACTCAAAATTTATTACTAACTTCGCAAATAGAATGGTTCCTCTCTATGAGCTTCTCAGAAAGGAGGTCAAGTTTATTTGGTCAAAAAGGTGTCAAATAGCCTTTGAATCACTAAAGAGAGAAGTTACTTCGGACAAAGTATTGGTCCATTTTAACCCTAGGTTGCCAATTTTGTTATCAACGGATGCGTCAAATACCGCAGTGGCGGGTATTTTAGCACATTTGGGGGCGGATGGGTCCAGAAAACCTATAGCTTTTGTTTCAAGAGTACTTTCAAAAACAGAAAAAAACTATAGCACTATACAAAAGGAAGCTTTGGCAATTATTTTTAGTGTAACAAAGCTAAGGCAATATTTGATAGGCATTCATTTTACTCTAGAGTCTGATCACAAACAACTTTTAGCGATTTTTGTCGAACATAAAGGGTTGCCAGTAATGGCTGCTGCTCGTATGCAAAGGTGGGCCTTTATATTATCTGGTTTTAACTACACTATGAACTATATTAAAGGTTCAGAAAATTCTGCGGACCATTTGTCTCGCTTGCCCCAAAATAGTATAGTTGAAGATAAAGACGATTTTGGTTTTATAAATTATATTAGTGGTGAAAACAAATTACATTTGAATTTTAAAGTTATTGCTAGAGAAACTAGTCGTGATCCGCTTCTGGCAAAACTAAAAGAAGCCATTCAAAGTGGCAAAATTAACGTTTTAAAAGGAGAAGAATTTAGTCCATTTATTTGTCGTAAAAATGAGCTTTCGGTAGAATACGATTGTATTCTATGGGGTTTTAGGGTGTTAATTCCTAACAAATTGCGTACTAAAATTTTAGCGGCATTGCATTATTCCCATTTTGGAATAGTTAAAACTAAAGCGTTAGCTCGCTCATATGTGTGGTGGCCTAAAATGGATCAGCAAATTGAGAAATTAATTTCCAATTGTGTGTCTTGTAAAATTAGTCAACCAAGTCCTGAAAAGGGTCCGTTAATTCCATGGACTCCTACAGATTCACCTTGGTCTAGACTTCACATAGATTTTGCGGGACCAATAAAAGATTTTTATTTTCTAATAATTATTGACTCCTTTTCTAAGTGGGTTGAAGTTTTCAAAACCAAAACCATAACTGCTAGTTTTACTATCAAAAAGTTATCGGATATTTTTGGAAGGTTTGGTCTTATAGACATATTAGTAAGCGATAATGGTCGGCAATTTACAGCCGAGGAGTATAAAATTTTTATGAAAGTGAATAATATAAAGCACATTTTAACGGCTCCAGGTCATCCGGCGACCAATGGTCAAGCTGAAAATTTTGTAAAAACTTTCAAAAAGACAATTTTAGCCAACCTTCGTGAGAGTGAAAGTCTGGATGTGGTTATAAATACGTTCCTTTTCGATTATAGAACAACAAAACATTGTTCTACAGGTGAAACCCCCAGCAAAATTATTGTTAGGGAGAGAAATTAAAACACGTTTTAGTATGCTTTGTCCACCCTTAGTTAAAAACAAAATTTTTGAGAGCCAATTATCAAATATAAAAAATTATAAAGGAACACGTATTGATACATTTGATTCAGGTAAAAATGTTTATGTTAGAGATTATTCGAATCCTAATAAATCTTCGTGGCAAGAAGCTACGGTCAAAGATCGTATTGGCCCTCAGTCTTATCGTTGTGTATTGACTCGTAATAAAAAAATAATAAAAAGGCATGTTAACCAAATGATACGAGGCACAGAAAACGAAAAATCAAATAAAGAACAGGCACTACCAGGTGATCCAGTTAATCAAGTTCCATCAGAACGTGGTACCTCTGCATCTCAGAAGGGGGATGGACAGCAGATTGTTCCTCCGAGTCAAGAAGAGATTAAATCTCGAAACTTAAGACGTTTGCAACGTCGAAACTACAAGGAATAAGTAATGAACTTTATAGATAAAAGTAAAATTTTATAGTTGGGATATATGAGAAAAATATTTTAAAATTTAAACAATGTATATCTACCATTTTTATTCATATGTATGTATGTTGCTATAATAAGTACTATAAAATTTTACGGATGAATTTTGTAAAACTATATTTTATTAAACTTAAGAGGGGAGTTGTGGAATAGCGCCATCTAAGTGTGATGGTTTTTTACAACACCATCTGTACTTATTATATTTAAACTTAATTATTACTTAAGAACTGTCAACTTAATTGTAAACAATAGAATGTATAAACATAAAGCAATGCAAATAAACTACTTCTTGTTCAACCATCAAACTGAAAACATCATAATGAAGTAGCTGACTACACGACTACAATTGCAGCCAGTGTTGCCACCTTTTGGGATGAACTTTGGAGCGAATCTGCTACATTTGTTTAAAAAACTGTAGCAGATTACATTTTCGTTTAGTACGTCAACGAATATACACAAAATTTGAAAATAACGACTTTTTATTATAATATCACAAATTCATTACAACTCGGTATCACTAATATTCAAATATTTCAATAAAATAAAATAAATATATGTAAATATAAAAAAATGAAATAAATAATTCATTAAAATAAAATAAATGTAAGATTATAATATTAGATAAGTTCAAATTTGCCTTGTTTAAATTTGTATTTCGAAGCAAATTTTGATAAACTTTCTTCAGGAACATAAATATCAGTCTCACAAACTTCTTTGAATAATGTTCTCGAAAACATAATATTTTGGATGCTTTTATTTTCGAGCCGATTAGTTTTTTTGTTTTTTATCATATTTAAATAAGAAAACGCCCTTTCTGCAGAAGCGCTACTATGTGGCAGTGAAAGAAGAACTAGGATGTAATCTGCCAATTCAGCATAAAGGTGATCTCCTAAGTTGTTTTTTAGATTTTTTATTTTTACCCAATTTTGAACTGCGTTAGATGAAAAATCAATTTTTGAAAATATTTCTTTATTTCCGATTAAAGCGCGCCATTGATTGTTTAGAACCTCAATTTTTACATTTTCATTATGAAAAGGAAAATTCATAACCAATGGTCGAATTGAAGGCATACTACCGTCCACTATGTTTTCAATATTGCAGTATCTAAGCATATCCAATTTGCTATCAGTAAGTTGAAATCGTTTGTTTATTTGAACGCAAAATTCAATGTAAAATAATATTATGTTTTTTTAACGATTTCAATTTTGAATTTATCTTGTTCAATAAAAGTTTCCTCTAGCTCTTGAAAATTCAAAGAAAGAAACATAGAATTTAAAGGTAGATGATTATTTTTATCATTAATGTCGACTACAATATTAATTTTATCTGAAATAATAAAATTTTTCAAAATTTCTTTATAAACGGTTTTAATAGCGGAACTTAAATTATGAATTTCTGAATTTTCAGATTGAAAGGTTTTATTAAGGTGGTTTACGATTTTTAAAATATACGATAAAAAAAGTAAGTATAATTTGCCTTATCATTGCCTTATTATTTAAAAAATCGGAAATATCATTTACATTTCCATCTTTTTCTTTATCCTTAATTTCAAAACAATAAAGGATAAAATAGTGCTTTAAAGCTTCCCATTGTTCCAATATTCTCGTTACAACTGCTTCAAGGCATGTGACGAGTAAAAGTCGTAAACTCGTTTTTACGCCAACATACAATACGATTGAATTGAATTTTATTATATTTGGCTCTCCGCCCTAATTTGTATTAGAAAAAAAAGAACATGTAAAGAGAAAATTAATTTAAACTAGAATTTACTTTATATATATTTAACTCACTTGTTTATTTTGTTCTCTCACTTTAAGTTATAATCATAACCAGTAAAAGCTTTTATTTATTTTAACATTCAGACAATTATAATGTTACCATAATAAGTTTAGCGTTATTTCTATAACATCACTTTCAATTATAATGTATTTATTTAACATAGCTTCTAAGTTAACATACGACGTACTCACCAAATGTTACCCGCACATGTTAGCTATAGCTGCAGTCTGTAATTGATGTGTCGCGTACAGACAGCGATTAGTATAAAAGGCAGTGCACTGGTGAAAAATGAGGAGTTAGCCAGCGACCGGCTGTGAGGTAAGGTCGTATTAAACTGAAGAAATTGGGTTTCCGTTCTTCAGTAAGATACCACTTACTAAGCAAAAAGACATTGACTCAGACAAAGACTGCTTGCTCCGACCAACCAAGAGAACGGGTCTCCACTCTTGGTTAAGTCAACCGACCATCCCACTGCGGCCTACCAAGAGAACGGGTCTCCACTCTTGGCTAAGCCAACTGACCGTACCACTGCGGCCTACCGAGAGAACGGGTCTCCACTCTCGGCTACGCCCGACAGACCAACCAAGAGAACGGGTCTCCACTCTTGGCTCAGTCAATCGACCATCTCACTGCGGCCTACCAAGAGAACGGGTCTCCACTCTTGGCTAAGCCAACTGACCATACCACTGCGGCCTACCGAGAGAACGGGTCTCCACTCTCGGCTACGCCCGACTGACCAACCAAGAGAACGGGTCTCCACTCTTGGCGCAGTCAACCAACCGTACCACGGTGGCCTATCAAGAGAAC
Organism: Cordilura impudica; assembly: GCA_963682025.1. Taxonomy (NCBI): domain Eukaryota; kingdom Metazoa; phylum Arthropoda; class Insecta; order Diptera; family Scathophagidae; genus Cordilura; species Cordilura impudica. The sequence continues at coordinate 22,155,798 of OY821522.1, read as the reverse complement.
GGGTCTCCACTCTTGACTAAGCCAACTGACCATACCACTACGTCCTATCGGGAGAACGGGTCTCCACTCTCGACTGGGCCCAACTGACCAACCAAGAGAACGGGTCTCCACTCTTGGCCACGTCAACCTACCACACCGTCCAACTAACCGAGAGAACGGGTCTCCACTCTCGACCACGTCAACCCGACGCCTCAGGACAGCATCGGTACGATACGAGTACGGTATACTTTGGCAAGTCGCAAGCGAACGGCTCGCGCGAGTACAAAACAAAAAAATAAATAAATTAGTGAATTAAGTAAAATAATAAAGTGGTGTTGTGTTTCATTTATTCCTCTTTTCCGTCGATAATAAATTAGTGTAACGAATCCTGGGCACGCTGAGTTATGCCCCAGCATAAAGCGGAAACGTGTCGTTACAATGGCGCCCGAGCAGGGACAGTCTTAAACACTGTCCACGACGGAAAATAATTAAATGAAAATAACCGCGGAAAAACATTTGTGAAAAAAATAAAACAATTAAAGTTTAACTAAATAATAAGTGCTATCGGTGGATAAAGACAAACTTAAAAACCAAATCATATAAGATATTTCCAATTTGTGTTGTGCGGGAAAATATAATGAAACAATAAATGAACAAACAAAAAACTTAAGAAAAAAAAAACAATAATCAACGAACCAAGTCGTTCGTGAAATTCATATTCTTCAATAAACTGTGTTCAATTTGTGTGATAACCAACCGGTATTACGAACAGTGAACTTGAGTAAAAACCGTACTTGTGTTACCCACCACAAATAATTTTTCATATTCGATATACCACACATATTTCTACCGTCGGGGAAATATAAAAAAAAAAAAACAATTAAAAAAAAAATAAAAAAAAAAACCTATACGATAAAAGTGAAAAAAAAGAGAGAAAATAATACATATTCAGTGAACTATAGATTCAGTTTTACCGTGAATGAATCGTGTCAATCCCAACATGTTGCGGACTACGTGGGCGTACTCGCTGAAGCGCGAGGAGCTACTTATGTATGCTGCGGAGTTCAATTTTGAACCCACAGGTACAGTGGAGGAACTACGCCGGCGGTTTGCGAAGTTCATCGTTACCGAGCACGATGAAGACTGTAAGCAACGCCTACTTGGGCTACAATCAAAATACGAAGCGTCCCCTAAACCATCCGGGTTGACAGTGTCCGTGCCATCCCGAATACACACAGACGACTTACTAACCCCAGATGATAATGAAACGCGCCCATGTCCTTCGCCTGTCAAAGATGAGCCCATATCGGGAGCTACACGTAGCCAGGTGCCTACAGTAAGTGAAGCAAGTACTGCTGTGATTGATCAGGTTCGGAAATGGAACTTGAAATATAATGGTGAACAAGACCCTCTGAACTTCATCGAGCGCATCGAAGAGTTAGCAGATATGTATGGGGTTCCTTTAGATCGGCTACCCAGGACAATGCCCGAATTGCTAAGCGAGAAGGCCTGCATCTGGTATCGTAATAATAATCAGCACTGGAATAAGTGGAAAAACTTCAAAGATGACTTCCTAGAATTCTTTCTACCACCCCGTTACTTCGAGAAGTTGGAGGATGAAATCCGAATGCGCACACAGCGACCACGCGAAACTTTTAAGGACTACGTCCTAGTACTACAAAATCTAATGCGCCACTCTAACCTCAGTGAGACCGAAAAATTAACCCGCATCTTCCGGAATGCTCACCCGGACTACCAGTGGTACATTCGCAGGAAAGACTTTGCCACTTTGCAGGAGTTAACTTCGCTAGCTAGGGATTTGGAAAGCATCCCAAGGCACCCGTCAACTACATCGGCCGAACCCTCACGAGCTCCCAACTCAACCGCGAAACCAAATTTTTTACGAGGGCAAAACAATCGTGAAACACTTAGATCTGTAGATTGTAACTACGCCCCCACAAAACAACTTTCACGGAAACCTACTTCGCCACGATTGAGGACGGGCAATCCTCGGAACAAACGCCCCTCAACAAACCCAACCTATTTGAGATGTGAAGAAACGAGAATTACGGCCACGGTTTTAGTGGAAAACCGTCTGGTTACAGCCACCCTCGACACGGGAGCCTCTCGTAATTTCATAAAGAGTGAGTTCGTACAAGCGCTCGGGAAACGTCCCACCAACCTAGCAGAAGGCATAAATATTGTACTGGCCGACGGTTCTAAGAAATGCATAACAGCTGCTGCCAAGTACACTATCACCTTTGGAAATCGAACCGCCACGTGCACTTTCCTGATCATGCCTGACTTCGATCAAGACATCATTCTCGGGTTGGACTTCTTACGAACCTTCAACACCATCTTGAACTGCGCAGGGTTGTCAGTCAGGTGTACGCCGACATCACCCAAAAACGAAGCATGTGGGCTAATGCAGCCTACACATCAACACGTGAGTATGAAACCCCACTTATGTGACACACCAAATAAATCGGCCGCTGAAAGACCCGACTCCAGCATGGAGCACGGTTTTAGCGAACAGCAAATTAGTACCAAATTCTTTGAAACAGAACTACCCCAGTTCCAACACATCCAAGGCCCTTCCCATATAGCCGAACATCACATTGTTATGAAGGATGAACGGCCCGTGAAGATTAGGTGCGCTCCACGGAACCCCGCCAGGCAGGCGATTATAGACGATGGGGTCAACAAGCTCATTGCACAAGGATGCATCGAGCCATCGCACAGCCCTTACAGCTTTCCCATCACCCTGACAAAGAAGAAGAATGGAACATGGAGAACGTGTATGGACTTCCGACAACTCAACCTCAGTATAACAAAACACAACAAATTACCAGTGGATCAAATGGCAGACCGGGTCGAACAAGCCCGAAAACGGTTCAGACGCAACCTCGAACGCGAACGGGCTAAGCGGCGAAGAACAGTTTTTGTGGAACCTGATCCAATGCCCAGCACCAGTAGAGGCAAGCGCCGAGGCCAACCCGCTGATCAGGCGGCCACCTCAAATCCACCACCAACTTTTACTCCGCGAGTGACAACCTTCTACAGGATGTCCGCCGGACAACGTCAACCACAGACAGATGACATAAACACACCAATGCACAATTCGGGCTCTCCCCAGTATTCTTCTTGGAGTCCACCCACCGGGGAAAAGCCAACAGTGACATCCAACCCACAACAACACTCCTCGCCAACCACGGCACAAAATGTCGTATGTGGAGACCGCGAAGCGGAACTCAGTAGCGAAGCAGCCACACCAGACCCGATCGAAGTAGAACTACGTCGTTCCCTCCTAGGCTTCTACGACCGTACAATCGACCACAGATCGGTCACACAACCATCCACACCAACCCCACCATCAGCGGTTGAAACACAACAACAAGGCGTAGCTACTCCGTCATCGACCTCTTCATCATCACCGTCATCGCCGTCATCATCATCGACATCACCATCATCATCATCGTCATCACCATCATCATCATCGTCTTCGGCCTCTTCATCTTCACCCATTTCTGCAAATTCCGCCGGAATCACCCCACCTTTATCATCCCACGGTATACACTCCATATCGTCAACATTTTCAGTACCCGTAATAATGGTACCACCTACCGCACCAGCAGTCAGCAGCACTACCCCCGACCATCCATTGATGGAGACAATGCCATCGGGCCACCTGCATTCACCAATCAAGGCAGCCGCCATACCCGGCAGTGTGATGCAACTAATAGAACGAGCCATCCAGAACAAACCGCGCGTACCTCAACGTTTCCGCACAGTGGTGGACGGAGTCCCCTATCGCATCTTGATCGACCGAAATGGCGACTATCGCATCAACCCAGTTGCCACTAAGGGAGGAAGGCTGTGTGACGAGTAAAAGTCGTAAACTCGTTTTTACGCCAACATACAATACGATTGAATTGAATTTTATTATATTTGGCTCTCCGCCCTAATTTGTATTAGAAAAAAAAGAACATGTAAAGAGAAAATTAATTTAAACTAGAATTTACTTTATATATATTTAACTCACTTGTTTATTTTGTTCTCTCACTTTAAGTTATAATCATAACCAGTAAAAGCTTTTATTTATTTTAACATTCAGACAATTATAATGTTACCATAATAAGTTTAGCGTTATTTCTATAACATCACTTTCAATTATAATGTATTTATTTAACATAGCTTCTAAGTTAACATACGACGTACTCACCAAATGTTACCCGCACATGTTAGCTATAGCTGCAGTCTGTAATTGATGTGTCGCGTACAGACAGCGATTAGTATAAAAGGCAGTGCACTGGTGAAAAATGAGGAGTTAGCCAGCGACCGGCTGTGAGGTAAGGTCGTATTAAACTGAAGAAATTGGGTCTCCGTTCTTCAGTAAGATACCACTTACTAAGCAACAAGACATTGACTCAGACAAAGACTGCTTGCTCCGACCAACCAAGAGAACGGGTCTCCACTCTTGGTTAAGTCAACCGACCATCCCACTGCGGCCTACCAAGAGAACGGGTCTCCACTCTTGGCTAAGCCAACTGACCGTACCACTGCGGCCTACCGAGAGAACGGGTCTCCACTCTCGGCTACGCCCGACAGACCAACCAAGAGAACGGGTCTCCACTCTTGGCTCAGTCAATCGACCATCTCACTGCGGCCTACCAAGAGAACGGGTCTCCACTCTTGGCTAAGCCAACTGACCATACCACTGCGGCCTACCGAGAGAACGGGTCTCCACTCTCGGCTACGCCCGACTGACCAACCAAGAGAACGGGTCTCCACTCTTGGCGCAGTCAACCAACCGTACCACGGTGGCCTATCAAGAGAACGGGTCTCCACTCTTGACTAAGCCAACTGACCATACCACTACGTCCTATCGGGAGAACGGGTCTCCACTCTCGACTGGGCCCAACTGACCAACCAAGAGAACGGGTCTCCACTCTTGGCCACGTCAACCTACCACACCGTCCAACTAACCGAGAGAACGGGTCTCCACTCTCGACCACGTCAACCCGACGCCTCAGGACAGCATCGGTACGATACGAGTACGGTATACTTTGGCAAGTCGCAAGCGAACGGCTCGCGCGAGTACAAAACAAAAAAATAAATAAATTAGTGAATTAAGTAAAATAATAAAGTGGTGTTGTGTTTCATTTATTCCTCTTTTCCGTCGATAATAAATTAGTGTAACGAATCCTGGGCACGCTGAGTTATGCCCCAGCATAAAGCGGAAACGTGTCGTTACAGGCATAACCACCGTGTTTTACAAATTTTTGATATTATATGATTTTGTATATTGAAATCATTTTGAAAATTTGAAAAATCCTGTATTCGTTTTGGGCTGTGAGAAAAGTGGTTATATATATGCTTTATATTCTTTTCAATTGATTCTGGTAAAAATTGTAAAGCACTGTTGATACACAATGCCAAAGAATGGCAAGTACAGCCCAAAAAAAATATGTGGATTTAGCACTTGAAGCTTAGCTTTAACACCATTTATGTTTCCTGCCATAACCGATGCATTGTCAGTTGAAAGTCCAATTAAATTTTTAAAGCTAATATTGTAGCTCGCGAAATGTTTTTTATGGCTTCGACAATTTCTGCAGCTGTGGAACTATCCAAGAGTAACATACCAAAAAATTTATCAACAACTTTAGTAGAATGTTCATCGAAGTAACGCACTATTACAACTAACTGTTTTTTCGTAGTTAAATCGGTTGTTTCATCGATTAATATTGAAAAATATCGATTCCGTAAGATATTGGATATCTTTTCGGCAGCAAATGGCCCAATTATCGTGTTTATGTAAGCGGTCGCCTTGGTACGGCAGCATTTTATTTTTTGTGCTGGTAAGAAACTGGGGATATTTTTTGTATTAGTTTTGGCAATGAATCCATTATAGAGAATGGTAATTCATGCTGTATAACATACAACACAGTCATCATTTCTGCTTGATTTTATTTTAATACGGCTTGGTTCATAAATGATTCATCAATTTTTTGAATTTCATTTGAAAGCTTTACTTTTTCTTAGTGTAACTTAGACAAGTTTCCATGCCTGGCGATATTCGCTATGTTGTTAACCATAGTTTTATTACATAACTTACAATATGAATCGCCATTTAAGTTTGTTAACCAAGGATATTTAATTTGCCACTCATTTTTGAATTGTTGACAATATTTTTTCTTTTTTGGCGGATCGACGGTGGAATTAGTTGAACATTCATCTGGATCAATTTGTGAATCGGTTGATGTAACGGCTGCAGAGGATGTTGATGGCCCCGAATCCGTAACCATATTCCTTAAATTCAATCAAACAACACAGCATTCAAAATAAAATATGAACATAACCTTTAACAGAAAAAATTGTATACTTATACTATACTAACCGTGTTTTTCTATTGGTTGAAAAAACCTTTTCATTATCGCATTTATTATTATTTTATTATAAAACAGTAATTAAATCAATTATAAAAATATTTACTAGAATTTTACACAATACTTCAGTTAGAAAATTAGATTGAATTTAAATTTGACACAAACAATACAAGAAACAATGTATGTATGGAATGGCATATAATAACATTTTAAAAATGTAGTAGAACTGAAAAGTACGTACATAAAATTTGAGTACTAAAAAATGTAGCAGATCTGCTACATTTGTAGTAAGGTGACAACTCTGATTGCAGCCAGCAGCATTTGTAGTTGTGTGTTCGTGTAGCCGCTGTCGTCTATGTGTTTCATGCATTAGTCTTATGAAATCTTGTGAAATCTTACATTGTTTTTTAATAGGTACCAGTGATGCCAGGAGATTTTTTCAGAAATCTCTAGGCTAATGGAAAAAATCACTTTTTTCCCTACACCCACTTTTTTTCTCCCTACATTTTTCTCTACACTACTTTTTTAAATTTTTCAAAAAAAAATTTATTATTAATTTGTTAATTTTCAATTTCAATAATGCAAAAATAACATAAAACGAAGAAAAATAACATAAAAAATAAGATAAGAATATCATAAGAATTACATAAAAACAACATAAAAAACCAAAAAAAATATTTTTACAATTGTGTATAATTCATCCTTTATATGGTTAGATGTGCATTTAAAATTTACACAATTATTAAAAATGGCTTGCAAATGGGATCTTATAACGCAAACAGAATTTTGGTTCATGGTTTTAAAAGATATTTTTTTAAAGACATTGGTTATTATACTTAGATCTGTATACTTAGATCTGATTTATAGCAATTTAATATTTTTTCACAAGCCTTGCATCTGCATTTAAAGTAGTCATCTTTGACTTGTTCCATCCCATTAGCTTCTCGTCTCTCAACTAACTTGAGTAAAACCTTTGTTTTCTGTATTTCTTTGAAGTGTTTTCAGCATCATCGAAAAACGAATCGAACATTTTCGCAAAAAATCAACAATTCGACAAAAGTAAGAAATGAAACACAGAGACGCAAATTTATTTATTGATGCGTTACAAACGGAATGACAAACTGATGTAATCAGATCTGAAAAATAAAACTGATTAACGCTAGTACTCTTAAAATATAAGACATGGACAAGTATACCGAAAAAGATCCGAAATTAAAAAATATATTTTGTTTACCATCTTTTATTTACTTTAAAATTGTTAAACGTAAATGCTGAAAATTCAGAGTAGTTGTAGTAATAATTTAGTAATTGATCAAATTGTTTACATTTTCAAATATTTTATTTACATTTGTTACAAATAGTGCAAGAAAACCTAGGTGGAGGGTATCAAAGATTCGGCATAGCCGAATTTAACACTCTTACTTGTTATATATTATTCCTGTCTGAGTTTCATTATCACGCAAGATTTTCCATTTATTTTCATCCATCTTTTTCTTTGAAATATTAATCTTTTGTTTTCCAATTAGAAATTTTGCTAATTCTTGTTTGATCTCATAAAAAATCCGAATTGCATACTTTTTTTTTTTATTAAATTTATCAAATGTATTTGTATCTAGAACAATTAGTTTTGATAATTTAATTGACATTTGCTAAAATGTTTCCAATAAACCACTTAAACCTGAAAATCCTCCTTTTTGAATAAGATGTTTTCTCTTTAGGGTCGAAAACTTTTTTGGTGAACAAAATTTTCTAATTGGGTTTTTATATGGTTTTATTTTAATTAAAACTTTTTTTTTATTAATTTTATGGTTTTTCTGCATAATATTAAATAAAATTTCATGTAAGAGGTTAATAACAACATGATCAGCATTTTTCACCTTATCAGTTATAAAATAACCATGGATGTGCAACATGTATATTATAATAATCAATCAGGTGAAAATATACATAATATTGGTAGAATGATTTGTATATAATAAGAAACAAACATTTTATAATTTTTTGAAATGAAGTGTACAATAAACTGTTATTGAGTCTGTTATATTCAACTCTTTTCCTTCATCGTTGCAAACCATGATAGATATAGCATTTATAAAAGCTTAAATAGGAAAATACTCTACTCCACTAAAATGAATACAATTTTTTAGTGTTGCAATTGAGAATATTTTCAAACATTTTGTTTTTTGGATCCCACATGTCTAGTTGTAATTATATCGGTATAGATATATACTATAGCATTTATCTTTGAAGATATTATTTTATTAAAATAGTTGGATGTGTCTTCAAGTAAATTAAGTAAAGATATCTCCAAAAAATAATTTGATGACAATAAAATTGGTTCTTCCTCAACATTGCTTCTTTCGGAACTGATAGATAGTTCATTACTTTTATTATTAGACATATTTATACCCTATACCACTATGAGTTTTGGGTATAATGACTTTGTGCTGCTGTTTGTAACTACCAAAATTATTTGACCTAGACCCATCTTTTATTATACCGATCGGCTCAGAATCACTTTCTAAGTCGATTTAGCGATGTCCGTCCATCCGTCCGTCCGTCTGTGTGTCCATGTAAACATTGTAATCAAAGTACAGGTCGCAAATATGAATGTATGCTAATGGAATTTCGTACATAAGCTTTTATCGGCCATAGGATGAACGCTATTGAAATTGGTGAAATTCGGTTCATGTTCAGATCTAGTCCCCATACATATGACCCCTATGAAATCGACTTAAACTGCCGTACGATCCAAATTATCATATATATCTCGGTGAAATTGGGTTTGTGTGTGTTTATAACATCCATTTATCAGCTGTCCAAAAAAAAAACCCATATGGCAATTCTTTGTCATAGCGCCCATATAAAGCTGCTTCCCGATTTTCACTTAAATCTATCAAAAAACAAAAATATTACACAGATTTTTTTCAAATTTGGTTTGTATATATTTTTTAAAAATATAAGTGACTTTACCAAATATGGTCAGGATCGGTTCATTTTCCGACCTAGGCCCCATATAAATATAGCTTCTGATATGAACTTTTTCATATCTGCAGCCGAAAATATTAATAAAAATGCCACACAAATTCGGTTTATACTTGTTTTCTATATCCACTTACTTGGACCGAAGAGATAGGGTCTCTAAGCCATGTTATAGTGTATCGTATAGCCGGTCTTGACCGACTACAATTTTCTTACTTGTTTTCTTGTTTAATTTTCTGGAACTAATTTATTAATATTTTTACTACTAGTTTTATCATCATCAGTTTTATTTGGAATCTTTAAATTTGAATTTTTTAATCCATCTTTTTGTGTTTTCTCTATAAGTTTTCTCTTTTTTTTAAAATAACATCTTGCTCATGATTTAAGTTTAATATATTTTTATCAGGTTTAACATCAGTCGAGGCTTGATGATGTTGTAAATCACGTTTTTTATGTTTTATAATATTTGATATATCTGCTTCATTGTTATTTAGTATAGAAAATGAAATATCTAATAGTCCAGCTACCCACTGTTCATTTAAATTTAACGGTTGTTTTAATAAATTTGTGTATTTTTAAATATATTTATTGAATCGTTACTTAATAAAGTAACATATATATTGGTTTGTTATGAATTTGAACTCATTTTGTTTTAAAATGATTAACTAAATTATTTGATGTTTCTTATATATGTACGTTATTTTTGTATTTATTTTTTTTTTATCCATGAGTTATATTCCTTACCGAAACCCAACCATTTTACAACAAGCTTATTTCCATTTCTCTTTAATATCTTTTCAATCAAATATATTTGTGGAGTAGTTTTCATCAATTCTTCTTCGTAAAATCGTCCCTTAACTATATTTTTATTAAGATCTTCCAGCTGATAAGTTACGGGATTTATTACAAAAATTTTAATAATTTTAAATACTTGCGCTTACCAATTTGGTATATAGCCTTTTTCATAAATATTTTTATTTTTGCTTATTCGAACAAAATCATTTATTTTATATTTTCCTTTCTTAAAAGTTTTCAAATTATTATATACTGTATTTAAAAAAACCTTTTTATTTTTCTTTGTAACTAATTTCTGTGCCATTTTAATACTTCGATGATATGAAGAATTATAATCTCTTAATAATTTTTCTAAAATATGTAACCATTTATAATTTCCTTGCAAACTGAATTTCTTCCACATCGTATTTTTTAATGTTTTGTTAAATCTTTCAACTATAGATGCATTCATATTTGAATGAGTATCATAATGGTTAATGTTTAAGTCATTCATTAAGGTTCTAAAATGTTTATTAAAAAATTCTTTGCCTTGATCAGTATGAAGATTTTTTGGACATTTATTTTTGTTTAACTCGATAATCTTTTTGAATGCATTTGTAATATCAATACCCGATTTGGTTTTTACTGTCATCATATATTTATAACCTTTATTCGATTTTGCATGTGGTATCATTTCCACTAAATCGGTTTGCCATGTATCTAAAATAACCTTTTGAATAAACCGACGTCTTTTAAATTTTTTTCTAGCTTGACGATGAAGTTCAGTGACAAGAATTTCTTTACTCATATTTTATAATAATTTTATGAAAGTGAAAACATGTTTCAACAGTTTATATAACCATTTACAATGATGGTTTGTGGACCTTCCGGTTGTGGAAAATTCACATTTATTATAAATTTAATTAAAAACCAACATTTAATTTCTAATAAGGTGAATAAAATTATTTCTTGTTATGCGGAACAAAATGCACTTCCATCAATTAAAAACGTAGAATTCATAGAAGGAATAGCTGAAAATTTTATTACTTATGATGATGAAAGCACTTTAATAATTTTAGATGATTTAATGCTTTAATCATGGAATAGAAAAGTTTGTGAACTTTTCACTAAAGGTGTGTTGATACAAACAAGTCGTGTTTTTGAGATCGCTGTGAATAATTGCTTTAAATAAACATTAAAAACGCTTTTCCAAAGCTAATTCTTTTTATAATTCATCGTCGAGAGTGTCCATTGCAGTTGTGGAATACTGTCTTCAGAGTAGTTATTGTGTTTTATCTTATAAATACATTTTAAATTAAATTAAAAATAAATTCGGAGTACGAAGCTGTTGATATAAGCAGCTAATATATGAAAAAATAATATATCGCTATCTAGCGGCAAGTAGTACACACAAAATATAATACACTTAACCCTACGTTACCAACTTAAAATTTAAAATCTAAAAAACTATATAAAGCTTACGGATAAGTTTCGAAAAACAATACCAATTAATAACAACGAAAATGGCGTCATCCTTACAAGAGAGTGAGGCTAGAATTCTATCTCAGATGAATGAGAAAATAAGTGAAGTTGGAGTAAAGATAAATACTGTTGAAAATAGACTCTTAAATGAGCTTGATAAACGTATGGTCGATATCATGAGTTAATTTCATAACGTTACTGAAATTGAAGCAGGTTGTACCGAAATTAAACTACTTCAAACAGAAATTGAAACATTAAAATCTTAAAATCAATGCCAGGAAGATATAGCTGTGATCTTAGAATAAATAGTATTCGATACAACGCTAATGAGAACCTAAATGAACTTCTTGATAACATATGTTTTGTATTAAATATATTAACACCTGCATACAAATCCATTTTAAAACGTTTTTATTAGGTCGCTTTCTTGTCTGTGTTTGTATGTTCCGCAGGAATCTTGGAATCGATTTTAAAGTAAGTTCCCGATAAGCTAGAGACTTTAAACTTTCAACATAGCTCAGAACTGGATGACAATACAATGTTATATCAAAATTTTTTCTGTGTGGGCGTGACACCGCTTACAGAGAATGATATACTCTTTAAAGTAATTTCCCGATAAGCTAGAGACATGAAATTTTAAACATAGCTCAGAACTGGATGACAATGCAATATTATATCAAAATAAGTTCTATGGTTAACGTTCCAGTTAACAATAAAAAATATTTTTTTTTTAAGAATTTAATCTTATAAATCTTAATTTATACAAACAACCAAACTCGCTATACAAAAACCTTTGTAGGTTGGACTTTTTTCAACTTATGATTTATGTTAATATTCTTACTGCTATAATACTTTAAATTAATTTTAATTTAATATTCAAATGAAGGATTTTATCTTCATATTATATATATTATATATATGTATATTTCTTTTCAATAGTGTAAGCTTCGGATATGTAGTGATAAAAACAAAAACCTGAAGCTTTTATGCATATGGAATAGTAAAGAAAACATAAAGCTTTTGGAGATTTTTTTATTTTTTGGGTGTAAGCTCATATGCTTTTGATGGTTTTTTAAGTATGGGTATTGAAGTTATTAATTAACGGTTGTTGGATTAACAAACTCATACAGCTTTTTTGCAAGTTTTTTTATTTTTACTGCTATAAAGTTTGGTATAAATGTTTAGCTTACAAAAAAATTTCTTTTTTCGGTTACATATCCGCAAACATACAAAATTCAAAGTGTAAAACATGTTTACTGCTATGTTAAAGTAATACAATGGATTAAATAAAAACAACAGATGAATAATTTTATGTTTTGTTATTTTATTCACAAAAAAATATTTTTAAAAATACTTATTATTAATACATCATTTAAAAATAAGTTTGAAATTAAATTTATAGTGGTGAAAATTCATCAAAACATTTCTTTGAAAATTCAGTGCGAGGTGAATATTTATAAGCTAATGTTGATTGTTTAAGGTTTTCTCTTTCGATAATTTTCTAAACTTTGGTGAACCTTTATTTGAAAAATCCTTAAGACGTTTAGCTGCCGGTGATGCTGAATTATGATTAATTTTATGTATTGTTGTATCCATATCCATAAAATCGTCTTCATTTTCACCTTTTTTCGAAAAATCCTCTGGTATATTAAAATTTGCTTGAGAACCAACTTTTTTTAATGTTTGGGTATCAATATGTTTTTTATATATTCTTCCTGTCTGAGTTTCATTATAACGCAAGTTTTTCCATTTATTTTCATCCGTTTTTTCTTTGAAATGTTAATCTTTTGTTTTCCAATTAGAAATTTTGCTAATCCTTGTTTGATCTCATACTATTTACGTTGTAAAAAATCCGAATCGGATATTTTTTTTTTAAATTTATCAAATGTATTTGTATCTAGAACAATTAGTTTTGATAATTTACTTGACATTTGCTAAAATTTTTCCAATAAACCACTTAAACCTGAAAATCCTCCTTATTGAATAAGATGTTTTCTCTTTATGGCCGAAAACTTTTTTGATGAACAAAATTTTCTAATTGTGTTTTTATATGGTTTTATTTTAATTAAAACTTTTTTTATACCCTATACCACTATGTGGTTTGGGTATAATGACTTTGTGCTGCTGTTTGTAACAACCAAAAATATTTGACCTACACCCATCTTTAATTATACCGATCGAATCAGAATCACTATCTGATTCGATTTAACGATGTCCGTCCGTCCGTCCGTCCGTCCGTCCGTCTGTGTGTCCATGTAAAGCTTGTAATCAAACTGCAGGTCACAAATATGAATATATTTTGATGAAATTTGGTATTTGATTTTTTATCGGCAATGGGATGAACGCTATTGAAATTGATGAGAATCGGTCCAAGTTCAGACCTAGCCCCCATACAAATGACCCCTATGAAATCGACATAAATTGCCATAAGATCCAAATTGTCATATAGATCTTACTCAAATTGGGTTTGTATGCGCTTATTACATCCATTAATGAGTAGTCTAAAAATGATCCCTGGGACAACTCTTAGTCATAGGCCCTATATAGAGCTGCTTCCCGATCTTCACTTAAATCTATCAAAAAACAAAAATATTGCACTGATTCTTCTCAAATTTTGTTTGTATATATTTTTGCAAAATACAAGAGACTTTACCAAACAAAGTCAGGATCGTTCCATTTTTGGGCCTAGTCCCCATATAGATATAGCATCCGATATGAAGTTTTTCATATCTGCAGCCGAAAAAATTTATAAAAATCCCACTCAAATTTGGTTTATGTTTTTTTTCTATATCCAGTTAGTTGGGCCTGAGAGATAGGGTCTCTAAACGCATGGTATAGGGTATCGTATAGTCGGTGTAGACCGACTATAATTTTCTTACTTGTTTATTAATTTTATTGTTTTTCTGCATAATATTAAATAAAATTTCATATAAAGTCTTAATAACAACATGATCAGCATTTTTCACCTTATCATTTATAAAATAACCATGTGCAATATGTATATTATAATAATCAATCAGGTGAAAATATATGTACATAATATTGGTGAAATGATTTGTATATAAAAAGAAACAAACATTTTATAATTTTTTTCGAAATGAAGTTTGCAATAAACTGTTATTGAGTCTGTTATATTCAAAGCAAACCATGATAGATATAGCATTTATATTAAAAATTTAAATAGGAAAATACTCTACTCTACTAAAATGAGTATAATTTTTTAGTGTTGCAATTGAGAGTATTTTCAAAAATTTTGTTTTTTGGATCCCACAGTCTAGGTGTAATTATATCGGTATAGATAAATACCATATCATTTACAATTGATGATATTATTTTATTAAAATAGTTGGGTGTGTCTTCAAGTATGTTAAGTAAAGATTTCTCCAAAAAATAATTTGTTAACGATAAAATTGGTTCTTCCTCAACATTGCTTCTTTCGGAACTGATAGATAGTTCATTATTTTTATTATTAGATATATTTATACCCTATACCACTATGTGGTTTGGGTATAATGAGTTTGTGCAGCTGTTTGTAACTACCAAAAGTATTTGACCTAGACCCATTTTATATTATACGTATCGGCTCAGAATCACTTTCTGAGTCGATTTAGCGATGTCCGTCCGTCCTTCCGTCAGTGTGTCCATGTAAACCTTGTAATCAAACTGCAGGTCGCAAATATCAATATATTTTGATGAAATTTGGTACATAAGCTTTTATCGGCCATTGGATGAACGCTATTGAAATTGGTGAAATTCGGTTCATGTTCAGATGTAGTCCGCATACATATGACCCCTATGAAATCGACTTAAACTGCCGTACGATCCAAATTATTATATAGATATCGGTGAAATTGGGTTTGTGTGTGTTTATAACATCCATTTATCAGTTGTCCAAAAAAAAACCCCATGTGGCAATTATTTGTCATAGCCCCCATATAAAGCTGCTTCCCGATTTTCACTTAAATCTATCAAAAAACAAAAATATTGCACAGATTTTTCTCAAACTTGGTTTGTTATATTTTTTTAAAAATGTAAGTGACTTTACAAAATATGGTCAGGATCGGTCCATTTTTCGACCTAGGCCCCATATAAATAAAGCTTCTGATATGAACTTTTTCATATCTGCAGCCGAAAAAATTAATAACAATGCCACACAAATTCGGTTTATGCTTATTTTCTATATCCACTTACTTGGAACGAAGAGATAGGGCCTCTAAGCCATGGTATAGGGTATCGTATAGTCGGTCGTGACCGACTATAATTATACCCTATACCACTATGTGGTTTTGGTATAATGACTTTGTGCTGCTGTTTGTAACTACCAAAAATATTTGACCTAGACCCATCTTTTATTATACAGATCGACTCAGAATCACTTTCTGAGTCGATTTAGCGATATCCGTCCGTCCGTCCGTCTGTGTGTCCATGCAAACCTTGTAATCAAACTGCAGGTCGCAAATATGAATATATATTGATGAAATTTGGTACGTAAGCTTTCACCGACCATGGGATGAACGCTATTGAAATTGGTGGGAATCGGTCCATGTTCAGACCTAGCCCCCATACAAATGACCCCTATGAAATCGACATCAATTGCCACAAGATCCAAATTCTCATATAGATCTTACTCAAATTGGGTTAGTATGCGTTCATTACATCCATAAATGAGTAGTCCAAAAATGATCTCTGTGGGACAACTCTTAGTCATAGGCCCCATATAGAGCTGCTTCCCGATCTTCACTTAAATCTATCAAAAAACAAAAATATTGTACAGATTCTTCTCAAATTTTGTTTGTATATATTTTTGCAAAATACAAGAGACTTTAACAAACATGGTCAGGATCGGTCCATTTTTGGGCCTAGTCCCCATATAGATATAGCATCCGATATGAACTTTTTCAAAAAAAATTAATAAAAATTAATAAAAATCCTACTCAAATTTGGTTTATGCTTATTTTCTATGTTAGTTGGGCCTTTTATGTTTTATAGTTTTTGATATATCTGCTTCATTGTTATTTAGTATAGAAAATGAAATATCTAATAGTCCAGCTACCCACTGTTCATTTAAATTTAATGGTTATTTTAATAAATTTGTAAAAGTATTTTGTGTATTTTTAAATATATTTATTTATTGAATCGTTACTTAATAATGTAACATATATATTGGTTTTTTATGGATTTGAACTCATTTTGTTTTAAAATGATTAACTAAATTATTTGATGTCTCTTATATACGATATTTTAGTATTTATTTTTTAAAATAATTTTTATTTATTCATGAGTTATATTCCTTACCGAAACCCAACCATTTTGCAAAAAGTTTATTTCCATTTCTCTTTAATAACTTTTCAATCAAATATATTTGTGGAGTTTTAGTTTTCATCAATTCTTCTTCGTAAAATCCTCCTTTAACTGTATTTTTATTAAGATCTTCCAGCTGATAAGTTACGGGATTTATTACTAAAATAAATAATAGTTAAATAATATTAGTTAAATAAAAACAACAAATGAATTAAAGTGATACATAATATATCTCCGTAATGGTATTATTGTAAGTTTAAATCCAAAAAATAACAACACCACTTCTGTTAAGTGTCCAATGATTAATTAATTGTTTTTTATTATTTCAATTCTTTTTATTCTTAAAATTTTTAACATAGCTTTATTGATTGTGTATAAAAATACCTAAAAACATACAAGTTATAATAACACTTTATTTTTTCATAATAAAAAAACCAAGACTTTTTTTATAACTAAAATTTTATTTAATTTATTTTACAGAAGTGTTCTGTTCTCTTTTAATGTCAGAATTGAATTGTATGATAATTTTAATAAACAGGTTTTCTTATTTCTAAAATTAAGCAAGAGTCATCAAATTCATTTCTTTGTTTTATTATTCTTTTAAATTCATTCTACTTACTGCAGACATAGTGTCAGCAGAAAATATTAAAATTGAAACACAATATTTATTGTGACAACGGTAGCGTACCGGACGTTGCAAAAAAATAAATAAAAAAAATGTTGACAACTTTTGTGTCGTTAACTCTTCCCCCTTTAATTCGAGTGTCCTCAATCGTTTCTTTAAAAGAGTGGAATTTTATGTAACCTTGGAGGTTTCTCTGGAGCGATGAAAGTGATATTCGTGGTTTGTGGTAAGTTATCCATTTCAAATGGTTTGTCCACTTTAGGTACCTGAGGTTCCCATACTGTAATTTTCTCCACCGTTTTGGTAAAGATTTTAAGAAACACAATTGCAATAATAATAACCAAAAACATTCCAGAGATTGTCCATTCTCCGATTATAAGACGTTTTTTCACAGTTGTGATAACGTCCGTATTATTGATTTGGAGTTCGTTAAGTGACTCGAGAGATAAAAGATTAATTCGACTTTTTTCAAAGGGAGTAGGTTGCAGTACAGCTCGCATGGTTTGCAAAGGTGAAGCCTGCCAGTTGCTAAAAGTTCTATTCTCAACTTTAATAGTTGTATTATGGAATTTAATTAAAAATGTTCCCGAAATATTATGTTTTTTTTCGTTTTCAAAAATTGACCCATTATAGTCATTTAGAAGTATTATTCCCGAGTCTATTTCTTCGGCTAAAGGGATGTGATGACTATTGCTTAAGATACAGGATGAATTCGAATTATTAATTAACTTAGGAATACAATCAGTTTCTGTTATATTAATTATATCTTTTTCATTACAAATGGTTACATTATTATAATCTTTACATTTTTCTTTTATAGCAAACATTTCCTTTTTGTTAAATAGAATTTCTTTAAAATCTAAATGTATTACTTTATTTTCTCTTTTTACTGGCCTTATAACCATGTTTTTATAATTTTCATTTTTTGTTAATGGGATTTTGATCAAATAAAATATTTCCTTTTTATTATTATTTATTATTGATATTTGTGAAAATTCTAATGCCTCTTCTGGGCTTGAAAAATTAATATTTTCTTCTACCAATGTTTCCATGGCAATTTTAATTTCCTTTTTACTTAATAGAAGTGGGTTTACAATATTTATTCTTGCCCATAAAATGGCGCGTTCAATATTTACTAATTCTTCTTTAACTAATGTTATTCTATTTTGCAAATTAATTACAATTTCTTTTTCAAGATAAAAATCCTTTTTTATTTGATTTGCCATTGTTTTAAAAATTTCGGTTAAATTGTTTAATCTTTTATTGAATGCTTCATTAATGAAGACTTGCTTATTATTATTGTTATTCAAGTCAACAATATTACTAGCTAATATTTGGAAGTCGTCATGATCAGGACTTCCCGCTATGTACTTCCATACGGTGCCAATAGCATTTATGGATCTCTTCTGGCGGTCATTATTAGTAGGTGTAAGGTCTTCTAGGATGTTAGCTGTTTGTGTCAACTCATGGATAAGGAGTGGATATTTGTTGTGGGTTTTTGGGATGTTGCGGTCAATGAATGTTTGAACACTGTCTATGAATTCCTCATACTCTTTAATCCTTATCACGTGAATTATTGTGAACGTTCCCTGTTGTATTTTCGCTATTCCCTTATCGATAGTGATTATGTGGGAGGACGAATAGTCAACTATCTCGATTTCTGCCTGAACACAGATTACCTGGATGCTGTAAAATAATTTTACTTTTTAATATTACTCTTATGGACTATCTTTCCTGAATTAGTTAAAATTGTCGTATTTCTATTTTCCTTTACTGTTTCTTCTCTATAACGAGGAGACAGTTTTGATCCTAATCTTTTGTTTATTTTAACATAGATCTTCTCGCCTGATGAATAGTTTTTAATTTTCCCTCTATTCTTATTATGGTGTTCTAAATCCTGTTCCTGTTTTTCTTTTATTCTATTACTAATATCTTTTCTCTCGTCTTCCATTTCTTTGGGATCTCTGTACTTTCTACCAAAAAATATTTCCACTGGCTTTCTCCTAGTAGTAGAGTGAATTGAGGAGTTGTATTCGTAAATTGATTTCATTAGTAAGTCATGAAATGAAGTGTGAAGTTTTTCAGTTTTTAAACATCTCATGATTTCCGAAAGTGTGGAATGAAACCTCTCAACCTGTCCATTAACAGAACTGCAATATGGGGGCGTAGTATAAATATTTATTCCAAATTGATCTTTAAGCAAAAATGTTATGGTAGCAGAATTTAGGGATTTCTCATTATCTATTACTATTGAATTAGGGACACCGAATGCTAAAATTAATTCCTTAAGAGGTTCCTTAATATCTTCTATTGCCCTAGATTTCAAAATTCTGGCCTGCGCATATTTAGAAAATTTATCAATGGCCGTAAGGACTAGATTTTTCTCAGTCGAGTAAATGTCGACATGAATTATTTCTCCTGGGTTATGTGGAATTGGTGTGGTTCCTAAGCTAGGTTTATTCGGATGGCGATCGTATTTCTGTTCCTTGCAAGCTTTACAGGCTTTCGCTATTTTATCGGTCTTTTCTGCCATTTTAGGAAAATAGTATTTTCGTTTAATTTGTTCCCTATTTTCTCTTCCATTCCTATGTGCCCTTTTATGTTCCGATATTATTATCTCCTCCTGTTCGCTTTCACTTGTTATATCCCTTACTTGGCTTTGGGTAAATCTCACTTTAAAGTTCTTAAAGTGTTCGGGATAAAATTCCTGTATGATTCCCATAATTGGCTCACTTGTGAAAAGTCCGTTGATCACACTTGGATTCAAATATTTCCTTAGAACCGAAATTAGAGAGTTTTTCGTATAATGGGGTTGTTTTATGATATGCCTGTGATATGTTGGAAAAGGGATTTCGAATTTATAATCTTCCTGGTCATTTATCAGTATGTAAAGTTGATTTTTAAAAGCGTTTATGGGACATTCTATAGCTGGTATTAAGTTGTGGGAAGAACTTTCAGAACTATGCTGAGTTGCTGTCATGGAATTTATCTGTGGGGGTCTAGACAATGCATCGGCGACCATATTGGTTTTGCCTGGTTGGTATTTTAGTTCATAGTTATATTCTTCCAAGATGGCTTTCCATCTTTTCATTTTACTATTTGAATTTTTGTTGCTAAGAGCAAAAGTGAGTGGTTGATGGTCCGTAAAAATATTTACTTTCCTTGATCCATACAAATAGTTTCTTAATGTGGTGAGTGCCCAAATTATCGCTAGCATTTCTTTCTCATTTGTAGCGTAGTTTTCTTCCGCTTTAGTCAATGTTCTTGAGAGAAATGTTATTGGTTTACCGTCTTGTGACAAGACTGCTCCAATTGCGTACTCTGAAGCATCTGTTGTTAAATCAAAGTCTTTTATAAAGTTCGGGTGTGAAAGAATAATATCTTCTGAGGTCAGTGAATTTTTTATTTTTCGGAAGGAGTCTATTGCATCTTGATTTAGACATATGTTTTTATTTTTGGATGCATTCTTTGAGATGCGTCCATCCTCCCCTCTTAAAAGGGATGTCAGGGGTTTAGCTAGTTTCGCATAGTCCCGTATGAAACGACGGTAATATCCTGACATACCAAGGAAACTTCTCAAATCCTTCAAGGTCCTGGGTGGAGGTATATTATCTATTGCCTTTACTTTCGCAGGGTTGGTCCTAATACCATTAACACCTACGATAAATCCTAAAAATTCTATTTGTTGTCTCGCAAATTCACACTTGTCAAGTTGAACTTTAAAGTTTGTCAACTCTAGTGTTTGGAAAATTTTGCTCAAATTTTGAAAGTGATCATTCTCGTCTTTGCCAAATACTATTATGTCGTCTATGTAGACATAACATATTTTCCCTATATGTTCTCTTAAAACGTCATCTAGAGTACGTTGGAAAATTGAAGGAGAATTCTTTAGTCCAAAAGGAAGTCGTACAAATTCAAATTTTCCGTTATTAATGGAAAATGCGGTTTTCTCAATATCACATTCTTTAAGGGGAATCTGATGGAAACCGCTTTTTAAATCTATAACAGAAAAGTACTTATTTTCGCCGAGGTTTGATAAGACTTCATTTATTTCTGGAATGGGATAACGATCGGGCACACGATCGAATTCAATTTCCTGTAATCTATTACCATTCTATATTTTTTCTCTCCTGATGCATCCATTTTCTTTGGAACGATCCAAACAGGTGCATTGTATGGTGATTTTGATGGTCGAATTATTCCATCGTTCAAAAGTTCAACTATTTGTTTTTCTATTTCACTCTTTAGTGCCATAGGATAGGGATAAGACTTCGAATAAACTGGTGAATCAGTGGTTGTCCTAATTTCTCCTCTAACACGAGAAGTGTAGGTTAATTTATGATTTGGTTCCGAAAACAAATTCGGATAGGTGTGAATTGCCTCTTCCAGTTTCATTATCTGGGATTTGCTCAAGTGGTCAGTTCTAAGCTCAATTTTATTTATCGATTGAGAAATGTGCTGATAAATTTTAATTCTCCTCATATTATCTATTAACATGTACTGTTTCCTTATATGGATTATTGCATTGAGTGGCTCCAAGCTATCATGACCTAGAATGCCATGAAAAGATTTCAACGATGGCAAAATATAAAATTTTATTTCATGATTGGGTAAGTTGAAAAGATTCACTAGCTTGTGGTGTGTAATTTTTATGTTGCCTGATATGGAATTCGCGAAAAAAGGTTTTTCATTTTGAATTGGGTTCGTTACAAGGGAAGGTTTAATATAATTTTTATTAGAGCCTGTATCAATTAATATTTTCAATATTTGACCATTCTTCGCTTTACATTTAAAGTACGGAAGCGAAGAATGAGCTAACCTAAAAAATGGATGTCTGATAAATCTTCCGCATGTGTATTTTCCCGTTCACCTTCTTGTTGTGAATAATCTTGCATATAATCCCGAAGACTTTCTTCTTGCATTATCTGCTGGTAATTAGTTTCGTGACTATTGGAATTGTCATTTTGGTCGTAAAAACCATTATCAGAAGGGAGTTCCTCATTGACTCCTATATGAAAATTTCTCTGTAATTTATTATGTGGCATCGGGGTATGTAGAGATGGAGGCATAGGCCTCTTGCCGTAAAATTGATTCGTTTGACGAGGTCTATTTTGGTAATTTATATTCCTGGACTGAATAGAATGATCGACGTCCATTGGTACAGGTCTTTGTGGTTTTGGGGCTGTAGGTCTGGGTGGTATAAAATTTTGTTGAAAATATGGGTTGTGTGATTGGAATTGTTGTCGAGGCTGATTGCGCAATTGAAAATTTTGATTAAAAGAAGGCTGTTGATATGACCTTTGATTATTCCGGTATTGGAACGTGTCCCATTGCCTTACGTTACTGGGTTGTTGTAAGGTAAGTTCAGGGTAAAATGGTACCCTATTTAAGTTAATATTTCTTTTCGGTTGAGGTGGTGGCAATTCTCTCCGTGGCCTAATATTATGGTGGTTATAGGCGTATTCTGCCCTATAGTTTTGATTTTCTAACTTCAAGCATAAATGTAATGCTTGTGGTAAGTCTGAGGGTTCGCGGATTCCCAACAATTTAGGTAAGTCTCCGTTGAGACCCCTTATGAAAGTGTCAAGGGCCTTATCGCGATAGGTTTGTGTCAACAATGTAGTTGACTCCCTGCCTATATCCATGCAACCAATTTTATTTAATATTAATGAAAGGTGAGTATAGACTTCCTGATAGAAGCCTTGTATAGAATTGCCGCCCTGAATTAGTGAAGTCATTTGGTACTCTAGTGTACCCAAATCACGTTTGTCACCATAATGAAGTGTCAAACACCTAACAATATTTTTCCAATTTAATGGAGTGTTATACGATTCCAGGGCCGCATCTGCATTACCTACGATTTTGTTGCGGATAACGCTCAATATTCCGAAATATTTTGCAGTGCCCCTAGTATTGTCGTAAATTTCTAGGACCATTTCTACACTCTTCCTCCAAGAATTGAATTCTGCAGGATTGCCTGAGAATTCTCTCAAACATCGAACAATATCAGGTATTTTATCTAATTCACTTAGGTCATTTCTATGTCTTTCTTCTATAACTATATCCGATTCGTTAGGTAAGTCGTTATTTGAATCATTTAATAATTGAATTGTTGCTCTAACTTGTTCCGCAACCAAAGTGGCGATTTCTTGCTGTAGTGCAGCATTAATTTGAGGATGATTTTGTGGATTGGGTTGTCGAGGGATTTGTTCGGGATTAAGAACGGCTGGTCTTATTAGGTTAGATGGATTTGCCATGGTTAGGATTATAGGATTTAAGTTGGTTAGTAAAAAAAAAGAAATTCCTTTAACACCCTTTACGAATATAAGTTTTTCTATTTTTAAAATTAGCTTCGCAATATTGTTGATAATTTTAAGACAACACTTTTCTGTAACTATTTACATTTAATACTTCTTAATTCGTTTCTAATATTTTACTTTTTCTTGTAACTTAATTTTTTTGAATTATTATTTCTTTGAATAATTTCTTTGAATGATTTTTTTTTTTTCAAACTGAACAAAATTTATTAATCACTTTTTCACTTCTGTTTAAAAATTCTCATTGCTTTTTATTTTGAAATCTATCTAAAAATATTCTTAAATAACTAAACAAAATTTACTAATCACTTTTCACTTATTAAAGCTTTTGTTTAAAAATTCTCATTGCTTCTTATTTTGAAATCTTATAATAACACTTTTCTGTAACTATTTGCATTTAATATTTCTTAATTCGTTTCTAATATTTTACTTTTTCTTGTAACTTAATTTTTTTGAATTATTATTTCTTTGAATAATTTCTTTGAATGATTTTTTTTTTTTTTTCAAACTGAACAAAATTCATTAATCACTTTTTCACTTCTGTTTAAAAATTCTCATTGCTTTTTATTTTGAAATCTATGTAAAAATATTCTTAAATAACTAAACAAAATTTACTAGTCACTTTTTCACTTATTAAAGCTTTTGTTTAAAAATTCTCATTGCTTCTTATTTTGAAATTTATGTAAAAATATTCTTAAATAACTTACATTAATAAGATGGTACCCCACATCTTTTGCTACCGATAGTTTCAGATGGTTCACTTTTGTCCTCTTGTTGACTACTAGTGGTCCTCCACTATACCACTCGTAGCAATCGCTGTTTTGATGAATCCAACGACGATATGTCCAGCCTTGATGAGCTACTTAAGGTCGGCTGAAGTGGCTTTGTAATGTTTGTATTTCCAATGGTGAGCTTCTTGAGGTCGTATTTGGAACACACAATTTACTAGCTACAGGTATCCTTTTCTTTTTGCCCGGGCGCCAGTTATAATAACACTTTATTTTTTCATAATAAAAAAACCAAGACTTTTTTTATAACTAAAATTTTATTTAATTTATTTTACAGAAGTGTTCTGTTCTCTTTTAATGTCAGAATTGAATTGTATGATAATTTTAATAAACAGGTTTTCTTATTTCTAAAATTAAGCAAGAGTCATCAAATTCATTTCTTTGTTTTATTATTCTTTTAAATTCATTCTACTTACTGCAGACATAGTGTCAGCAGAAAATATTAAAATTGAAACACAATATTTATTGTGACAACGGTAGCGTACCGGACGTTGCAAAAAAATAAATAAAAAAAATGTTGACAACTTTTGTGTCGTTAACTTACATACACATGATTATTGGATTTCTCTGTGTTATACTCCGAATTCATAACACAGCAGAAATCCAGTCAATACGCAACAACAATTGCGTGGTATGGTGTTAGTGTTTATTGCACAATACATTCGCTGTATCGGCAGTTGTATATACATGAATAGTTCAATGTAGAACGTATGGACAGTGAACTTTAATGTAGTTCCGTGTCAGCGAATGTTTGTGATTGCACATATTTTGGAAAACGACATTGATTAGTGACTAAATAAAGTTATCGTCCACCTCATGAATGCAATCACGCTACACCTCCCTTTTTAATTTGAATGATCTTGTCATTCATAGAATTAGTTATCGTATTTTCTGGATTTCTGTGCTTAATACGTTCAGGAGTTAAACATATGTTAAAAATGATAATGATATACAAATTTACATGATTATATTTTCTTGTCTTATATATTACTAAAATTAAATAGATATTTTTTTGTTAAATTAAAGCTAAGTAATTTTATTTGAATTTAGTATAGGGTTATAGACAAGTCCGGTTCCTTTGAAAATTAATATATTTATTGTTTTGCTTAGAAATAATTACAATAGGATTATTAAATTAACGTTATTGTTTTTCAATAAAAATATAGTAAAATAATAAGATTGTTTAGTGGTAAAATAATTATTTTAATAGTTATTTATTTTATTATATGTATATTTCGAGATTATTTAATTTACATGTATTTAAAATGATTATTTATTATATTTTAAGATTATTTAATTAACATATATTATGGGATGGCTATGCCACCTCCCTTTTTAATTAATTTTAATTAATGATCCCATCATTCATTTTAATAAACTATTTGCTGTCTGCAATATTCATTATTAATTTCAAAAGTATATTAATTTTGTTCATTTATTCTTATAGTAATTTAGTAAATGATACAAAAATATATTATTAATTTCAAAAGTTAAGTTAATTTAATTTACAGTATTTAATTATTTCATATTAATTTTGTCGATGTATTCTTATAGTAATTTAGTAAATGATACAAAAATATATGATTTTTTTTTTTTTTTGAGATTTTGATGGAAAAAAAAAAATTGTATCCGAATTTTATTTAATCAACTCAATTTTTAGAAGAAAAACAAATTAAAATTTATGAGATAATTTTTATCAAGTATTCTTGTCAGAATTTTTTTTCATGAAATATTTTTAACCTATTTTTGTGTACTACTTGTTTTTTGTCCTTTTGCGATTTTATCGCTATATTCCCATTATTTTCTAAACTTTCCACGAGATGAGGACCGGTATATTTACTATCTTGTTTATGTCCTACTTCATTTCTAAGTAATACCTTATCTCCTACCTTTATATCTAATTCATTTATACCTTTATCATAATTATTCTTATTATATTCTTTTTTTCTAATAAGTTTATCCTTAGCTCTCTTACGTGCTACTTCTAACCATTATTTTATTTCCTTACTGTAGTCTTCTATATTATATATGGGATCTATTCTGTCTATATTGTTAAGTCTATTGAATCCATATGGGATTCTTCCGAACACTAATTCAAATGGGCAGTATCCGTGGGCCTCTGAAGGTGTTGTGTTAAAACAGTACGTAAAGTACTTTAGCCATTCATCCCAATCATCGCTTTCAACAGATATGTAGGAACGTACATATTCGTTGAAAGTTCTATTGCTTCTTTCTACCGTTCCTAAAGTTTGATGGTGGTGTGCCGTAGAAGTTACCTTCTTAATTTTCATATATTTGCAAATCTCATTCAAAATATTGTTCTTGTATTCTGTACCCATGTCCGTAATGAGCGTCCTCATAGGGCCATAAGCCAAGATAAATGAATCAAATATAGCTTTGGATACTGTTTTCGCGCTTTTATCGCGTACTGGCACTGTTACCAGATATTTTGTCATGTCACATATTATGGTGACTGCATATTCAAAAACATCTTCCATCTTTGGGAGTGGTCCAATCGTATCTACCAAGACCGTATCGAAAGCATCGATCGGGGTATCCGTTATAGTCATTGGTATTTTTGTATGTCTAGTGGTTTTGGATTCTTGACGTTTCCTACAAGATCTTATGTAATCAGAAACCGACTTGATCATTTTCGGCCAGTAGAAATATCGTCTAATCTTTCCAATTGTCCTTGTTATGCCTGAATGACCTCCTTGTATGGGTTCATCATGATATTGCTTCAATATCTAATTTAGTTCATTTTTATTATTCAGCTTGGTCACCTTTGGGAGTAGCGCTACTCTTAATTTATCCAAAAATATATTGCCCTTGTCCTTAAAATCTTGCATTGAGACAAATTCGATTATTTTCTCATTAGGTGCCACTCGTACTTTATTTATCTTATATTTGCCGGTTAGTGATTCTAACCTGGGGAATAATTGTCCTAAGTCAATTTTCCTATAGCAAATAAATCATTTATTAATATTTTTCCTATTCTCATTTTGCCATGTTTCAATAAACAATGGTCGGAAGTCATCTCGAGCTTATGGTATCGCCTGACATCAGATGGGCTTATGACTTCCAATATATTGGGCTTCTCGTACGTTAATTGCTGATTATCCTCATTTTCATTATTAATTTTATCTAAGTTAATTTTTTCTGTTGCCGATCTCGTTGTTACCTTGAGAACTGCTTTATTCACATTTATATTTCCCAGATCATCTATCGTTATTCGTGATAGTGCATTTGCTACATAATTATCTTTGCATCTGAGGAATTCGACCGTAATGTCATATTCCTCTAAATCCAGTCTCATTCTAGTCAGCTTTGAGCTGGGGTTTTTCATTGAAAACAAGTATGTTAATGGCCGATGGTCTGTTCTTACCAAAGAATGTTTTCCATATATATATGGTCGAAAATATTGAATTGCCCAATGAATTGCAGTGAGTTCTTGTTCAATTGTCGATTTATTGCTTTCACTTTTTGTGAAAGACTTAGAAGCATATGTTATTGGTTGTTGTTTACCATCAAACTCTTGTGTCAAAACTGCGCCGCATGCATGTTTACTTGTATCCGTTGTGATGCAAAATTCTTTAGTGAAGTCCGGATACTGCAGTATCTGTGGACTTAGTAGAGCATTTTTCAAATACTCAAAAGCTTGTTGGCATTCGGTTGTCCAACTGAATTCTACGCCCTTTTTCGTAAGTCCCGTTATATGACGGGAGTAGTCAGCGAAATTGACAACAAACCTTCTATAATAGTTACAGAAAGCAATGAATCTTCTAGCTTCATCCGCATTCGATGGTACTGGGTAATTTCTAATTGCTGAATATTTACCATCATCCGGTAGAATACCCTCATTGGTGCACTTATGCCTTAGGTAAGTAACCTTGTGCATGAAAAATGAACATTTTTCAGGATGCAACTTTAGATTGTGTTTTTGGCAAAGATCAAAAACATCTGTTAAATTGTTCAACATATGTTTTGCAGAGCAGCCCAACACAACTAAGTCATCCATGTATAGAAATGCTTGTGATGGTCTCAAACCAGTGAATGCTAGTGTCATCATACGTTGAAACTAATTTGGAGCTATCTTTGGTCCGTAAGGTAGTCATTTGAAACGATAAGAGCCATTTTCAGTTGAAAATGACGTAATGTCTCTTGAGTCTTCGTGGAGTTCAATTTGATGGAAACCTGACATTAAGTCAAGGCACGAAAAGTACTTTGCTCAACGTAATTGATCAAGAATGTGTTCTATTCTTGGAAGTGGGAATTTATCCGCTAATAATTTTTTATTTTCCTGGCGGTAATCTACGACCAATCTCCACCTTTTCTCCGTTGAATTCGGGAATCCCTTTTTTGGTACAATTAGTAATGGGCTGTTATACTCTGATGTTGATGGTTCCACAATGTCATCATCTTTTAACTTTTTTACTTGTTTTTCTACTTCTAGTTTTTGTGAATGTGGGATTCTATAGTTATACCCTATACCACTATGTGGTTTGGGTATAATGACTTTGTGCTGCTGTTTGTAACAACCAAAAATATTTGACCTACACCCATCTTTAATTATACCGATCGAATATATTTTGACGAAATTTAGTATGTGAGCTTTAATCGGCCATGGGATGAACGCTATTGAAATTGGTGAGAATCAGTCCATGTTCAGCCTAGCCCCCATACAAGTGACCCCTATGAAATCGACTTAAATTGCCATAAGATACAAATTATCGTATAAATCTTATTCAAATTGGGTTTGTATATGTTTATTACATCCATTAATCAGTAGTCCAAAAATTATCTCTATGGGACAACTCTTAGTCATAGGCCCCATATAGAGCTGCTTCCCGATCTTCACTTAAATCTATCAAAAATCTAATATATTGCACTGATTCTTCTCAAATTTTGTTTGTATATGTTTTTGCAAAATACAAGAGACGTTACCAACCATGGTCAGGATCGATCCATTTTTGGACCTAATCCCCATATAGATATAGCATCCGATATGAACTTTTTCATATCTGCAGCCAAAAAAATTAATAAAAATCCCACTCAAATTTGGATTTTGCTTATTTTCTATGTCCAGTTAGTTGGGCCTAAGAGATAGGGTTTCCAAACGCATGGTATAGGGTATCGTATAGTCGGTCTAGACCGACTATAATTTTCTTACTTGTTTTTTATATATGTCGGTGTGTTATCACCTAGTCTTAAATGTTGTTTGTAAAAGTTGTTTGTGGAAATTGTCTCCGTTTCCAAAGCGAATAATCAGAATAATTTGTGGATAGCTCTGTTAGTTCATTTTCAAATTCCTTAGGGAAATTTTTTGATAATTTTTCCAGAATTTTATACTCTCTTTTGTCCCTATCTTGGTTCATGCCTGGATGTATAACATCATATTCGTCTAGATTCTCAGTTTTTATGTTACTAATATTTATCGGTATGTTTTTCTTGTTAGTATTAAGGATTCTAACGTACACGTTATCTTCTTGCACTAATGTATTCGCAATGTACACGCCTAGTTCTATCTCTTGGTTCTGTACTAGTAATTCTGTATGGGGAGTGGTGAAAGGTATCATGCGTATTACCTGAGCTCTCGCCGGTAACACAACACAGTCATTCGCGTATGTGTGATGTATCGGAATTGTGAGGGTCTGAAAATTTTGAGGTCTCATGGTAAGACATTCCCTGTCTTCCATAAAATCAGTGCTACAATTTAAATTCTTCAAAAAATCTGTCCCTATAATTCCGCTACATGGTATTGGGAAGTCAGTGTTTACTACATGAAATTCATGAGTTACCATAAAATTATCTCTACAAATTTCAAGATCAGTAGAGCCTATTGATCTAATGACTCCTTCGCCTATACCATATTCGATGTTATTTTCCACTTGTTGACGAAAGTATTTCCCCCAATATTTTCTCTTTTTATTAGACATATGTCAGCGCCCGTATCCACAAATGAGACAAGAATTTGTCTTGTGTGTAAATTGAAAAATTTTACAAACACTCCAAGGCTAAGGTTTAGTTTATATATAAATATTCTTCTTTTTCCCCCAGAGGCTATTCGAGGTTTTCCGAACACCTAATGTTCGTACTCTCCATTGGTCGGACTTGAGCGTCCCGACCTCTATAATGGTTGGTAATCTGATAATTATTTTCCCTATTGTCATATCGTCGTAGATTTCCATTATTTACGTAGTTGTTCCTACTTCTACCTCTGAAGTTGTTGTTTCCCTTATAGGTACCTTGTCACGTTGGTGCCAATTATTGTTATTATTTTGGAAATTTCTGTTGTTATTGCTATTATATGATTTATTCTGCTGTCTATAATACAGCACAGTATCTTTGCTTCCAGTTATTTCCGTGCATGTTTCAATAAATTTTTGTATGGCTTGGCTCAATGAAGTGAATTGACCAGCTTCCATTATGAGTTTGACATTATCATTGTTGCAATTTATCACTATAGTATTTATTGCTGCTTTTGTTGTATATTCTTTGGCTGCTGCTGGTGGTACCCCATCTGAAATGTAAGCAGTATGGATTTTTTTCGCCAAATCATCCACTTCACTAGTGTATGCGTTGGCTGTTTTTTTTCTGCTGAATATTCATGAGTTTTGCAATCAATCCACCAACAGGTTCACCTTTTATCGTATTTTGTAGTTTTTCTCTAATTTGTACGATTGTCGTCTCATTCGTAAATAGCTGTCGTGCGCTACCTTTTAGTTTTGTCTTTATTAATGAAACTGCAATCATTTCATGAGCCCCTTTTAGTTGATCAATCATTATCAAACCATCGATGAAGCTTTGTAAATTTTTTACGTCTCCATCGTAGTCCGAAATAAATTTGGATGTTGTATCCACGAATTGTTCTACTGTTTGGGCCATATTTAGTTCTTCCTTTGCTATTACCTTATTGATTACGTCTTCTATAAAAGCTCTAACTTGTTCCCCCTTCGTTTCTGTGTCAACCTTATCATACGAATTTTCTTCCTCAATTGTTTCGGGATCCAGTTTTGCACTTATTATGATTATTTTATCTATGTTCAATTTAACTTGTTCCGTATAATCGTGCGGTATAATCTCTCTTATACCATATTTGTCGTATATTTTCACTAACCTATCTCTAACGTCCCAATATATGTCAACTACTATCTTCAAATGTTACCTCGTATAATCTAGTTTATATTTCGAAACTAGTCTTGCTATGTTATTGTAATTTTCTATTAATGTTTTTAAATGTTTCTTTATGGTACCATCCTTTATATAGGTATTTTTATTAATACATTTATATGATTTCTTGAAGTCCTCATGAAAAAATTGTATGTTGCCTATAATTAGTTCCCATTTGTCATTCATAATCTTCTATTAATTTGTTCGGCTAGTATTCATTAGTAACTCATTAAAGAATAAATTTAAAAGTAGGTTCAAGTGATTCAACAATCGTTTGTCACTGGCTCCGCCCCTTTGGGTCTATATCTTTCGGGTCTATACTCCGGTGGTTTAAAATCTTCCACCCCGTTGGTGAAATATCCCTTTTGGGCTAATCTTAATATCTCTTTATCTACTATATCCAATACCCTTGTATGTTCGTCATGTTGTTCCTTAGTAAATGACGTAAATTCTGGATAGGCTCTGTTCAATTTGGCATCTATATATTATCTTGTCCGTCTAGGCATTTTCTTTACTCTTTCTTATCTCCTTAATAGTTTTCAATTCTATATTAAGTAATAGGTGTTCTTCCTGTACCTTTGCGTATTCAGGAGTTCCCACTTTGAGTAAATCAATTTGTCGCCTCAGTTTCTTCGACTCGCCTCTCATGCGTTTTATAATACCCCCTCTTTTATTTTTCTTTTTTTCTAATTTTCGCGTCCTCTACTATAGAGGTAATTTTGTCCGCAGTCGAATCATTAGAAACTTTAATTGTCGGATTACTTATGTTGATATCTATAAAGTCTCGGGGTATCTCTTCACAAAAGGTGTCTTCTCTATGTTCATTTAATTCTTTATTTGAGCCTACGCTGTTAATAATTTTCCTTATACTCGGAAAACCTTTTTTTTTTTGAATAGTTGTCAGTTTGTCCTCTGCTTTAAGTAATTTTCTATACTCAGGTTGTCTTTTTCTATATTCCGATATTGTTAGTTTCTTCGGCCCAGATTTATCCTGATCCATATTAAATAATGTATATATGTATAATATTCTTTCTACTTTCCTGACATTATTATATTTTGTCTAAATTGTTAGCTATTGAAGCGTTTCTGAAATAGTTTTTCTTTAGTGACTTTTTATGTAATTGATGTAAGATCGTAACCAATTGCGCTGTCATAAGTAGTACTATTATTATCAAATATGTATCCGTATTGGAAGAAGATTGGTGCATTTCTATTTCATTTATGATATTAGCATCTAGTTTATCGATCTTTAACTGGGTTTTTCCCATTTTCACAATAAAAAACAAGTAAGAAAATTATAGTCGGTCGAGACCGACTATATGATAGCCTATACCAAGCGTTTAGAGACCCTAGCTCTTAGGCCCAATTAACTGGATATAGAAAATAAGCATAAACCAAATTTGAGTGGGATTTTTATTAATTTTTTTGGCTGCATATATGAAAAATTTCATATCGGATGCTATATCTATATGGGGACTAGGCCCAAAAATGGAACGATCCTGACTATGTTTGGTAAAGTCTCTTGTATTTTGCAAAAATATATACAAACAAAATTTGAGAAGAATCAGTGCAATATTTTTGTTTTTTGATAGATTTAAGTGAAGATAGGGAAGCAGCTCTATATAGGGCCTATGACTAAGAGTTGTCCCAGGGATCATTTTTAGACTACTCATTAATGGATGTAATAAGCGCATACAAACCCAATTTGAGTAAGATCTATATGACAATTTGGATCTTATGGCAATTTATGTCGATTTCATAGGGGTCATTTGTATGGGGGCTAGGTCTGAACATGGACCGATTCTCATCAATTTCAATAGCGTTCATCCCATGGCCGATAAAAGATCAAATACCAAATTTCATCAAAATATATTCATATTTGCGACCTGCAGTTTGATTACAAGCTTTACATGGACACACAGACGGACGGACATCGATAAATCGAATCAGATAGTGATTCTGATTCGATCGGTATAATTAAAGATGGGTGTAGGTCAAATATTTTTGGTTGTTACAAACAGCAGCACAAAGTCATTATACCCAAACCACATAGTGGTATAGGGTACAAATAGTGCTGACAATATAACAAGATATGTAAAAGATATTACTGCTATGAAATATTTTACTTTGTTTAAAAAAAACATCGCAAAATGAAATGCTATACTTGCATTAATAATCAAAAGGGGTTAAATAAATTTGTTTATTTTTACGTTATAATAATGCATTATAAATACGTAATTGTTTATTTAAGTCAAGTTTATATACAATCATGCATGTTTTTCTATTTTAATAAAGTAAAAAAAAAAATATAATTGGCACTACTGAAATAAAAATGCTTTTATATAACAAGTAAGAAAATTATAGTCGGTCTAGACCGACTATATGATACCCTATACCAAGCGTTTAGAGACCCTAGCTCTTAGGCCCAACTAACTGGATATAGAAAATAAGCATAAACCAAATTTGAGTGGGATTTTTATTAATTTTTTTGGCTGCAGATATGAAAAATTTCATATCGGGTGCTATATCTATATGGGGACTAGGCCCAAAAATGGAACGATCCTGACTATGTTTTAAAGTCTCTTGTATTTTGCAAAAATATATACAAAAAAAATTTGAGAAGAATCAGTGCAATATTTTTGTTTTTTGATAGATCTAAGTGAAGATCGGGAAGCAGCTCTATATGGGGCTTATGACTAAGAGTTGTCCCATAGAGATCATTTTTGGACTACTGATTAATGGATGTAATAAACACATACAAACCCAATTTCAATAAGATTTATATGATAATTTGGATCTTATGGCAATTTAAGTCGATTTCATAGGGGTCATTTGTGTGAGGGCTAGGTCTGAACATGGACCGATTCCCACCAATTTCAATAGCGTTCATCCCATGGCCGATAGAAGCTTATGTGCCAAATTTCGTCAAAATATATTCATATTTGCGACCTGCAGTTTGATTACAAGCTTTACATGGCCGCACAGACGGACGGACGGACGGACATCGTTAAATCGAATCAGATAGTGATTCTGATTCTTCGGTATAATAAAAGATGGGTCTAGGTCAAATATTTTTGGTAGTTATAAACAGCAGCACAAAGTCATTATACCCAAATCACATAGTGGTATAGGGTATAAAAACAGCTGTTTATATTATTGCTATATGTTGCTGTCGTTCTCAAAAAAATGAAGTAGCTGACTACACGACTACAATTGCAGCCAGCAGCATTTGTTGTCGTGTGTTCGTGTAGCCGCTGTCATCTATGTGTTTCATGCATTAGTCTTATGAAAGCTTTTGAACAAAGCGGATGTAAGTCGCATGTCTTGTGAAATCTTACATTGTTTTTTAATGGGTACCAGTGATGCCAGGAGATTTTTTCAGAAATCTCTACGCTAATGACAAACAAGTAAGAAATTATAGTCGGTCTAGACCGACTATACGATACCCTATACCATGGTTTAGAGACCCTATCTCTTCGGTCCAACTAATTGGATATAGAAAATAAGCATAAACCAAATTTGAGTGCCATTGTTATTAATTTTTTTTTGGCTGCAGATATGAAAAAGTTCATCGGGTGCTATATTTATATGGGGACTAGGTCGACAAATGGACCGATCCCGATCATACTTGGTAAAGTCACTTATATTTTGAAAAAATATACACAAACCAAATTTGAGAAAAATCTGTGCAATATTTTTGTTATACCCTCCACTCCAGTGTGCAGAGGGTATATATAAGTTTGTCATTCCATTTGTAATAATTAGAAAAAAAATTTTGGACCCCATAAAATATATATATTTGTGATCCTTATAACAACCGGAGTTGATATATCGATGTCCGTCTGTCCGTCTGTCCGTCTGTGGAAATCACGATGGCGGCATCAATCGGGCAGCCAGGGTACTTGTTGACATAAAAAATGATTCACTAACATCCTGAGAAGTATGCTGTTTAAAATCGTCCAAATCAGTTGATTAGGGCCCGAGATTTGAATGAAGAACTAAAAAAAGTCTTGAAAAAATATAATTTTCTATGTTGTTCTTGTCACGATCACGCCCTCAATAGGACAGCTTGGGTAATCATTTTTAGTGAGAATAATTTACCAAATTCATGGAAAGATTTCTATTTCAAAAATCGTTAAAATCGGTGGAGCAGGTTCAGGGAAATCTCTGAAAAAGTAAAAAAAAAATGAAAACATGATATTTCTATATTGTTCTTGTTGTTATTCTAAATGTTGCATTGTTGTCATAGCTGGACTTGTTGTTTTTGTGGTCGTTGTGGTAATAATATAATAAAAACAAACCCTTTGTACATTTTTTTTATCAACTCTGGTAGAAAAATTTAAAAGTTTCCATTATTTTGGCATCACTAACAAAATTTGTTAGATCATTTCTGTCATTGCCACGAGCCTGCGTGCAAAATTTCAGATCGATTGGGTCACGGGAAAGTGGTTAAAAGCGATCCAAAATTTTTTCGACAAGCAGACACTACGAGTTAATATAAAGGGAGTAAAAATTCACCAACATCTAAAGCAAATAATGCTAAAATACCTAGGTGTTAATAAAAAAAAAACAATTGGGCAATTCACAATGGGTAATGTATTGTTGTATCTTGTATCGTGTATCACTTTACAATTGTGTAAAATTGTTGTTGGTAATTTTCACTGAAAAATCTGATACACGATCCAACTTCATTTGCTATGTTTAGTCAATGTTGTATATTGTATCATAACGTATCAGTTCCAAATGAATGCCAGTTTTTATGAAAAAGAAAAAACAAATACATAGAATTTTATCAGCATAAATAATTATAAAATAAAATATGGCAACTAATGCAAATAACGCAAATACATCGATAAGTTTATTTATATAAAAATTAATGTTTATATTTTTAGTATGTATTTTCTCTTTCAGTACCAACCAAAACATTTAACATATTTTTTTTTCATTATAAATTAAAAAGCAAGAGGTACGTAACTAAAACTCCAGGGTATATCTCATGACCAAAAAGCAAACACTGCCAAGTGTTTTCTCTTATACAAAATAGCAGAAGCGACGAAGCGATCTTTCCTCGTTGGATCGAAAATTACAAAAGAAAGCGTTTTACAATATGAAAATACAACTGAGTGTTCACAACAAATGATTGTATTGTGTATTTCAATACAGCATACAATATACAACACCTGTTGTGAATTGCCCAAATGTAAATTTAGCAAAAAAAATTTATGTATTAATTTATTTAAAGAGAAAAACACAAAAATAACGTTTGATGTTGTATTTTTTGTATGTAATATTTACATATACATACATACACATATTAAATAATACAAATAATATTCATATATTATATATATGTATGTATGTATGTATATTCATAGTAACTGCATGTTAGAAATAAATCGGTACCTATATTAATTTATTTACATAAAATTCTGCAATATTTTGCTGTGGGGAAAATACATTTCTTTTGCATTAACAGAGTGTCACTTCATTTTGCTCAGCGTGACTATGCCACAGTAGATGGCGCCACAATTTTTGTTCTAATTAGCTTTGTAATAGTTATTTCTATTTTAACATGAATGTCAATATTTTCAACTAGATATCATACAGCCGTGGGTCTTTTATTTCATACGTTTTTTCATTATTCTTTTACAAATATGAACATTAGTTTGGCATGTTAACTTTTTGTTGCCTTTACAAAATAGAGTTACCGAGTTCATCAATGAGTTTTTTGCTTTCAAAACAGTTCTACATAGTTATATAGAACTATTATTCTGCTTTACCAACAAAATATCTGATTGCGATGCGATTACATCTAATTTTTAAAAATTGTTTACAATTAATAAAGCATTATTATCCACATAAATACAAAATTGAACTTTTTAAATTTTCCATTCAAATTTAAGAAAATATCAATTCTTATAAAAACTGAAATTAAAATTTCCAATTATAAATTAGAAAATATTAATTGAATTTCAGAAAATCATATCAAAACGTCGGAAATAATAATTTTAAATTTAGAAGACATCAATTGCATCTTTAA
Organism: Cordilura impudica; assembly: GCA_963682025.1. Taxonomy (NCBI): domain Eukaryota; kingdom Metazoa; phylum Arthropoda; class Insecta; order Diptera; family Scathophagidae; genus Cordilura; species Cordilura impudica. Next base: position 22,117,954 of record OY821522.1, on the reverse strand, counting down.
TATATAAATTTTATTCGTTAAACACAAATTGAAATTCCAAAAAAAAAAAAACACCAAATATGTTTACATTTAAAAATGTTTACATTTAAAAAAAATTGCCATTCAGGAGATATTAATAACTTTTCAGTACCGCGATTCAGTAACTTCTTTTAACGATAGTCGAATCGTAAAAAAAAGAAAATTGCAAAATTATCAGTAAAATTTTTAAACGATATTCGCTATTGTTAAAGTCAGCTGTTGTTGTTATCTAAACGACAACCGCTTTTGTGTTGTTTATTCAATCGATAAAAACTTAAATTTTTAGGTTGAAATGTCGTCATACATAAATAAATATCACGAAATAGTAAAATATTTTGCTTTTATTAAAAAACTTTTTTATATAAATAAAAAAACTATATAGCATATTCAATTCATTATTTCATTTTCAAATAAATAAACAGAAATATTAGTAAAAAAAAATATAAAGATATTAAACATAAACATAAAATCATCCTGTCAAACACGAAGTAATTTGTTTTTTCTATTCTCTGTGTTTTTCGCTTATTTTGACAGAGGTGCCACTAGTTTACAATTTAAATAAATAGAAAAACAGATTTGTCGACTGTCGTTAAGATGTATGTACTTAGTGAATCACTTAATCCTTAGTGCAAACAACAATAGCTGTCGATATATTTTGCGATTGTCAGATCGTTGAATTTGAAATTTACAGAATCGCACTACAGAAAATATTAATTTAAATTCAATGAATTTAAGAGAACCTCAAATGATATTTAAGAATTGCTAACATAAAAATTGTTACATAAGTAAACGTAATTTGATGAGAATGTTATTTTTTATATATAAATTTTCACAATTTTTTTTGGATGAAAATTTGAAGTTTTTCAGAAAATAAAGATAACATTAAATTATTTTATTTAAAATGTTTGGGACTTTTGGTTTTTTGCGTTTGGCATCCCTAATTTGATTATTTATTATTATAAATTTATTCTCTATGTTTTCAAAATATGCTAATATATTATAAATTTATTCTCTATGTTTTCAAAATATGCTAATATTTAAAAAAAAAGTTGAGAGAGCTTTATTTCTTTTTGGTTATTATTTTGTTACTCCATCCGACCTATATGGCCACAATGAAGAAATATTTGACCAGTTAAAAGAAACTATACAGCCATCTCCAATTAGCACGATTTAATGCATATAGCCACTCTACACAACCATTACCTTTGCAATGGAGGTCAGGGCGAGCTATTTAATTAGAAAAACTAAATTAAACGAGAAGTTATGTCATATAACCGGAAACGCATGCATATAGGTATATAACCTAAATGCATGGCGATCAGCAACCACGATGACCAAAAAGCAAACACCGAAATAAATCCGAAATAAAAGAAAAGACGAAAACCAACCCAAAGAATTTTCTTAAATAATTTGGTATTAAGTTTAACAAATTGTTTACTTTTTCCAATATTTTGTTTACATTTATTATCAATACTCAAACCGAGGTGGAGGGTATTAAAGATTCGGCACAGCCGAATTTAACACTCTTACTTGTTTTTTGATAGATTTAAGTAAAGATCGGGAAGCAGCTCTATATGGGGCCTATGACTAAGAATTGTCCGATAGGGACTTTTTTTTTTGAATACTGATTAATGGATGTAATATATACATACATACCCAATTTGACTAAGATCTATGTGATAGTTTGGATCTTATGGCAATTTATATTTGATTTCATAGGGGTCATTTGTATGGGGACCAGGTCTGAACATGGACCGATTTTCACCAATTTCAATAGCGTTCATCCTATGGCCGATAGAAGCTTATATACCAAGTTTCATCACAATATATTCATATTTGCGATCTGTAGTTTGATTACAGGGTTTACATGGACACTAAATCGACTCAGAAAGTGATTCTGAGTCGATCGGTGTAATAAAAGATGGGTCTACGTCAAATATTTTTGGTAGTTACAAACAGCAGCACAAAGTCATTATACTCAAACCACATAGTGGTATAGGCTATAAAAATCCATTTTTTCCCTACACCCACTTGTTTTCCCCCTACATTTTTCTGTACACTACTTTTTCAATTTTTCAAAAAAAAAAATTTATTTTTAATTTGTTAATTTTCAATTTCAATAATGCAACGAGTAAGAAACTTATAGTCGGTCTAGACCGACTATACGATACCCTATACCATTCGCTTAAGGACCTATCTCTCAGGCCCAACTAACTGGATATAGCAAATAAGCATAAACCAAATTTGAGTGGGATTTTTATTAATTTTTTCGGCTGCAGATATGAAAAAGTTCATATCGGATGCTATATCTATATGGGGACCAGGCCCAAAAATGGACCGATCCTGACCATATTTGGTAAAGTCTCTTGTATTTTGCAAAAATATACAAACAAAATTTGAGAAGAATCAGTGCAATATTTTTGTTTTTTGATAGATTTAAGTGAAGATCGGGAAGCAGCTCTATATGGGGCCTATGACTAAGAGTTGTCCCATAGGGATCATTTTTGGACTACTAATTAGTGGATGTAATGAACGCATACAAACTCAATTTGAGTAAGATCTATATGACAATTTGGATCTTATGGCGATTTATGTCGATTTCATAGGGGTCATTTGTAAGGGGGCTAGGTCTGAACATGGACCGATTCTCACCAATTTCAATAGCGTTCATCCCATGGCCGATAAAAGATTAAATACCAAATTTCAGCAAAATATATTCATATTTGCGACCTGCAGTTAGATTAAAATTTTATATGGACACACAGACGGACGGACGGACGGACATCGTTAAATCGAATCAGATAGTTATTCTGATTGGATCGGTATAATTAAAGATGGGTGTAGGTCAAATATTTTTGGTTGTTACAAACAGCAGCACAAAGTCATTATACCCAAACCACATAGTGGTATAGGGTATAAAAATAACATAAAACGAAGAAAAATAACATAAAAAATAAGATAAGAATATCATAAGAATTACATAAAAACAACATAAAAAAACCAACAGATATTATAAAAAAAATATTTTTACAATTCTGTATAATTCATCTTTTATATGGTTAGATGTGCATTTAAAATTTACACAATTAATTAAAATGGCTTGCAAATGGGATCTTATAACGCAAACAGAATTTTGGTTCATGGTTTTAAAAGATATTTTTTTTAAGACATTGGTTATTATACTTAGATCTGTATACTTAGATCTGATTTATAGCAATTTAATATTTTTCCACAAGCCTTGCATCTGCATTTAAAGTAGTCATCTTTGACTTGTTCCATCCCATTAGCTTCTCGTCTCTCAACTAACTTGAGTAAAACCTTTGTTTTCTGTATTTCTTTGAAGTGTTTTCAGCACCATCGAAAAACGAATCGGACATTTTTCTAAAATCAATTATGTTTAAATTTATAAAATTTTAATGCTCTTTTTATTTACAAACTTACTTAATAAAATCGAAGAGATCTACAAGGATGGCGTAACTATGTATAAAAAAGATTTACAAAACAAGTAGACTGCACAAAAAAGTGTTTTTTACTTGTCATTGTTATTAAAGAAGCCACATATTTACTTCCTCCATATAATAGAGTTATTACCAGTCTTAAAAAAGGTATATATTTTTATACCCTATACCACTATGTGGTTTGGGTATAATGACTTTGTGCTGCTGTTTGTAACAACCAAAAATATTTGACCTAGACCCATCTTTAATTATACCGATCGAATCAGAATCACTTCCTGAGTTGATTTAACAATGTCCGTCCGTCCGTCCGTCCGTCCGTCCGTCCGTCCGTCTGTGTGTCCATGTAAAGCTTGTAATCAAACTGCAGGTCGCAAATATGAATATATTTTGATGAAATTTGGTATATAAGCTTTTGTCGGCCATGGGATGAACGCTATTGAAATTGGTGAGAATCGGTCAATGTTCAGACCTAGCCCCCATACAAATTACCCATATGAAATCGACATAAATCGCCATAAGATCCAAATTGTCATATAGATCTTACTCAAATTGAGTTTGTATGCGTTCATTACATCCACTAATTAGTAGTCCAAAAATGATCCCTATGGGACAACTCTTAGTCATAGGCCCCATATAGAGCTGCTTCCCGATCTTCACTTAAATCTATTAAAAAATAAAAATATTGCACTGATTCTTCTCAAATTTTGTTTGTATATATTTTTCCAAAATACAAGAGACTTTACCAAACATCATCAGGATCGGTCCATTTTTGGACCTAGTGCCCATATAGATATAGCATCCGATATGAACTATTTCATATCTGCAGCCAAAAAAATTAATAAAAATCCCACTCAAATTTGGTTTATGTTATTTTCTATGTCCAGTTAGTTTGGCCTAAGAGATAGGGTCTCTAATCGCATGGTATAGGGTATCGTATAGTCGGTCTAGACCGACTATAATTTTCTTACTTGTTAATTTTAAAGTTTAAAATTGAAAAATATATAATACTAGCTGGACCCGGCAAACGTTGCTTTGCCCTCAATGAATTTTTTATTTTAATTAGAATCTGTATATGCCTATATAAAAAAAAACGTTTGTGCATTTGTTAATATTAATTGAAAACTGTTAAAAAAACATGTTTTATTTATGAAAATTAAAATAAATATTTATTGTAACATGTAAGAATGACCAATGTATTTTTATTATTGTAATGCTAAAGAGTGAACAATATTTTTACTTTTAATATTCTCGTAGTCTATACTAATATAATAAAGAGGTAATGTGTGTTTGTTTGTTTGTTTGTTTGTAGGGGGTAATCTCCGTAACTAGCCATCTGATCTTCCTGAAATTTTCACAGAGTCTTACTGCGGATATGGGAAGTGCTATAGGCTATAATTTTTTTAATATTTTTAGTGGGCGTGGCACCTCCCATTCAAAGTAAATTTTTAATATCATATATATAAAGTACTATGATAGAGAGAGCTTTGAAAATTTATCTTAGGTCATCTATTATTAACGTGAGTAGTAAGACAAAAAAATGGGCGGGATTGGACAAATGCGCATGGTACCCCTATACAAACTTAATATTAAATGTGATATATCTGAATTACTGTGTTAGTGAGAGCCTTGGGACTTGCATGAGCCTTTTCGTAACAATTCGGAAGGGGGGGGGGGGGGGGAAGGGGAGGGTGTAGCGAAGCGCACCGGGTTACATCTAGTAAGTTAATAAATTTGCTGGCTTTCCGACACGGGAACATGCCACATATAGTTGCCCGTGGGAAAAACAACTGTTTTCGAGGTCCAAACCACATATTTGCAATGATTGTCCTTAAGATTTATTAATTTATAAATTTATTATTATCATAGGAATTCTTGGCAGCAAAACATGTTCTATTTAAAATTTTCCTTTGAGAATTGTGGCCTCAATAACATTCTCTCAACAATTAAACTGGTTCCATTACATAGTCTCGAAGCGTTGAGTTTACGTAGCAAAACTATTGGAGAATCAACTTTAAATTTCAATAAATGTGGTGGTATACCGGGCACATCAAGTGAATTCAAAAATTCTGTTGGATAATTGACTGCTTCATTTTCTTCAACAACACTATACATAGATTTGAAAGAAAAAGTTTCGGAATCAATTATGTCTTGAATAACAACATTAATATTAGCGACATCTACATTTTTTGCGGCTAAAATAGCTCTTTCACTTAACCAATCATGTTTACAATACTGATTTTGAATGTCGGGGAATACATTTTCAATTAATTCATCACGTGACGATATAAATTGACAAAAATCTTGTGGATATTTTAACAGTTTGACTGGTTGGGTTAATACTGATTTCACCATTACCCAGATCAAGTATTTGTTTTGAAAATTGATCAGCCGTTGGACCATTTTGTAATCGTACTCGCATGTTTGTTGTTAATTTTATAGTTTGAACGCTAATCCATAATGTTGATGATTTTCAGCATTTATTTCGTCAGCATAGGTTGATTTTGGTATGATTGGCAATATTTGACGAAAATCTTCAGATAATAAAATGAGAGCTCCACCAAAAAGTCTTTCATTGCCTTTCAAAACTTTTAAAGTTCTATGTAATGCTTCTAAGGAATGTCATTCCAAATAATAATATTGCATTTTTGCAGAAATTTTGCCACACCGGAATGTTTTTTGATATTACATACAGCATTCTCAGTTGTTTGTACGTTTAACGGTGACTTGAGTGCTCTCTGTTTGTTAATAAACCAACTTTAGAGAATCTCCAGACTCCTGGGTTCATTTTTTGGAGTGGCGATTTTCGATTTTGTAGTTTTTTGTGATTTTAGATTTTGACGACTTTTGACTTCCGATTTTCAAATTTGGCGATTTTTGTATTGATAAATTTTTGATTTTTTGCAATTTTTGGTGATGGCCATTTTTGATTCTACCGATTTTTGTTATTAGCGATTGTCGGTTTTTCGTTTTTTGATGTTGGCGATTCCGAACATATTTCGAACGACTACTCAAATTGATAATTATGTACTTGCCAAAAGTTTGAAGACTGTCAGTTTCCTAGTACTTCATAGTTTTTTATAGAAGGTGGGTACGACGCCCACTGATCTGATCCCGCCCATTTTGTCCGCAACTGTTCGAATTATTGTAACATGTACATGCACATAGTTTCAGAAGTCTTGCTGTCGTAGTACTCCAGATATTATATGTTAAAATTAGATGTTAAAAGTTCACTTTGTATGGAAGATGCCACGCCCACTGGTCCGATCCCGCCCATTTTTTATGGAACTACTCACATTAGTAACTCATAACCTCAGACAAAGTTGCAAGGCTTTCACTATTGCAGTTCTTAAGATATATGACATTTAATATTTTCTTTATATGGGAGGTACCACGCCCATTGGTCCGATCCTGCCCATTTTTTTTTCGAGTACTAACGTTCATAGCTTATGAACTCACACAAAATCTCAAGAGATTATCTATTACAGTACTCTAGATATATGACATTTAATATTTTCTTCGTATGGTGGGTACCACGCCCACTGATCTGTTCCCGCCCATTTTTTCCGCAACTTTTCGAATTATCGTAACATGAACATATACATAGTTTCAGAAGTCTTGCTGTCGTGGTACTCCAGATATTATATGCTAAAATTAGATGTTAAAAATTCACTTTGTATGGGAGGTGCAACGCCCACTGGTCCGATCCCGCCCATTTTTTATGGGACTACTCACACTAACAACTCATAAACTCTGACAAAGTTGCAAGGCTTTCACTATTGCAGTTCTTAAAATATATAACATTATATATTTACTTTGTATGGGAGGTACCACGCCCATTGGTCCGATCCCGCCCTTTTTTTCCGCAACTCTTTGAATTATTTTTATATCCACTTTGTATGGGAGGTGCCACGCCCACTTGAAAATCCAAAAAAAATATAGCCTACTTTTCCTTCCAGATAGGCAGTTACCTACTGTAAAAATTTCAAGACGATCGGTCAAGTGGTGTAGTCGCCTATAAACCACAAACCAACAAACCAACCAACAAACATACACAACTCCATTTTTATATATAAGATTAAGTTTAAAAAAAAAAAATCGCAAAAATCCCTACAATTCGACAAAAGTAAGAAATGAAACACATAGACGCAAATTCATTTATTGATGCGTTACAAACGGAATGACAAACTGATGTAATCAGATCTGAAAAATAAAACTGATTAACGCTAGTACTTTTAAAATATAAGACATGGACAAGTATACCGAAAAAGATCCGAAATTAAAAAATATATTTTGTTTACCATCTTTTATTGACTTTAAAATTGTTAAACGTAAATGCTGAAAATTCAGAGTATTTGTTGAAATAGTTTAGTAATACGTTGATCAAATTGTTTACATTTTCAAATAATTTATTAACATTTGTTACAAATAGTGCAAGAAAACCTAGGTGGAGGGTATCAAAGATTCGGCATAGCCGAATTTAACACTCCTATTTGTTATATATTCTTCCTGTCTGAGTTTCATTATCAGGCAAGATTATCCACTTATTTTCATCCATCTTTTTCTTTGAAATATTAATCTTTTGTTTTCCAATTAGAAATTTTGCTAATTCTTGTTTGATCTCATACCATTTACGTTGTAAAAAATCCGAATCGCATATTTTTTATACCCTATACCACTATGTGGTTTGGGTATAATGACTTTGTGCTGCTGTTTGTAACAACCAAAAATATTTGACCTAGACCCATCTTTAATTATACCGAATCAGAATCACTTTTTGAGTTGATTTAACAATGTCCGTCCGTCCGTCCGTCCGTCCGTCCGTCCGTCCGTCCGTCCGTCCGTCTGTGTGTCCATGTAAACCTTGTAATCAAACTGCAGGTCGCAAATATAAATATATTTTGATGAAATTTGGTATGTAAGCTTTTACCGGCCATGGTATGAATGCTATTGAAATTGGTGAGAATCGGTCCATGTTCAGACCTAGCCCCCATACAAATTACCCCTATGAAATCGACATAAATTGCCATAAGATCCAGATTGTCATATAGATCTTACTCAAATTGGGTTTCTATGCGTTCATTACATCCACTATTGAGTAGTCCAACAATGATCCCTTTGGCCCCATATAGAGCTGCTTCCCGATCTTCACTTAACTCTATTAAAAAACAAAAATATTGCACTGATTCTTCTCAAATTTTGTTTGTATATATTTTTGCAAAATACAAGAGACTTTACCAAACATGATCAGGATCGGTCCATTTTTGGACCTAGTCCCCATATAGATATAGCATCCGATATGAACTTTTTCATATCTGCAGCCAAAAAAATTAATAAAAACACCACTCAAATTTGGTTTTTGCTTATTTTCTATGTCCAGTTAGTTGGGCCTAAGAGATAGGGTTTCTAAACGCATGGTATAGGGTATCGTATAGTCGGTCTAGACCGACTATAATTTTCTTACTTGTTTTTTATTAAATTTATCAAATGTATTTGTATCTAGAACAATTTGTTTTGATAATTTAGTTGACATTTACTAAAATTTTTCCAATAAACCACTACAACCTGAAAATCCTCCTTTTTGAATAAGATGTTTTCTCTTTAGGATCGAAAACTTTTTTGGTGAACAAAATTTTCTAATTGTGTTTTTATATGGTTTTATTATACCCTATACCACTATGCGGCTTGGGTATAATGACTTTGTGCTGCTGTTTGTCACTACCAATAATATTTGACCTAGACCCGTCTTTTATTATACCGATCGAATCAGTATCACTAACTGATTCGATTTAACGATGTCCGTCCGTCTGTGTGTGCATGTAAACATTGTAATCAAACTGCAGGTCGCAAGTATGAATATATTTTGATGAAATTTGGTATATAAGCTTAAGTCGGCCATAGGATGAACGCTGTTGAAATTGGTGAGAATCGGTCCATCTTCAAACCTAGCCCCCATACAAATGACCCCTATGAAATCGACAAAAATTGCCATAAGATCCAAATTGTCATATAGATCTTACTCACATTGGGTTTGTATGCATTTATTACATCCATTAATGAGTAGTCTAAAAATGATCCCTGTGGGACAACTCTTATAGAGCTGCCCATATAGAGCTGCTTCCCGATCTTAACTTAAATCTATCAAAAAACAAAAATATTGAATTGAATCGGATCGGTTCATTTTTTGGCCTAGTCCCCATATAGATATAGCATCCGATATGAACTTTTTCATATCTGCAGCCAAAAAAATTAATAAAAATCCCACTCAAATTTGGTTTATTGCTTAGTTTCTATGTCCAGTTAGTTGGGCCTATGAGATAGGGTCTCTAAACGCATGGTATAGGGTATCATATAGTCGGTCTCGACCGACTATTCTTTTCTTACTTGTTTTAATTAAAACTTTTTATATCCTATACCACTATGTGGTTTGGGTATAATGACTTTGAGCTGCTGTTTGTAACTACCAAAAATTTTTGACCTAGACCCATCTTTTATTATACCGATCGATTCAGAATCACTTTCTGAGTCGATTTAGCGATGTCCGTCCGTCCGTCCGTCTGTCTGTGTGTCCATGTAAACCTTGTAATCAAGCTGCAGGTCGCAAATATGAATATATTTTGATGAAATTTGGTATATAAGCTTCCATCGACCATGGGATGAACGCTATTGAAATTAGTGGGAATCGGTCTATGTTCAGACCTAGCACCCATACAAATGACCCCTATGAAATCGACATCAATTGCCATAAGATCCAAATTGTCATATAGATCTTACTCAAATTGGGTTAGTATGCGTTCATTACATCCATAAATGAGTAGTCCAAAAATGATCTCTGTGGGACAACTCTTAGTCATAGGCCCCATATAGAGCTGCTTCCCGAAAAAAACAAAAATATTGTACAGATTCTTCTCAAATTTTGTTTGTATATATTTTTGCAAAATACAAGAGACTTTACCAAACATGGTCAGGATCGGTCCATTTTTGGGCCTAGTCCCCATATAGATATAGCATCCGATATGAACTTTTTCAAAAAAAATAAATAACAATTAATAAAAATCCTACTCAAATTTGGATTATGCTTATTTTCTATGTCCACTTAGTTGGGCCTAAGAGATAGGGTCTCTAAACGCATGGTATAGGGTATCGTATAGTCGGTATAGACCGACTATAATTTTCTTACTTGTTTTCTTACTTGTTTAATTTTCTGGAACTAATTGGTTTATATTTTTACTACTAGTTTTATCATCATCAGTTTTATTTGGAATCTTTAAATTTGAATTTTTTTAATCCATCTTTTTGTGTTTTTTGAGTTTTGCTCATGATTTAAGTTTAATATATTTTGATCAGGTTTAACGTCAGTCGAGGCTTGATGATGTTGTAAATCACGTTTTTATAGTATATAGTATTTGATATATAGTAGTAGTAGTATAGTATAGTATTTGATATATCTGCTTCATTGTTATTTAGTATAGAAAATGAAATATCTAACAGTCCCGCTACCCTCTGTTCATTTAAATTTAATGGTTATTTTAATAAATTTGTAAAAGTATTATGTGCATTTTTAAATATATTTGTTGAATCGTTACTTAATAAATTAACATATATATTGGTTTGTTATGAATTTGAACTCATTTTGTTTTAAAATGATTAACTAAATAATTTGATGTTTCTTATATACGTTATTATACCCTATACCACTATGTGGTTTGGGTATAATGACTTTGTGCTGCTGTTTGTAACAACCAAAAATATTTGACCTAGACCCATCTTTAATTATACCGATCGAATAAGAATCAGTTTCTGAGTTGATTTAACAATGTCCGTCCGTCCGTCCGTCCGTCTGTGTGTCCATGTAAATATTGTAATCAAACTGCAGGTCGCAAATATGAATATATTTTGATGAAATTTGGCACATAAGCTTTTATCGGCCATGGGATGAACGCTATTGAAATTGGTGAGAATCGGTCCATGTTCAGACCTAGCCCCCATACAAATAACCCATATGAAATCGACATAAATTGCCATAAGATCCAAATTGTCATATAGATCTTACTCAAATTGGGTTTGTATGCGTTCATTACATCCACTAATGAGTAGTCCAAAACCGATCCCTTTGACCCCATATAGAGCTGCTTCCCGATCTTCACTTAAATCTATTAAAAAACAAAAATATTGCACTGATTCTTCTCAAATTTTGTTTGTAAATATTTTTGCAAAATACAAGAGACTTTACAATTTACTTCACTTATCTTTCTTTCTTTCCCTTAAGGCATGATCTTAACTCTCTACTTTACCAAACATGATCAGGATCGGTCGAATTTTGGACCAAATCCCTATATAGATATAGCATCCGATATGAACTTCTTCATATCTGCAGCCAAAAAAAAATAATAAAAATCCCACTCAAATTTGGATTTTGCTTATTTTCTATATCCAGTTAGTTGGGCCTAAGAGATAGGGTCTCTAAACGCATGGTATAGGGTATCGTATAGTCGGTCTAGACCGACTATAATTTTCTTACTTGTTTTTGTATTTATTTTTTATTTATCCATGAGTTATATTCCTTACCGAAACCCAACCATTTTACAAAATGTTTATCTCCATTTCTCTTTAATATCTTTTCAATCAAATATATTTGTGGAGTTTTAGTTTTCATCAATTCTTCTTCGTAAAATCCTACCTTAACTATATTTTTATTAAGATCTTCCAGCTGATAAGTTACGGGATTTATTACAAAAATTTTAATAATTTTAAATACTTGCGCTTACCAATTTGGTATATAACCTTTTTCAAAAATATTTTTATTTTTGCTTATTCGAACAAAATCATTTATTTTATATTTTCCTTTCTTAAAAGTTTTCAAATAATTGTATACTGTATTTAAAAAAAACTTTTCATTTTTCTTTGTAACTAATTGCTGTGCCATTTTAATACTTCGATGATATGAAGAATTATAATCTTTTAATAATTTTTCAAAAATATATAACCATTAATAATTTACTTAAAAACTGAATTTCTTCCACATTTTATTTTTTAATGTTCTGTTAAATCTTTCAACTATAGATGCTTTCATATTTGAATATGTATGATAATGGTTAAGGTTTAAATCATTCATGAAGTTTTTAAAATGTTTATTAAAAAATTCTTCTCCTTGATCAGTATGAAGATTTTTTGGACATTTATTTTTGTTTAACTCGATAATCTTTTTGAATGCATTTGTAATATCAATACCCGATTTGGTTTTTACTGTCATCATATATTTATAACCTTTATTCGATTTTGCATGTGGTATCATTTCCACTAAATCGGTTTGCCATGTATCTTAAATACCCTTTTGAATAAACCGACGTCTTTTAAATTTTTTTCTAGCTTGACGATGAAGTTCAGTGACAAGAATTTCTTTACTCATATTTTATAATAATTTTATGTAAGTGAAAACATGTTTCAACAGCTTATATACCCATTTACAATGATGGTTTGTGGACCTTCTGGTTGTGGAAAATTCACATTTATAATAAATTTAATTAAAATCCAACATAATTTCTAATAAGGTGGATAAAATTATATGTTGTTATGCGGAACAAATGGAATAGTTAAGAAAACATAAAGCTTTTGGAGATTTTTTTTATTTTTGGGTGTAAGCTCATATGCTTTTGATGGTTTTTTAAGTATGGGTATTGAAGTTATTAATTAACGGTTGTTGGATTAACAAACCCATACAGCTTTTTTGCAAGTTTTTTTATTTTTACTGCTATAAAGTTTGGTATAGATGTTTAGCTTACAAAAAAATTTCTTTTTTCGGTTACATACAGTGTTACCAGAATAATTTTTGGTGAAATCCCCATTTAGCGGGCTGAAATCCCCAAAAATCCCCAAAACCAATTTTTAAATCCCCAAATTTTTCCCCAATAGCTTTTAACCATTTATAACGAAAAAATATATTAAAACCATTGAAAAAACATCAACAAAACAAAAAATATCTGTAGTTTCTCAGACTTATTATAAAAAAATAAAAAATAACACATTCAATTTCATTAAATGTTAATTATTTTAATTTTATTATAGGTTAATATTACAAATAATGGTTTTTTTAAACCAAGCATAAAACCAAAATAATATTTCTTAATTCATTTACTATCACAAAATCTGTGATCAACAGAACATAAAACAATTTAAGTTTACAGTTAGTAAAACTTTTTGCTATTTCCATTAAAAATTAGTTAAAAAATGCCCTGTAGAAAAAAAAATTGCTAAAACTGGCAGATTTTTTTTACTGAATTCTGGTTAAATAAAAACATCAAGAAATACTCTGTCAAATTTACCAAATTTTTTGTTATATTTCAGTCAAAATTTAGTTGATTGCAATTGCCAATTTTCACTGCTAAAAATTTTCGAAAAAAATGTTTTATTTTTTATATTAATTTAAATACAAAAAACTTATTACAAATTTCAGCAGGATAAATTGTTAGTTGCATTTAACTAAAATTAAACTCAAATATAGCTAAATTTTTGTAAAAACTTTGTTAAACTAATATTTAGTAAAAAAAATTCTGCTAATTTTAGCAGTATTTTCTGCAGGGGTCTTTTTAACAAATTTTTAGTAGCGTTTTCTGAAATTCTTACAGATTTATTTCTATGAGTGTATTTATTATAAAAATTAACATATTCTGTGAGATCAAATGTAAAATTTTTAATTAAATTAAAAAAAATATTTATTTTATTTTTACTATAAAAAATATATATTCTATTTATATATTGTATTTTTTTTACAAATGCAATGCTTCATATACAGCAAGCTCATCGGCATCCTCAACATCAGCCTGCTTGTACATTTGTTCTGAATTGAACTTTTTAGCATTGTATCAGGAACATTGTAGTTATGACAGCATATTTGATAAACATTTAAATGTGATTTTACCCTTATTAGTGATTCTAACATTTCATATTGGAGTTTGTTTCTTAACTTGGTTTTGGCTATATTCATACAGGAAAATACTTTTTCTACGAAGGCATTACTGATGGGAAGCACGGTAATTTGGAAAACAGCCAATGTTTTCATTTCCTCTACATCGCTTATAACAAATTCTGGTTTCATAAACTTAGAACAGGTGGTCATAAATAATAAAAGCAGATGTTCATACCCAGAATAGGGATCCATATTATCACTTTGAAATAGCAAATTTACTTTATTTAACTCTTCTAAGATTGGGTTTAGAAACAAAAGGTATAATTTATTGAAGTTATTTGCTAGTTCTTCAGCAAGGTGCTGTGCCATTTTTTCTTTATTAGTAAAAGCAATTACTTTAAAATGATATTCTAATTCGATCGATTGTTCTAATACACGGTTTACAGCTTTGCCGTAAGACAACCACCTGGTGTTGGAAATTTGACCCAATTTATAAAAATTATTAGAATCTGTGCCCAGATTAATTAAGTCAAAAACTTGTTTGTATTTAACTGTCCGCAAAGGGGAATGTGCAGAGTAGTTGTATAGTTCTCTAATTAAAAATTCCACCGACGTTGGAATAGCTTTGGAAGCTTCGGAGCTGCACAAATTTATCGAATGACAAATACATTTCACTAATTTAAGTGAGCTATTTTCTTTTTTTAATAATGTATAAAGTGATTTGTGCTTACCACACATGTTGTTAGCTCCGTCTGTTCCAACTGCAGCCATATTTTTCAAGCTTAATCCCAAGTTTATTAAAAAATCGTTGATGCTTTTAAATAATGCTTCAGCAGTTGCTTCTTCTACGAGTAGAATACATAAAAATTCTGTCATTATTTTTACTTCTTTTGGGTTGAAATATCTTATGCAAATGGCTATCCACTTTACTCTAGAAATGTCTGTTGACTCATTTACCAATAAAGAGTACTGTCCCCACCGATATTGCTTACCAATTCTTCTAAAAGTGTTGAAGAAATGACATATTTTATTAAAGCTGAACACTTTGTTATATGCATTTTTAATGACATAGGATTGTTATTGTTGTATGTTTTAAATGTCGATTGGAAAAGCTCACATAGATGATCAATAGATATTATGGAAGCATGAGTTGCTATATACATAGCAATTTTTACTTCAAAGATTTTTCTATTTTTAGAAATGTGCACCCCTGTAAAAAAGTATAAATTTTTTAAAATAATAAATATGTTTTAATTGCATTTGCCGGCTTTAAAGAATTCATTTTGGCCTTATGTTTGTCGGTTTGACCGCGTCTCTTCAAGTCTTTTTTTTTGAGATTGTAGACCTGCTTTGCATACTCTGCACCAGGCACCATGTGATGTGTCGTTTACAGACCATTCCGGAGCATTTTCAATTGGAAGAAGCCAACCTTGTAAAAAAATAAGTGTTAAGAACCGAAAATAATAAAAATAAATGTAAAAGTAGTTACCTTTCGCCCATTCTTCATTAAACCAATCAACGTTGAATTTTCGTTTTTGATTTGATATGGTTTCATTCATATTTCATATTATTTTCTTAGTTTTTTAATATTTTATTATTCACTTTTCTTGATCACTTATCTTATTTTTGCCTAATTTTTTTACAGGTCTGTTTAATAAAGAACTTTTCTCTTTAAGCCTGTGGTGCCAACTTTTTAGAAGTAAAAAAACGCAGTAAGAAACTGTAAAAAGCGCTAGAAAGCACCATAATGCGAGTTTTTGGTAGTCAAAAAAGCTACATCTACCGTGAAAGACGCTAAGTTGGCACCACTGATGTTAAGTATACCATTTCTTGTTTAATAAAAAAGTATGCTTATAATGTGGTTGCCAGTACTTTTTGAATTTAAATTTTCTCGGATTTCAAAAACTGTTAAATAAAAACAAAAAATATATGTATTTTCAATTTAAATAAAAAAGATGGCAAAAAAGGAAAAAGTGAAATCCCCAAAAATAGGTAAAAATTGGGCTGAAATCCCCAAATTTTTGCGAAAACCCCAAATCCCTCCCCTCGAAAATCTGTCCCAAACCAAAGCTGAAATCCCCAATTTGGGGCGAAATCCCCCCATCTGGCGACACTGCCTATGACTAAGAGTTGTCCCATAGGGATCATTTTTGGACTACTGATTAATGGATGTAATATATACATACATACCCAATTTGACTAAGATTTGTATGATAATTTGGATCTTATGGCAATATATGTTGATTTCATAGGGGTCATTTGTATGGGGGCTAGGTCTGAACATGGACCGATTCTCACCAATTTCAATAGCGTTCATCCCATGGCCGATAAAAGATTAAATACCAAATTTCAGCAAAATATGTTCATATTTGCGACCTGCAGTTAGATTACAAGCTTTACATGGACACACAGACGGACGGACGGACGGACATCGTTAAATCGAATCAGATAGTGATTCTGATTCGATCGGTATAATTAAAGATGGGTGTAGGTCAAATATTTTTGGTTGTTACAAACAGCAGCACAAAGTCATTATACCCAAACCACATAGTGGTATAGGGTATAAAAATAACATAAAACGAAGAAAAATAACATAAAAAATAAGATAAGAATATCATAAGAATTACATAAAAACAACATAAAAAAACCAACAGATATTATAAAAAAAATATTTTTACAATTCTGTATAATTCATCTTTTATATGGTTAGATGTGCATTTAAAATTTATACAATTAATTAAAATGGCTTGCAAATGGGATCTTATAACGCAAACAGAATTTTGGTTCATGGTTTTAAAAGATATTTTTTTTAAGACATTGGTTATTATACTTAGATCTGTATACTTAGATCTGATTAATAGCAATTTAATATTTTTTCACAAGCCTTGCATCTGCATTTAAAGTAGTCATCTTTGACTTGTTCCATCCCATTAGCTTCTCGTCTCTCAACTAACTTGAGTAAAACCTTTGTTTTCTGTATTTCTTTGAAGTGTTTTCAGCACCATCGAAAAACGAATCGGACATTTTTCTAAAATCAATTATGTTTAAATTTATAATATTTTAATGCTCTTTTTATTTACAAACTTACTTAATAAAATCGAAGAGATCTACAAGGATGGCGTAACTATGTATAAAAAAGATTTACAAAACAAGTAGACTGCACAAAAAAGTGTTTTTTACTTGTCATTGTTATTAAAGAAGCCACATATTTACTTCCTCCATATAATAGAGTTATTACCAGTCTTAAAAAAGGTATATATTTTTAATTTTAAAGTTTAAAATTGAAAAATATATAATACTAGCTGGACCCGGCAAATGTTGCTTTGCCCTCAATGAATTTTTTATTTTAATTAGAATCTGTATATACCTATATAAAAAAAAACGTTTGTGCATTTGTTAATATTAATTGAAAACTGTTAAAAAAAACATGTTTTATTTATGAAAATTAAAATAAATATTTATTGTAACATGACCAATGTATTTTTATTATTGTAATGCTAAAGAGTGAACAATATTTTTAGTTTTAATATTCTCGTAGTAAATTAATAAATTTGCTGGCTTTCCGACACAGGAACATGCCACATATAGTTGCCCGTGGGAAAAACAACTGTTTTCGAGGCCCAAACCACATATTTGCAATGATTGTCCTTAAGATTTATTAATTTATAAATTTATTATTATCATAGGAATTCTTGGCAGCAAAACATGTTCTCTTTAAAATTTTCCTTTGAGAATTGTGGCCTCAATAACATTCTCTCAACAATTAAACTGGTTCCATTACATAGTCTCGAAGCGTTGAAGTTACGTAGCAAAACTATTGGAGAATCAACTATAAATTTCAATAAATGTGGTGGTATACCGGGCACATCAAGTGAATTCAAAAATTCTGTTGGATAATTGACTGCTTCATTTTCTTCAACAACACTATACATAGATTTGAAAGAAAAAGTTTCGGAATCAATTATGTCTTGAATAACAACATTAATATTAGCGACATCTACATTTTTTGCGGCTAAAATAGCTCTTTCACTTAACCAATCATGTTTACAATACTGATTTTGAATGTCGGGGAATACATTTTCAATTAATTCATCGCGTGACGATATAAATTGACAAAAATCTTGTGGATATTTTAACAGTTTGACTGGTTGGGTTAATACTGATTTCAACATTACCCAGATCAAGTATTTGTTTTGAAAATTGATCAGCCGTTGGACCATTTTGTAATCGTACTCGCATGTTTGTTGTTAATTTTATAGTTTGAACGCTAATCCATAATGTTGATGATTTTCAGCATTTATTTCGTCAGCATAGGTTGATTTTGGTATGACTGGCAATATTTGACGTAAATCTTCAGATAATAAAATGAGAGCTCCACCAAAAAGTCTTTCATTACCTTTCAAAACTTTTAAAGTTCTATGTAATGCTTCTAAGGAATGCTTGTGAGCCATGGTACATTCATTCCAAATAATAATATTGCATTTTTGCAGAAATTTTGCCACACCGGAATGTTTTTTGATATTACATACAGCATTCTCAGTTGTTTGTACGTTTAACGGTGACTTGAGTGCTGTCGGTTTGTTAATAAACCAACTTTAGGGAATCTCCAGACTCTGGGTTCATTTTTTTGTGTGGCGATTTTCGATTTTGTTGTTTTTTGTTTTTTAGATTTTGACGACTTTTGACTTGCGATTTTCAAATTTGGCGATTTTTGTATTGGTAAATTTTTGATGGCCATTTTTGATTCTACCGATTTTTGTTATTAGCGATTGTCGCTTTTTCGTTTTTTGATGTTGGCGATTCCGAACATAATTCGAACGACTACTCAAATTGGCAATTATGTACTTGCCAAAAGTTTGAAGACTGTCAGTTTCCTAGTACTTCATAGTTTTTTATAGAAGGTGGGTACGACGCCCACTGATCTGATCCCGCCCATTTTGTCCGCAACTGTTCGAATTATTGTAACATGTACATGCACATAGTTTCAGAAGTCTTGCTGTCGTAGTAGTCCAGATATTATATGTTAAAATTAGATGTTAAAAGTTCACTTTGTATGGAAGGTGCCACGCCCACTGGTCCGATACCGCCCATTTTTTATGGAACTACTCACATTAGTAACTCATAACCTCAGACAAAGTTGCAAGGCTTTCACTATTGCAGTTCTTGAAATATATGACATTATATATTTACTTTGTATGGGAGGTACCACGCCCATTGGCCCGATCCCGCCCATTTTTTTTTCGAGTACTAACGTTCATAGCTTATGAACTCACACAAAATCTCAAGAGATTATCTATTACAGTACTCTAGATATATGACATTTAATATTTTCTTCGTATGGTGGGTACCACGCCCACTGATCTGTTCCCGCCCATTTTTTCCGCAACTTTTCGAATTATTGTAACATGAACATATACATAGTTTCAGAAGTCTTGCTGTCGTGGTACTCCAGATATTATATGCTAAAATTAGATGTTAAAAATTCACTTTGTATGGGAGGTGCAACGCCCATTGGTCCGATCCCGCCCATTTTTTATGGGACTACTCACACTAACAACTCATAAACTCTGACAAAGTTGCAAGGCTTTCACTATTGCAGTTCTTGAAATATATGACATTATATATTTACTTTGTATGGGAGGTACCACGCCCATTGGTCCGATCCCGCCCATTTTTCCGCAACTCTTTGAATTATTTTTATATGTACATGTGCTTAGTTTCAGAACTCTTGCGTTAGACGTTAAAAATCCACTTTGTATGGGAGGTGCCACGCCCACTTGAAAATCCAAAAAAAAATATAGCCTACTTTTCCTTCCAGATAGGCAGTTACCTACTGTCAAAATTTCAAGACGATCGGTCCAGTGGTGTAGTCGCCTATAAACCACAAACCAACAAACATACACAACTCCATTTTTATATATAAGATTAAGTTGTCAAAAAAAAATCGCAAAAATCCCTACAATTCGACAAAAGTAAGAAATGAAACACATAGACGCAAATTCATTTATTGATGCGTTACAAACGGAATGACAAACTGATGTAATCATATCTGAAAAATAAAACTGATTAACGCTAGTACTTTTAAAATATAAGACATGGACAAGTATACCGAAAAAGATCCGAAATTAAGAAATATATATTGTTTACCATCTTTTATTGACTTTAAAATTGTTAAACGTAAATGCTGAAAATTCAGAGTATTTGTTGAAATAGTTTAGTAATAAGTTGATCAAATTGTTTACATTTTCAAATAATTTATTAACAAATAGTGCAAGAAAACCTAGGTGGAAGGTATCAAAGATTCGGCATAGCCGAATTTAACACTCCTATTTGTTATATATTCTTCCTGTCTGAGTTTCATTATCAGGCAAGATTATCCACTTATTTTCATACATCTTTTTCTTTGAAATATTAATCTTTTGTTTTCCAATTAGAAATTTTGCTAATTCTTGTTTGATCTCATACCATTTACGTTGTAAAAAATCCGAATCGTATATTTTTTTTATTAAATTTATCAAATGTATTTGTATCTAGAACAATTTGTTTTGATAATTTACTTGACATTTGCTAAAATTTTTCCAATAAACCACTACAACCTGAAAATCCTCCTTTTTGAATAAGATGTTTTCTCTTTAGGATCGAAAACTTTTTTGGTGAACAAAATTTTCTAATTGTGTTTTTATATGGTTTTATTATACCCTATACCACTATGCGGCTTGGGTATAATGACTTTGTGCTGCTGTTTGTAACTACCAAAAAGATTTGACCTACACCCATCTTTTATTATACCGATCGAATCAGTATCACTAACTGATTCGATTTAACGATGTCCGTCCGTCCGACCGTCGGTCCGTCTGTGTGTCCATGTAAACATTGTAATCAAACTGCAGGTCGCAAGTATGAATATATTTTGATGAAATTTGGTATATAAGCTTAAGTCGGCCATAGGATGAACGCTGTTGAAATTGGTGAGAATCGGTCCATGTTCAAACCTAGCCCCCATACAAATGACCCCTATGAAATCGACAAAAATTGCCATAAGATCCAAATTGTCATATAGATCTTACTCAAATTGGGTTTGTATGCATTTATTACATCCATTAATGAGTAGTCTAAAAATGATCCCTGTGGGACAACTCTTATAGAGCTGCCCATATAGAGCTGCTTCCCGATCTTCACTTAAATCTATCAAAAAACAAAAATATTGAATTGAATCGGATCGGTTCATTTTTGGGCCTAGTCCCCATATAGATATAGCATCCGATATGAACTTTTTCATATCTGCAGCCAAAAAAATTAATAAAAATCCCACTCAAATTTGGTTTATGCTTAGTTTCTATGTCCAGTTAGTTGGGCCTATGAGATAGGGTCTCTAAACGCATGGTATAGGGTATCATATAGTCGGTCTCGACCGACTATTCTTTTCTTACTTGTTTTAATTAAAACTTTTTATATCCTACACCACTATGTGGTTTGGGTATAATGACTTTGTGCTGCTGTTTGTAACTACCAAAAATTTTTGACCTAGACCCATCTTTTATTATACCGATCGATTCAGAATCACTTTCTGAGTCGATTTAGCGATGTCCGTCCGTCCGTCCGTCTGTCTGTATATCCATGTAAACCTTGTAATCAAACTGCAGGTCGCAAATATGAATATATTTTGATGAAATTTGGTATATAAGCTTCCATCGACCATGGGATGAACGCTATTGAAATTAGTGGGAATCGGTCTAAGTTCAGACCTAGCCCCCATACAAATGACCCCTATGAAATCGACATCAATTGCCATAAGATCCAAATTGTCATATAGATCTTACTCAAATTGGGTTAGTATGCGTTCATTACATCTATAAATGAGTAGTCCAAAAATGATCTCTGTGGGACAACTCTTAGTCATAGGCCCCATATAGAGCTGCTTCCCGATCTTCACTTAAATCTATCAAAAAACAAAAATATTGTACAGATTCTTCTCAATTTATGTTTGTATATATTTTTGCAAAATACAAGAGACTTTACCAAACATGGTCAGGATCGGTCCATTTTTGGGCCTAGTCCCCATATAGATATAGCATCCGATATGAACTTTTTCAAAAAAAATTAATAACAATTAATAAAAATCCTACTCAAATTTGGATTATGCTTATTTTCTATGTCCACTTAGTTGGGCCTAAGAGATAGGGTCTCTAAACGCATGGTATAGGGTATCGTATAGTCGGTATAGACCGACTACAATTTTCTTACTTGTTTAATTTTCTGGAACTAATTGGTCAATATTTTTACTACTAGTTTTATCATCATCAGTTTTATTTGGAATCTTTAAATTTGAATTTTTTTAATCCATCTTTTTGTGTTTTTTGAGTTTTGCTCATGATTTAAGTTTAATATATTTTTATCAGGTTTAACGTCAGTCGAGGCTTGATGATGTTGTAAATCACGTTTTTATAGTATATAGTATTTGATATATAGTAGTAGTAGTATAGTATAGTATTTGATATATCTGCTTCATTGTTATTTAGTATAGAAAATGAAATATCTAACAGTCGCGCTACCCACTGTTCATTTAAATTTAATGGTTATTTTAATAAATTTGTAAAAGTATTATGTGCATTTTTAAATATATTTATTGAATCGTTACTTAATAAATTAACATATATATTGGTTTGTTATGAATTTGAACTCATTTTGTTTTAAAATGATTAACTAAATAATTTGATGTTTCTTATATACGTTATTTTTGTATTTATTTTTTATTTATCCATGAGTTTTTTATTTATCCATGAGTTATATTCCGAAACCCAACCATTTTACAAAAAGTTTATCTCCATTTCTCTTTAATATCTTTTCAATCAAATATATTTGTGGAGTTTTAGTTTTCATCAATTCTTCTTCGAAAATCCTACCTTAACTATATTTTTATTAAGATCTTCCAGCTGATAAGTTACGGGATTTATTACAAAAATTTTAATAATTTTAAATAATTGCGCTTACCAATTTGGTATATAACCTTTTTCAAAAATATTTTTTTTTTGCTTATTCGAACAAAATCATTTATTTTATATTTTCCTTTCTTAAAAATTTTCAAATAATTGTATATTGTATTTAAAACAACCTTTTCATTTTTCTTTGTAACTAATTGCTGTGCCATTTTAATACTTCGATGATATGAAGAATTATAATCTTTTAATAATTTTTCTAAAATATATAACCATTAATAATTTACTTAAAAACTGAATTTCTTCCACATTTTATTTTTTAATGTTCTGTTAAATCTTTCAACTATAGATGCTTTCATATTTGAATATGTATGATAATGGTTAAGGTTTAAATCATTCATTAAGTTTTTAAAATGTTTATTAAAAAATTCTTCTCCTTGATCAGTATGAAGATTTTTTGGACATTTATTTTTGTTTAACTCGATAATCTTTTTGAATGCATTTGTAATATCAATACGATTTGGTTTTTACTGTCATCATATATTTATAACCTTTATTCGATTTTGCATGTGGTATCATTTCCACTAAATCGGTTTGCCATGTATCTAAAATACCCTTTTGAATAAACCGACGTCTTTTAAATTTTTTTCTAGCTTATATATTTACATATTACATATTTTATAATAATTTTATGAAAGTGAAAACATGTTTCACCAGTTTATATACCCATTTACAATGATGGTTTGTGGACCTTCCGGTTGTGGAAAATTCACATTTATAATAAATTTAATTAAAATCCAACATAATTTCTAATAAGGTGGATAAAATTATATGTTGTTATGCGGAACAAAATGCACTTCCATCAATTAAAAACGTAGAATTCATAGAAGGAATAGCTGAAAATTTTATTACTTATGATGATGAAAGCACTTTAATAATTTAAGATGATTTAATGCTTGAATCATGGAATAGAAAAGTTTGTGAACTTTTCACTAAAGGTGTGTTGATGCAAATAAGTCGTGTTTTTGAGATCGCTGTGAATAATTGCTTTTAATAAACATTAAAAACGCTTTTCCAAAGCTAATTCTTTTTATAATTCACCGTCGAAAGTGTCCATTGCAGTTGTGGAATACTGTCATCAGAGAAGTTATTGTGTTTTATCTCATAAATACATTTTAAATTAAATTAAATATAAATTCGGAGTACTAAGCTGTTGATAAAAGCAGCTAATATATGAAAAAATGATATATCGCTATCTAGCGGCAAGTAGTACACACAAAATATAATACACTTAAACCTACGTTACCAACTTAAAATTTAAAATCTAAAAAATTTTATACTGAATAAAATAAAACAAATAGCAACACAACTCGTAATTAAATACATTAAAAATAAATAAAAGCGATGGATAACAATAACAATATCAGCACTAAAAATAAAAGAGAAAATGTTTCACCAATTAACAACGACGCAAAAAGTTCGCTATTAACACTTTCTCCAACTCGTTCAATAGAGCTTACGGATAAAAGATTTGAAAAACAATACCAATTAATAACAACGAAAATGGCGTCATCCTTACAAGAGAGTGAGGCTTGAATTCTATCTCAGATGAACAAGTAAATATGTGAAGTTGGAGTAAAGATAAATACTGTTGAAAATAGACTCTTAAATGAGCTTGATAAACGTATGGTCATTATCATGAGTTAGTTTCATAACGTAAGCGAGAGAGTTACTGAAATTGAAGCAGTTGTACCGAAATTAAACTACTTCAAACAGAAATTAAAACATTAAAATCTCAAAATCAATGCCAGGAAAATTTAGCTGTTTCGTGTGATCTTAGAATAAATGGTACTCCATACAACGCTAATGAGAACCTAATTGAACTTTTTGATAACATATGTTTTGTATTAAATATATTAACACCAGCATACAAATCCATTTTAAGACGTTTTAATAGGTAGCTTTCTTGTCTGTGTGTTTGTATGTTCCGCAGGAATCTTGGAATCGATTTTAAAGTAAGTTCCCGATAAGCTAGAGACTTGAAATTTTCAACATAGCTCAGAACTGGATGTCAATACAATATTATATCAAAATTTTTTCTGTGTGGGCGTGATACCGACTACAGAGAATGATATACTCTTTAAAGTAATTTCCCGACAAGCTAGAGACTTGAAATTTTAAACATAGCTCAGA
Organism: Cordilura impudica; assembly: GCA_963682025.1. Lineage (NCBI taxonomy): Eukaryota > Metazoa > Arthropoda > Insecta > Diptera > Scathophagidae > Cordilura > Cordilura impudica. The sequence goes on along the minus strand of OY821522.1, from coordinate 22,092,446 downwards.
ACTGGATGACAATGCAATATTATATCAAAATAAGTTCTATTGTTAACGTTCCAGTTAACAATAAAAAATATTTTTTTTAAGAATTTAATCTTATAAATCTTAATTTATACAAACAACTAAACTCGCTATACACAAACCTTTGTAGGTTGGATTTTTTCAACTTATGATTAATGTTAATATTCTTACTGCTATAATACTTTAAATTAATTTTAATTTAATATTCAAATGAAGGATTTTATCTTCATATTATGTTATACATTTTCTATATACAAATAACAATGTATATTTCTTTTCAATAGTGTATGCTTCAGATATGTAGTGGTAAAAACAAAATCCTAAAGCTTTTATGCATATGGAATAGTAAAGAAAACACAAAGATTTTGGAGATTTTTTTTTTGTTTTTTTTTTGGTGTAAGTAGGGGTTTCAGCTCATGTGCTTTTTTTTATAAGAATTTGGAAGTTATTAATTAACGGTTAGTTGATTAACAAACCCATACAGCTTTTTTGCGTTTTTTTATTTTTACTACTATAAAGTTTGGTATGGATGTTTAGCTTACAAAAAAATTTCTTTTTATACCCTCCACTCCAGTGTGCAGAGGGTATATATAAGTTTGTCATTCCGTTTGTAATAATTAGAAAAAAAATTTTGGACCCCATAAAATATATATATTTGTGATCCTTATAACAACCGGAGTTGATATAGCGATGTCCGTCTGTCCGTCTGTCGAAATCACGATGACGGCATCAATCGGGCAGCTAGGGTGCTCGTTGACATAGAAAATGATTCACTAACATCCTGAAAAGTTTGCTATTTAAAATCGTCCAAATCGGTCGATAAGGGCCCGAGATTTGAATGAAGAACTAAAAAAAGTCTTGAAAAAATATATAATTTTCTAAGTTGTTCTTGTCACGATCACGCCCTGAATAGTGCAGCTACAGTGATGATTTTTAGTGAGAATGATTCGCCAAATTCATGGGAAGATTTCTGTTTCAAAAATCATTAAAATCGGTGGAACAGGTCCAGGGAAATCTCTGAAAAAAAAAATTAAAAATATGATGTTTCTATATTGTTCTTGTTGTTATTCTAAATGTTGTGTTGTTGTCATAGCTGGACTTGTTGTTTTTGTGGTCGTTGTGGTAATAATATAATAAAAACTAACCCTTTGTACATTTTTTTATTAACTCTGGTAGAAAAATTTAAAAGTTTCCATTGTTTTGGCATCACGAGCCTGCCTGCAAAATTACAGATCGAATGACTCAAGGGAAATTGGTTAAAATCGATCCAAAATTTTTTCGACAAGCAGACACTACGAGTTAATATAAAGGGAGTAAAAATTCACCAACATCTAAAGCAAATAATGCAAAAATACCTAGTTGTTAATAAAAAAAAACATGTAAATATAGCAAAAAAATTTTATGCATAAATTTATTTATAAATTTATATAAACATATTAAATAATACAAATAATATACATATATTATATATGTATATCCATAACAACTGCATGTTAGAAACAAATCGGTATATTATTTTAGTTACATAAAATTCTGCAATATTTTTTGTGGGGAAAATACATTTCTTTTGCATTAACAGAGTGTCACTTCATTTTGCTCAGCGTGACTATGCCAAAGTAGATGGCGCCACAATTTTTGTTTGTTCTAATTAGCTTTGCAATAGTAATTTCTATTTTAACATGAATGTTAATATTTTCAACTGGACATCATACAGAACAATGTTAAGAGTAAACACGGGCTGGTCTTTTATTTCATACGTATTTTCATTATTCTTTTACAAATATGAACATAAGTTTGGCATATTAACTTTTTGTTGTCTTTACAAAATAGAGTTACCGAGTTCATCAATGAGTTTTTTGCTATCAAAACAGTTCTACATTGTTATATAGAATTATTATTCTGCTTTACCTACAAAATATCTGATTGCGATTACATCTAATTTTTAAAAATTGTTTATAATTACTAAAGTATTATTATTCACATAAATACAAAATCGCACTTTTTAAATTTTCCATTCAAATTTAAGAAAATATCAATTCTAAAAACTGGAATTAAAAATTTCCAACTATAAATTACAATTAAGTGAATTTCAGAAAATCATATCAAAACGTTGGAAATTATAATTTTAAATTTAGAAGACATCAATTGCATCTTTAATATATAAATTTTATTCGTTAAACACAAATTGAAATTCCAAAACAAAAAAACACCAAATACCTATGTTTACATTTAAAAAATTTTTACTTTTAAAAAAAATATTGACATTCAGGAGAAATTAATAGCTTTTCAGTACCGCGATTCAGTAACTTCTTTTAACGATAGTCGAATCGTTAAAAAAAGAAAATTGCAAAATTATCAGTAACATTTTTAAACGATATTCGCTATTGTTAAAGTCAGCTGTTGTTGTTATCTAAACGACAACCATTTTTGTGTTGTTTATTCAATCGATAAAAACTTAAATTTTTAGGTTGAAATGTCGTCAAACATAAATAAAAATCATAAAATAGTGAAAATATTTTGCTTTAATTAAAAAACTTTTTTATATAAATAAAAAAATTAAATAGCATATTCAATTCATTATTTCATTTTCAAATAAATACACAGAAATATTAGTAAAAAATAAAGATATTAAACATAAACATAAAATCATCCTGTCAAACACGAAGTAATTTGTTTTTTTCTATTCTTCTTTGTGTTTTTCGCTTATTTTGACAGAGATGCCACTCGTTTACAACTTAAATAAATAGAAAAATAGATTTGTCGACTGTCGATAAGATGTATGTACTTAGTGAATCACTTAATCCTTAGTGCAAACAACAATAGCTGTCGATATATTTTGCGATTGTCGGATCGCTGAAATTTACAGAATCACACTACAGAAAACATTTATTTAAATTCAATGAATTTTACAAAACGTCAAATGATATTTAAGAATTGCGATCATAAAAACTGTTACATAAATAAACGCAATTTGATGAGAATGTATTTTTTATATATAAATTTTCACAATTTTTTTGGATGAAAATTTGAAGTTTTTCAGAAAGTAAAGAGAACAAATTATTTTATTTAAAATGTTTGGGACATTTGGTTTTTTGCGTTTGGCATCCCTAATTTGAATATTTATTATTATAAATTTATTCTCTATGTTTTCCAAATATGGCAATATTTTAATAAAAAAATTGAGAGTTTTTTTTGGTTATTATTTTGTTACTCCATCCGACCTATATGGCCGCAATGAAGAAATATTTGGCCAGTTAAAAGAAACTATACAGTCATCTCCAATTAGCACGATTTAATGCATATAGCCACCCTAAACAACCAATTCCTCTGCAATGGAAGTTAGGGCGAGCTTTTTAATTAGCAAAAACTAAATTAAACGAGAAGTTATCTCATATAACCGGAAACGCATGCATATAGGTATATAACCTAAATGCATGCCGATCAGCAACCACGATGACCAAAAAGCAAACACCGAAATAAATCCGAAATAATAGAAAAGACGAAAACCAACCCAAAGAATTTGCTGAAATAATTTGGTATTAAGCTTAACCAATTGTTTACTTTTTCATTTACATTTATTATCAAGACTCAAACCGAGGTGGAGGGTATCAAAGATACGGCAAAGCCGAATTTAACACTCTTACTTGTTTCGTTTACATATCCGCAAACATACAAATTCAAAGTGTAAAACATGTTTACTGCTATGTTAAAGTAATACAATGGATTAAATAAAAACAAGTAAGAAAATTATAGTCGGTCTAGACCGACTATACGATACCCTATACCATGCGTTTAGAGACCCTATCTCTTAGGCCCAACTAACTGGACATAGAAAATAAGCAAAAACCAAATTTGAGTGGGATTTTTATTAATTTTTTTTGGCTGCAGATATGAAAAAAGTTCATATCGGATGCTATATCTATATAGGGACTTGGTCCAAAAATGGACCGATCCTGATCATGTTTGGTAAAGTCTCTTGTATTTTGCAAAAATATATACAAACAAAATTTGAGAAGAATCTGTGCAATATTTTTGTTTTTTAATAGATTTAAGTGAAGATCGGGAAGCAACTCTATATGGGGTCAAAGGGAGCATTTTTGGACTACCCATTAATGGATGTAATGAACGCATACAAACCCAATTTGAGTAAGATCTATATGACAATTTGGATCTTATGGCAATTTATGTCGATTTCATATGGGTAATTTGTATGGGGGCTAGGTCTGAACATGGACCGATTCTCACCAATTTCAATAGCGTTCATCCCATGGCCGATAAAAGCTTATGTACCAAATTTCATCAAAACACATTCATATTTGCGACCTGCAGTTTGATTACAAGCTTTACATGGACACACAGACGGACGGACGGACGGACGGACGGACGGACATTGTTAAATCAACTCAGAAAGTGATTCTGATTCGATCGGTATAATTAAAGATGGGTCTAGGTGAAATATTTTTGGTTGTTACAAACAGCAGCACAAAGTCATTATACCCAAACCACATAGTGGTATAGGGTATAACAACAGATGAATAATTTCATGTTTTGTTATTTTATTCACAAAAAAATATTTTTAAAACTACTTATTATTAATACATCATTTAAAAATAAGTTTGAAATTAAATTTATAGTGGTGAAAATTCATCAAAACATTTCTTTGAAAATTCAGTGCGAGGTGAATATTTATAAGGTAATGTTGATTGTTTAAGGTTTTCATCTTTCGGTAATTTTCTAAACTTTGGTGAACCTTTATTTGAAAAATCCTTCAGACGTTTAGCTGCCGGTGATGCTGAATCATGATTAATTTTATGTATTGTTGTATCCATATCCATAAAATCGTCTTCATTTTCACCTTTTTATTACGTTGTATTTACGTTGTAAAAAATCCGAATCGGATATTTTTTTTATTAAATTTATCAAATGTATTTGTATCTAGAACAATTAGTTTTGATAATTTACTTGACATTTGCTAAAATTTTTCCAATAAACCACTTAAATCTGAAAATCCTCCTCATTGAATAAGATGTTTTCTCTTTAGGGTCGAAAACTTTTTTGGTGAACAAAAATTTTCTAATTGTGTTTTTATATGGTTTTATTTTAATTGAAACTTTTTTTTATTAATTTTATTGTTTTTTTGCATAATATTAAATAAAATTTCATGTAAAGTCTTAATAACAACATGATCAGCATTTTTCACCTTACCATTTATAAAATAACCATGTGCAATATGTATATTATAATAATCAATCAGGTGAAAATATACATAATAATGGTGAAATGATTTGTATATAATAAGAAACAAACATTTTATAATTTTTTGAAATGAAGTGTACAATAAACTGTTATTGAGTCTGTTATATTCAAAGCAAACCATGATAGATATAGCATTTATATTAAAAATTTAAATAGGAAAATACTCTACTCTACTAAAATGAATATAATTTTTTAGTGTTGCAATTGAGAATATTTTAAAAATTTAGTTTTTTGGATCCCACAGTCTAGGTGTAATTATATCGGTATAGATAAATACCATATCATTTACAATTGATGATATTATTTTATTAAAATAGTTGGGTGTGTCTTCAAGTATGTTAAGTAAAGATTTCTCCAAAAAATAATTTGTTAACGATAAAATTGGTTCTTCCTCAACATTGCTTCTTTCGGAACTGATAGTTCATTATTTTTATACCCTATACCACTATGTGGTTTGGGTATAATGACTTTGTGCTGCTGTTTGTAACAACCAAAAATATTTGACCTAGACCCATCTTTAATTATACCGATCGAATCAGAATCACTTTCTGAGTTGATTTAACAATGTCCGTCCGTCCGTCCGTCCGTCCGTCCGTCCGTCCGTCTGTGTGTCCATGTAAAGCTTGTAATCAAACTGCAGGTCGCAAATATGAATATATTTTGATGAAATTTGGTATATAAGCTTTTCTCGGCCATGGGATGAAAGCTATTGAAATTGGTGAGAATCGGTCCATGTTCAGACCTAGCCCCCATACAAATTACCCATATGAAATCGACATAAATTGCCATAAGATCCAAATTGTCATATAGATCTTACTCAAATTGGGTTTGTATGCGTTCATTACATCCACTAATGAGTAGTCCAAAAATGATCCCTTTGACCCCATATAGAGCTGCTTCCCGATCTTCACTTAAATCTATTAAAAAACAAAAATATTGCACTGATTCTTCTCAAATTTTGTTTGTACATATTTTTGCAAAATACAAGAGACTTTACCAAACATGATCAGGATCGGTCCATTTTTGGACCTAGTCCCTTTATAGATATAGCATCCGATATGAACTTTTTCATATCTGCAGCCAAAAAAATTAATAAAAATCCCACTCAAATTTGGTTTTTGCTTATTTTCAATGTCCAGTTAGTTGGGCCTAAGAGATAGGGTTTCTAAACGCATGGTATAGGGTATCGTATAGTTGGTCTAGACCGACTATAATTTTCTTACTTGTTATTATTAGATATATTTATACCCTATACCACTATGTGGTTTGGGTATAATGACTTTGTGCTGCTGATTGTAACTACCAAAAGTATTTGACCTAGACCCATTTTATATTATACCGATCGGCTCAGAATCACTTTCTGAGTCGATTTAGCGATGTCCGTCCGTCCGTCTGTGTGTCCATGTAAACCTTGTAATCAAACTGTAGGTCGCAAATATCAATATATTTTGATGAAATTTGGTACATAAGCTTCATCGGCCATGGGATGAACGCTATTGAAATTGGTGAAATTCGGTTCATGTTCAGATCTAGTCCCCATACTTATGACCCCTATGAAATCGACTTAAACTGCCGTACGATCCAAATTATCATATAGATCTTACTCAAATTGGGTTAGTATGCGTTCATTACATCCATAAATGAGTAGTCCAAAAATGATCTCTGTGGGACAACTCTTAGTGATAGGCCCCATATAGAGCTGCTTCCCGATCTTCACTTAAATCTATCAAAAAACAAAAATATTGTACAGATTCTTCTCAAATTTTATATTTTTATGTTCCCCATTTATATTTTTTCTACTAGTTTTATCATCATCAGTTTTATTTGGGATCTTTAAATTTGAATCCATCTTTTTGTGTTTTCTCTATAAGTTTTCTCATTTTATTTAAATAACATCTTGCTCATGATTTAAGTTTAATATATTTTTACCAGGTTTAACATCAGTCGAGGCTTGATGATGTTGTAAATCACGTTTTTTATGTTTTATAGTATTTGATATATCTGCTTCATTGTTATTTAGTATAGAAAATGAAATATCTAATAGTTATTTTAATAAATTTGTAAAAGTATTTTGTGTATTTTTAAATATATTTATTTATTGAATCGTTACTTTATAATGTAACATATATATTGGTTTGTTATGAATTTGAACTCATTTTGTTTTAAAATGATTAACTAAATTATTTGATGTCTCTTATATACGATATTTTGTTATTTATTATACCCTCCACTCCAGTGTGCAGAGGGTATATATAAGTTTGTCATTCCGTTTGTAATAAATAGAAAAAAAATTCTGGACCCCATAAAATATATATATTTGTGATCCTTATAACAAGCGAAGTTGATGTAGCGATGTCCGTCTGTCCGTCTGTCCGGCTGTCCGTCTGTCCGTCTGTCCGTCTGTCCGTCTGTGGAAATCACGATGACGGCTTCAATCGGATAGCTAGGGTGCTCCTTGGTATAAAAAATGATTCACTAACATCCTGAGAAGTTTGCTATTTAAAATCGTCCAAATCGGTTAATCTGGTCCCGAGAATTGAGCGAAGAATTAAAAAGTCATGAGAAAATGTGATTTGAATATGTGTTCTTGTGATAACGCCCTCAATAGTTCAGATAGGGCGCTTGTTTTTAGTGAGAATGATTCACTAACATCTTGAGAAGGTTCCTGTTTTTAAATCATGATAATAGGTTTCATAGGTGCCGAGAAATCACTGAAAAGGTAAAAAAAATATGACGTTTTCCTATATTGTTTTCCTAAATTTTGTATTTTGTCATAGCTGTGCATGTTGTTTTTGTGGTCGTTGTGTTAATAAGATAAAAATTCATCAATATCAATATTTTTTGGTGTAATATTTAAGTTAATTAATTAATAAAAGAAACTATATAAAATCAATATCAATATTCTGCGATTTTTATAACATCACAAAATGTTACAAATTGATACATACTACTGTTGCCAATATCAAAATACTATAAATAATATTCATATATTCTGTATATGTATATCCATAATAAGCGCATATTAAAATAAATCGGTATTTTATTTTATTTTTACAAAATTCTGAAATTTTTAGAGTTGAAAAAATAGTATGGTTTTAAGAGTTGTATTTTTAGTACATGTATAAACCCTGCATACTTGCTTTCAAAAGTAATAGGTAGGTAAGCCATAAAATATTTATTTACCCTGTAAAAAAAATTGTTGTTTAGAAAAATACTATTTTTTGTCAGATGTTAATTACAATAAATTTTTAAACTTTGTTATTTAATGTCAACAGTTATCCACATTAAGAATAACCGCGGAGCTCAGCTCAATCAATGTGCAATGATCGAGCCTTGCCCTGGGAAACATGCGTTTATGCCTTTCTTAACACAAACGCCATTCCCAACTACCAAAAATTTTTGACACGAGCTATTCACATTATGAATAGCCGCGGAGCTCAACTCAATCATAGTGCAATGATGAAGCTTCGCCCTGGGAAACATATATTCATGCTTTTCTTAGCACAAACCGAACTTCTTATGGCACATTAAAAATAAACTAATTGAGAAGTACAATTCATCATTACGGTGTATTATAATACTATTTTCTTATTTTACTAGTAGCTAGTAAACAAAGTGACCGTGTCATTGTGAACGAAATAGAATTGAAATTGTATGCAGATTTGTTTTACTTAAAAAACCTGTTTCTACAGATAGTGAATAAAATCCCAGTAAGCATTTTATGCAATAAATGATCATGTAGAGTCTTTTTGACTCATATGTGCTATTAAAACAGTTATAAATGCGCCCTTTTGCTGATCACAAAATATTCTTTTGTTGGGATTAAATATTACCTTACCCGCTCTTGAGAGTCCTTTTTATCCGCTTTTCTAATTAGTTTCGACTCATTTTTGAGTCTTATTTAATGTAATTTTTCTCTAAATCACTTTCTAAGAGAAAGCAAAAATCATTATCTAGTCTTTGTCTAATAGCGCATGTGATTAAGCAGTTTTTAATCATCAAAAGTGCTCGAAGAAGACACAGTAAGGTAATTTTTGTTAAAACAATCTTCGAAATGATGACTGGGATATCGTATATTTTTGTTAACACACAAACATATGCATAGCAGCACGAGTAAACCGAACTCAAATTGGCTTCTTATATGTATACAGCCGAACAAAAATGAAAATACTCACCAAAGAGTAAAGTAAGCAACAATTTCATTCAGTCTTATGGAAGCTTTTGAACAAAGCAAGTCTATGTCGCGTTGTCTTGTGAATTTTTACATTGTTTTTTAATAGGTACTAGTGATGCCAGGAGATTTTTTCAGAAATCTCTACGCTTATAAAAAAAATTCCCTTTTTTCCCTACACTACTTTTTTTAAAATTTATTTTTAATTTGTGCATTTTGAATTTCAATTATGTAAAAATAAAAAATAAGATAAAAATATCATGAGAATTACATAAGAATAATATAAAAAACATACAGATATTATAAAGAAAATATTTTTGCAATTCTGTTTAATTCATCTTTTTGATATGGTTAGATGTGCATTTAAAATTTACACAATTAAAGGTGTGTATTTTTCATATGTAAATTCAGTTTTACGATCCATACGTAATTCGGCGTGTGTGTCAAAATTGGCGTTTTACATACAATTCATCATTTTTGCGATCAAACGTACATATGTATTTCCGTATGACATAACCTCTAAATGTAAACAACAGCTGATTTAATTTGTGAATTTACAAAAAGTTATTGTTGAAAATAAAGTAATATATTTTTTAATTGTTAATTAATATTAAACAATTTATTTTTCTTTCAATATTTATCTTTATAATTTACTCTGTTTTTCTTTCGCCACAAGCAGTATTGTATTTTAATATGGTTGTCATGCCAAAATAGAACCTGCTCTAATTGAAAAATTTACATATGTTTTGCCAAATGTGTTGTACATAAACAGTTTTTGAAAGGGTGCACACTATGTGTACAAATTGCACGTGCTAAAACAATAAGAAAAACACAAGCAAAACACATAGTGTGAACGCAGCTTAATTAAAATGGCTTGCAAATGAGATGTTACAACTCAAACAGAATATTTGTTCTTGGTTTTCAGTGTTGCCGTTTTAGCTTTTTAGTTGCTAGATTTAGCAACTTTTTTTGTCGTTTAGCATCCAAAATTTATCAAAAGATGCTAGATGCTAACTTAGAATCTTTTATTAATAAAAAGTTGCTTTTAGCATCTTTTTTTGATATTGTTTTTTCATAATTTTTGAATATATAATTTTAATGGTATTGATATGTTTTTATTTCTCAAAGTGTAGTACAGCAATTTTGTGTACTACTCCTTTTACCACACTGCTCGTTTCTTTCAACAAATATAACAAAACATTTTGAAATAGAAGAATGTAAACACCAACAACAGTTTTTAATGAATTTGAAAGTCGATTGCCAAAAAATATTATTGTATTAAAAAAATGCCAAAATTTTCAATACAAAACACATTAAATCGGGTAAAAGAACAGATAACCAATATATTAGAAGAGTTTAAATTTATATCATCTGAAACAGAAAAAATTCAAATCCAATGGAGTTATATCAAAGAACAAAACTGGGATACAACACTGAATACAACCTCTTTATGGATTGAAAAATTCTATTGGCGAAAATCCATTTTAGGAGTTATCAATATTTGTATTGTCTATATTAGTTTTGTCTTTCTCAAAAGCCGAAGTTGAACGTTTGTTTAGTTTAATGGCTTTAGTTAAAAGCAAACTTCGAACAGAATAAAATCCGAGTTGTTATGTTCTGTAATACGTATAAAAGAAGGATTGAAATTGAAAAATCGGTGCTGTCACACTTACAATATACCGATGTCGTTGATAAGAGTCGATCGTCAGAAAAATATCAGAGCCAAGAAGAACTTGAAGATGAAGACATCACAGAAATGTTAGATTCCATAAACCAATTATTCTAATATAATCGTATCTTTTGATAATGTAATTTCTGTTATATTTTAAATAAAAAAAAAAATCCCTCTAAAATTAATAATATTTAATTTAAGTTTAAAATAAACTCAATTTGATGTTAATAAAAATTTCAGATGAAATCCAAAATAATTTTAATTAAAATTTAAAAAATATAAATCGAAACATATGTTTTATATTAATTTTTCGATTTAAAAACCAAAGAATTTATTAATAAGTATATAATTTTTCAGTATAAAGGTAATGAAATTTGAAAAAAGAATTTAGCATCCAGTACGTTTAAGCATCTTTGTTTTGCAATTTAGCATCTTTACAATTTCAAATTATGGCAATACTGTTGGTTTTAAAAGATTTTTTATAGCAGTGGTTATAAGCATGTATACTTAGATCTGATTTATGTTCTGTATTTCTTTGATATGTTTTCAGCATCATCGAAAAACGAATCGGACATTTTTCTAAAATTAATTATGTTTCTAAAATTAATTATGTTCAAATTTATAATATTTTAATGTAATGCACAAAAAAGTGTTTTTTTATACTTGTCATTGTTATTAAAGAATCCACATATTTACTTCCTTCATATTATAGAGTTATTACCAGACTTAAAAAGACTTTAAAGTTTAAAATTGAAAAAAATTATGCGATATTTAACAAATACAATCAAAATAGTTTTGACTGAAATTTTTGGCAGTTTTAGTTTTGTCTTGTATCAGTAAAATGTTCAGATATTAACTAAAAAAAAAACAGTTTGTTAAATATTTTCATCTTAATTATCTTAATTAATTTAAAGACACAAAGATAGATTTAATACAATAAAAAGAAGTAAGAGTTGAAAGTTGATCTTTGCGGACTCACAAATGTGCCCTATACTAATAGGTCTGGAAAATTGAAAAGGTTTGTAAAAAATAAAATGCACCTTTATATTAAAAAATTTAAATTAAAAAGAAAATTACAAAATAAACCATTTACCTGGTTAAACTTAATATTGTTTGTAATTATCTGGATCAGGTTAGTATTTAAAATGGGATAAATCGGGAGTCATTGTGCCAATTTATGACCTAATATATGTAGACACCTCTATAAAATGCTGAAAATTCAGAGCATTTGTTGTAATAATTCAGTAATAGGTTTATCAAAGTGTTTACATACTCAAATATTTTATATACATTTGTTACAAATAGTGCAAGAAGTCCAGATATTAATGTAAACGTAAAACCCAGGTGGAGGGTATCAAAGATTCGGCATAGCCGAATTTAACACTCTTACTTGTTTTTTAAATAATTTTTATTTATTCATGAGTTATATTCCTTACCGAAACCCAACCATTTTGCAAAAAGTTTATTTCCATTTCTCTTTAATATCTTTTCAATCAATTATATTTGTGGAGTTTTAGTTTTCATCAATTCTTCTTCGTAAACCCTCCCTTAACTGTATTTTTATTAAGATCTTCCAGCTGATAAGTTTCGGGTGGTATATAAACTTATTCAAAAATATTTTTATTTTTGCTTATTCGAACAAAATCATTTATTTTATATTTTCCTTTCTTAAAAGATTTCAAATTATTGTATACTGTATTTAAAAAAAACCTTTTCATTTTTCTTGGTAACTTATTTCTGTGCCATTTTAATACTTCGATGATATGAAGAATTATAATCTTTTAATATTTTTTCTAAAATCTGTAACCATTTATAATTTCCTTGAAAACTGAATTTCTTTCACATTGTATTTTTTTAATGTTCTGTTAAATCTTTCAACTATAGATGCTTTCATATTTGAATATGTATGATAATGGTTAGTATGAAGATTTTTTGGATATTTATTTTTGTTTACCTCGATAATCTTTTTGAATGCATTTGTAATATCAATACCCGATTTGGTTTTTACTGTCATCATATATTTATAACCTTTATTCGATTTTGCATGTGGCATCTATCATTTCCACTAAATCGATTTGCCGTGTACCTAAAATACCCTTTTGAATAAACCGACGTCTTTTAAATTTTTTTTTCTAGCTTGGCGATGAAGTTCAGTGACAAGAATTTCTTTACTCATATTTTATAATAAGTTTAGGTAGGATTGGATTCATTCAAATTTTATATGTTGAAGTGAAAACATGTTTCAACAGTTTATATCTTCTTTATTTGCTAATTCGTTCTTCGAATTTTAGCGACCAATACAACTACAATTTGTTACATATTTAACATTTCAAAAAAAAAAAAAAAAAAAAATCATTTTATATATTTTTAAGTAGCTCCGCAAAAGCATCTCGATCTCTAGCTTCAGTTAGAAGTCTGTCCATATCTCTGATACCAGTCCATACTTCAATATTATCAATCCATGTTATTTCTTTTCTCCCTCTAGCAACCTTTCCTTCAATATTCGCTCGTGTTATCGATTGTAACAGCTTATATTTTGGGTTTCTCATAAAATGTCCCAGGTATGATGTTTTTCTTTTCTTTATGACGGTAAATAGCTCTCTTTCGCAGTGCATTTTTCTCAAAACTTCGGTATTTGATATATGTTCAGTCCAGGGTATTTTGAGTATTCATCTATAAACCCACATTTCAAAGGCCTCTAATCTTTTTATGTCTGATGATTTTATGGTCCATGTCTCCACCGCATATACTAAAACCGACCAAACATATGTTTTAATGAATCTTGATTTTGTTTCAAGATGAATATCGTGACTTGTAAGTACTTTTTATACCTTATACCACTATGTGGTTTGGGTATAATGACTTTGTGTTGCTATTTGTAACTACCAAAAATATTTGACCTAGACCCATCTTTTATTATACCGATCGAATCAGAATCACTATCTGATTCGATTTAACGATGTCCGTCCGTCCGCCCGTCTGTGTGTCCATGTAAAGCCTGTTATCAAACTGAAGGTCGCAAATATGAATATATTTTGACAAAATTTGGTATATAAGCTTTTGTCGGCCATAGGATGAACGCTATTGAAATTGGTGAGAATCGGTCCATGTTCAGACCTAGCCCCCATACAAATGACCCTTATGATATCAACATAAATTGCCATAAGATCCAAATTATCATATAAATCTTAGTCAAATTGGGTTTGTATGTGTTTATTACATCCATTAATTAGTAGTCCAAAAATGATCCCTATGGGACAACTCTTAGTCATAGGCCCCATATAGAGCTGCTTCCCGATCTTCACCTAGCCGCTTAAATTTTAAGTCTGTTCGACTTTTAAATTCTTACATGATCTGAGTTCAAACCGGTGTAAGCCAGGTTGGTTTCTATCTTTAAAAAAATAAAATATTTCAGTATGAAAGGACCTAATATTTAATAAATTATTATTTTTATATTGAATATAATTAATATAATTTACTACTTTGGCAGATTAGTGCAATAAATTTAGAATTTATTTATGTAATTTATATTACAAATAGTACTTGTTTTTTATAGAAAATTTATTATTTATTATTAGAAGATTATTATTGATTATTTTTGTATTAGTAAGAGTTGCTTTTTTGACATTATAGGAACGTAAAATATTAGGTTATATTCAAATTCGAAAAGGACCTAACAAAGTTGGAATTATAGGAGTTCCTCAGCCTTTTTGTGATGCAATTAAATTATTTACTAAAGAACAAATTTATCGTTTATTATCTAATTATATTTCTTATTATTTTTCTCCAATTTTTTCATTATTTTTGTCTTTATTAGTGTGAATATGTATGCCTATATTTATTAAAGCGCCCCGGTAGGTGAGTAGGTAGCGTGCTCGCCTATCATGCGAGGGGTCGTGGGTTCGATTCCCACCAGAGGCTTTGGTCTGTCGCTGCAAAAAAAAAGAAAAAATTAACACCCTCCCTCTTTCCTCCTTAAACCTATTTTCCTGAGATCAACACAATGCACTGCATCTGTAGGGGCATCCTCTGAGTGTTGATTAATTAAAAAAAAAAAAAAAAATATTGCACTGATTCTTCTCAAATTTTTTTTGTATATATTTTTGCAAAATACAAGAGACTTTTTCAAACATGGTCAGGATCAGTCCATTTTTGGGCCTAGTCCCCATATAGATATATCATCCGATATGAACTTTTTCATATCTGCAGCCAAAAAAATTAATAAAAATCCCACTCAAATTTGATTTATGCTTATTTTCTATATCCAATTAGTTGGGCCTGAGAGATAGGGTCTCCAAACACATGGTGTAGGGTACCGTATAGTCGGTCTAGACCGACTATAATTTTCTTACTTATTTGTATTTAAGAAAGGCATCTCGGGCCATTTCTATACGGCATCTTATATCTTTTGAACAATCCCATTTGTCGTTGATTGTAACGCCGAGATATTTAAAATTATGTACTCTTTCGATGCATGCGTTTTGTATTTTTAAGGAAGTAGTATAATGGTTATTTTTCTTGCTCACAATCATATATTTTGTTTTTCGAATATTGATATTTAGGCCATATGCATTACTGTTTGTTGCGAGTTTGTTTACCAGGTCTTGTAGCGCGGGCATATTGTCAGCCAGTTAAGTTGTATCATCAGCATATCTTATGTTATTGATAAAAAATACCATTTGTGTATATACCCTTCCGAGCTTTGCTGATAGACTCTTCAAATATTCTTTCAGAATAAAAATTAAATAACAAAGGGGACAGAATGCATCCTTGTCTGACGCCCTTGGATATAGCTATACTTTCAGTAAGTTGTCCGTCAATCTCAATTTGTGCTGTTTGGTGCCAATATAGACTTCTAATGCATTGTATTTCCTTTTGATCTATCCCAATGGATATGAGAATTTCCATCAATTTATCATGTTTCACGTTGTCAAAAGGTTTTTCATAATCTATAAAGCATAGGAACACATCCTTATGTACGTTACGACATTTTTGAATCATATATTGAGAAAAGTGCTTCTCGAGTACCCATGCCTTCTTTAAACCCAAATTGGGTCGTGCCCATTACTTTTTCACATTTCTCATATATTCTAGTGTGAATTATACGGAGAAAAATTTTGAGGGCATGACTCATCAGGCTTATTAGTCTATTTATTTATTTATTTTATTTATTTATTTATTTAAATTTGGTATCCTGTTCAACAAGACATGAAATCTTCAAAACAGAATAGGTTTAAATATGTTAGTTGGAGTTTGATATACAATACAACTTAACATTACTGTGACAATATTAAATATTAATAATAAAAAACAATATTGATTTATATACAAATAATAGATATTTATAAGTGGCATATAGAATTTAAAAAACAAATAAAAAGTATACAGTAAAAATTTTCAATATATATTTGTTAACACCATGGTTAGTATATGTGCATTGTAAAAAAAAAAAAAAAAAATAAAAATTTTCTAAATGTATTGTTGTAAAATTTTCTTTTTGAAAATTGAGCCGTTGCTGATTCCTTTAATTGTAGAAGGTAAACCATTCCAAAGACGTGCTGCATGTATGAAAAACTGCCATTCAGATACCAACGTATGGTGCCAAAATTGAATTAAATTGTTATTTCTCCGAAGCCTACTAAAACGCAATCGGTTATAAAGATATTCTGGTCTCTGGTTACTAATTATTTTGTGTAAAAAAGTAAGACATTTTATTTTTAATAAGTCATCAAAATTGACACCGAAAATTTGCTTTGAGTAAGATGAAATTTGATCGAACCTACTGGTGTACAATATTGGTGTACAATATTGGGTAGGCCAAAGTGTTCGTAACATCGAATACGTTTTACCACAGGCAGCAGCGACATGGTCTGACCAAGTCAATGTTTTATTGAAGATAACACCCAAATTTTTTGCTCGTTCAACGATTTCGATTTGTTGATCATTTATATATATGTTTAGATTGTCTGAGATTCTTGTCAATCTGTTACGCACCAAAATACACTTTGTTTTTTGTGGATTGAGACTCAGTCCATTTGCAGCTGCCCAACGAGAAACACGTTCTAAGTCATCATTCAAATTTCTACTGCAATCTTCAATTTTTTCTTTCTTGCTGCTAATATATAGCTGTACGTCATCAGCATACATTCTTATATTGCAGTGAATTAACTGTTTAGGTAGATCAGAAGCATAAATTGAGAAAAGGAGGGGACCAAGGATAGAACCCTGTGGTACACCTCTAACCACAGGAAGGAACGTCGACGCAATTTTATTAGTTTCTATGCATTGCGAACGATTTACTAGGTAGGACTTCATAAGTGCAACAGAAGTTGGTGAAAAGTGCATCATGTTCTTAAGCTTTTGTAGCAAAACTGTGTGATCCACCGTATCGAAAGCTTTTGAATGGTCTAACAGCACTAATATTACCACGCGGCCATCATCAATATCTCTCCTTATATCTTCTGTTACATCAGCTAAAGCTGTAATACAGCTGTGTTTGGCATGAAACCCAGATTGACGGTCGGTAAGCAGGTTATTATCATTTATGAAGGACGTTATTTGACAATGAAGGAGCCGTTCAAATGCCTTCGACAGATATGGTAATATAGCTATGGGCCGATATTCAGTTGCCGACTTTGGTACAGGTAAGCTCTGAGCTTGTTTCCATCGTTGGGGAAAATCACTCACCGTAATTATTTTATTAAAAATGTGCGTGATATACGGCAAAATGAAGGGAAGCAGCATTTTTAGAAAAGTAGGGTGAATACCGTCAATTCCTATTGCATTAGACTTTATAGATTGACAGCTCTTAAGTACATCGAAGGGACTAACGCAGTCAAATGAAAAAAGGGTTTGTGGGACATAATTAGGGGTATAGTTGCCATAATATGAGTGATCAGCTTGAGGCATTGGAATATTAATAAAATTCTCGTTAATTTCATTAGGGTTTGATATGAAATTTTCTTCTATACCCTTCCTCTTTCCAACCCCAATTTCTCTAATAGTTTTCCATGTTTTTTTTTTTGCATTAATTGATGTTGAAAACTTTTCCTTAGCTTTCCTTATGCTTTTATTGACAATTTTTCTGGTTGTGCGATAAAGTTCATGAAGTGCATTTGTTTTAAACCGCTTCCATCGGAAAAAGGCTTTATCACGAGTTTCTATAAGTTTTTTAATTTCCGCTGTAAACCATGGTGTTTGTCGCTTGCTTATTGTTTTTACTTTGATCGGAACAATAATATTATATAAGGCTGAGACATGGTGTTCCAAGAAGGCCAGCTGATCATCTACAGATAACATAAAGTCGCATGTAGTCGCTACAATACTGGGGGTAGCTTTTTTTGGGAATGGTTATGTATGTTGATTTCTGCCAATCTTGTGGGTATTGTGCAGTATTATAAATGTAATTAAATAATTCAGTTAATAGTTGGATGTTGTCATCTATCAACTTTAAGATTTCTGCGGGTATCTCATCCGGGCCACAAGCTTTCTTGTCCTTAAGTGATTTAACTGCCGTCTCTACCTATCGTTTAGTAATTGGGTTTCCTGTAAGTGGTTGTGATGGGGATTCATAAATTAATCTATTGTTGTCGGTGAATACTTGTTTTACGTATTCCATCCATATAAATTTCTTTTCTTCATTGCCAAGCACAACTTCATTGTTGTTGTTATATAAAACCTTCGGAGTGGTTTTGCGGTATATTCCCGCCGCTTCTTTTAGCTTTTTATGTAAAAATTGCAATCTTTTGATCTCTAGGCATTGTTTTTTCAAGTCTTCATTCTTTGCGCTGCGTACTGCAGTTCGAATCTCCCTATTTAATTCCCAGTATGTTCGTAATTTTTTATGTTTTTATGTTCGCGGCGTTCTTCTATTAATTTCAGTATTTCATTTGTTATCCATTCATTTCTTTTTGGCCGTTCACTGTCTCTTAGATTTCGTTCCGTTATTGATATTAGAGTATCTTTGACACCATTCCATATATTTTCTGAATCCTCTCTGTTCACATTATTTAGTTGTAGATATATTTCACCTCTCACGTTTGTAATTATATTCGAGTCTTCAAGTTTTCCAATATTTATTTTCGTGCGTGATTTGCTTTTTATCGTTACTGTAAGTTTCGTACGAAGGTTTGTGACTAGCAGATTGTGGTCTGAAGGTACGTCAGCCCCTGGGTAAGTTGATGTTCTTGTTATAGAGGAGCTATATCTTTTGTTTATTATTATGTAGTCGATTTGATTTCGTACAATGTTCTCTTTTCTATCTTGGGGAGATATCCAATTATAGCGTCTTCTGGCAGGAAGGCAGAACACGTGTTTGTGATTTTCATTTTGTGTTCTTGACAAAACTGTATGAGTCTATCACCTCTTTCATTCCTTTCTCCCAATCCGTTTTGACCTGTTACGTCAGGTACTTTAGTATCTCCTACTTTTGCATTAAAAGCGCACCGGGTTACATATAGTACTTAATAAAATAAAACAAATAGCAACACAACTCGTAATTAAATACATTAAAAATAAATAAAAGCGGCAGATAACAATAACAATATCAGCACTAACAATAAAAGAGAAAATGCTTCACCAATTAACAACGACGCAAAAAGTGCGCTATTAACACTTTCTCCAACTCGTTTAATGGAGCTTACGGATAAAAGATTTGAAAAACAATACCAATTAATAACAACGAATATGGCGTCATCCTTACAAGAGAGTGAGGCTAGAATTCTATCTCAGATGAACGAGAAAATAAGTGGAGTTGGAGTAAAGATAAATACTGTTGAAAATAGACTCCTAAATGACCTTGATAAACGTATGGTCGATATCATGAGTTAATATTATAACGTAAGTGAGAGAGTTACTGAAATTGAAGCAGGTTGTACCGAAATTAAACTACTTCAAACAGAAATTAAAACATTAAAATGTCAAAATCAATGCCAAGAAAATATAGCTGCCTCGTGTGATCTTAGAATAAATGGTATTCCATACAACGCTAATGAGATCCTAAATGAACTTTTTGATAACATATATTTTGTATTAAATATATTAACACCTGCATACAAATCCAAATCCAAATCCATTTTAAAACGTTTTTATTAAGTCACTTTTTTTCTGTGTGTTTGTATGTTCCGCAGGAATCTTGGAATCGATTTTAAAGTAAGTTCCCGATAAGCTAGACTTTTTCAACATAGCTCAGAACTGGATGACAATACAATATTATATCAAATTTTACTTTTCAAAGTAATTTCCCGATAAGCTAGAGACTTGAAATTTTAAACATAGCTCAGAACTGGATGACAATGCAATATTATATCAAAATTTTTTTGTGTGGACGTGGCACCGCCCACAAATAATGAAATAATTTTTATCTCGGCACTTGTGTTAGCAATGTTACCGAATTTTGGTATATTGATACATACATTCGTTTCCAACACTTTTCCTAAATGTGGTTGGCGTTGGACATCGGGGCGTTGAATGCTTTATCTCGGCTAATTTTGCAGCAATATAAGTGAAATTTGGTACAAAGGTGTAAATAGTCGATTCCTGCATTCCTGTCATTTGTGGTATGATGTTACTCACCACAATCAAACTCCCACACTCAAACCCACCTCACTCAAACTCTTCACACTCAAACTCAACACATTCAATCCCATGACACTCCAACTCACCACACTCAAACTCAACACATTCAAATCCACCACACTTCAACTCACCACACTTACTGCAAGACTTACATCAATGATCTACCTCAACAACTTTCTCACTACAAAATTCATTTATATGCTGATGATGTCCAAATTTACATTAGTAATTTGAGTGGCTCAATTCATGACTGCTCATCTAAGTTCAATGACGATCTTAAAAATAAAATAACAGTCGTCGGAGTCGGACGTTTATAATTTGAGCTCAGCAAAAATTCTTTTTTTATCTGGTACAATATCAGTTTTGCAACTTTTTTTTAAAAGAAAATATTAACAATATTATCACCTTTAAATAAAGTGTATAATACTTCAAAAATAACAAATAATAAACCCTTTAAATTCAAATTTAATTTAATATATGCTGTATATATACTGTGTCTATAGTGATTTCTAAATTTAATAAATAAACACAACAGAATATAACACAAAAGCAATAAACAAATTACAATAATAACAATCAAACGACACGCGCCAGAAAAAACAAAACAGCACGACTAAGAAATAATAATAAAAAAGATCAACCAAAAAGAATAAACAAGAAATGCAAAAAACAACAATGGAAGCTGAAATACAAAATACACATATCCCTTATACTCCCACGCAAAAACGATTAAGAGATGTTATGCAAAGTTCTCTCATTGAAAATGCAACAAAAACTCAAAATTTATCAAATACTGCTATTACTGCATCACCATTAAAGGTCATGCAAACAATGGATAAGCGTTTTGATAAATTAACCGACCAATTAAGGCTGGTTTTCATTATGTCATTTTCAATTGTCATTGCCGTCAATTTTTGTCAGTTGTATGAAAACGGGTTGACATATTTTGTCAATTGTGTTTGCAGTCAGTTTTGACCCCTCACTGCCATGTTAAATGATAGCCAAGTGAAAACGGCAAATTCCTGTTCGTCAAATAATATGGCAACATTTGAAATCCAGAATACAATTGCCAAGATGTTGGCATTTTTATTTCGTTTTGCCGCTGTTTTTGCCTCAGCTGTTTTGTTTTATCATTAATTTGTTTCGAAGAGTTATCAAAGGTAAGTTTCTATTATATGTGAAAACTTATAAAATAATTGTTTTAAATGTGTTTTTTAGTTGTACAATATGGAGGGTGCGGGTGCGAAAATTAAAGGAAAAGTGGACTAGTGAGCAAGCGGAGAGGCTGGTACAAGAAGTAGAAGCGAGGGAGGATACGTGGAATTTCTTATCGAAAGAATATCGTGACAGAAATTTACGGGAGGCTCTCTGGCAAGATGTGGCAGATGTAATGAAAATGCCGCGATCCGAAGTTGCAACGAAATGGAATAGTCTTCGCTGCTCTTTCGTATAATATAAGAAACTTGTAAACAACTAAAGAAATATTTTTAGGCGGCATTTAATAGAAAGGGGCATACGAAGAGTGGGTAAGCTGCTGGGAAAGCTGAGGCTATTACCCCTATTTACAATTGCCTTAAGTTTTTGGAGCCAGATTCAGGCCCCCACAACAACAAATTTTGCAAAAGTGGGTATATAAAAATATGTATTTAGTAGTACTTAACTGTGTCGTTAACATTGTAGGAGTGCCCGTCTCCACTAGCTTCACCTGACTCACCGTCTGAGACAGAAGCCCATATAGAGTGTGATGGCTCACAGCCGACAACTTCTGCACCAACTGCGAAGCGACGACGCGTTGAAAAAGAAGACGAATATTCGAAAATGGTTGCACATGCTTTGGAGACCATGGTCGCATGTAGCAAGAGTGATGATTGGAGCGACGTGGGCGACTTCGTTGCATCTATTGGACGTACATATATATACATCAAAAAACCCACAGCTGGCAGAAGCATTCAAGGCTGATATTTACGAAGTAGTGTTAAATTATCAAAAGAAAATAATTCGGTAAGTGCAGAAGCAAAAATATATTGATAGTTTCTTTTCACATGCATGGTTATTTTTCATATAATTTTTTGTTATGTTTTACCTTTGTTTTGATATATATATAATTTGAATACATAATTTTCTTTTTAACTTAAAATCCACATGTATCTATGTACAGAGTATTTAGTGATAAGAAGGCTTAATGAATTGTACTTTCTTTTTTAATTTGTTTAGACATATACATACATATGTATATAGAATAGTTTCTTTTTACATGCATTGTTATTTATTATGTCATTATACCCTATACCACTATGTGGTTTGGGTATAATGACTTTGTGCTGCTGTTTGTAACTACCCAAAATATTTGACCTAGACCCATCTTTAATTATACCGATCGAATCAGAATCACTATCTGATTCGATTTAACGATGTCCGTCCGTCCGTCCGTCTGTGTGTCCATGTAAAGCTTGTAATCAAACTGCAGGTCGCAAATATGAATATTGGTATATAATATGAAATTTGGTATATAAGCTCCTATCGGCCATAGGATGAACGCTATTGAAATTGGTGAGAATCGGTCCATGTTCAGACCTAGCCCCCATACAAATGACCCCTATAAAATCAACATAAATTGCCATAAGATCCAAATTATCATATAAATCTTAGTCAAATTGGGTTTGTATGTATTTATTACATCAATTAATCAGTAGTCCAAAAATGATCCCTATTGGACAACTCTCAGTAATAGGCCCCATATAGAGCTGCTTCCCGATCTTCACATAAATCTATAAAAAACAAAAATTGCATTGATTCATCTCAAATTTTGTTTGTATATATTTTTGCAAAATACAAGAGACTTTACCAAACATTGTCAGAATCGGTCCATTTTAAGGCCTAGTCCACATATAGATATAGCATCCGATATGAACTTTTTCATATCTGCAGCCAAAAAAATTAATAAAAATCCCACTCAAATTTGGTTTATGCTTATTTTCTATATCCAGTTAGTTGGGCCTGAGAGATAGGGTCTCTAAACGCATGGTATAGGGTATCGTATAGTTGGTCTAGACCGACTATAATATTCTTACTTGTTTTTTGTTTAGATATAATATATAATTTTCTTTTTAATTTAAAATCCATATGTATCTATGTAAATATTATTTAGTGATAAGAAGGATTAATGAATTTTACTTTTTTTTTTAATTTGTTTATACATATATATATATATATATATAATTTTATTTATTTTTAAAAATGACGTATATAAAGGGTCCGCCAAATAACTTTTTTTTTTGAAAATGCTATAAAAAAAACTACTGAATATTATCTCAAATTTCTTTTTTTATTTGAAAGTACAATTCTTCCGGTTAATAATGGAAAATAATTTCATTCAAATGGCTGCCTCGGCTGGCCATGCAGTAGCCTACACGATCGGTCCAATTTTTAAGCACATTGTCGATTGTGTGCAGCTGTATTTCACCAATGGCTTCACGAATATTGTCCTTTAAAGCGTCAATTGTCTCTGGCTTGTTGGCGTAACACTTATCATTGAGGGCACCCCACAAATAATAGTCCAACGGTGTCAAATCGCAGCTCCGAGGTGGCCAAACGACATCAGCTCTGCGGCTGATAATGCGATCTTCAAAAACAGGGCGCAAAACATCGAGTGCAGCTTCGGCTGTGTGGCACATAGCGCCGTCCTGTTGAAACCAAATGTTGCCAATATCCTCCTCTTCAATTTTTGTGAACAACAATTCGTTCAACATGGCCCGATAACGGTCGCCATTGACTGTAACGGCCACTCCTTGCTCATTTTCGAAGAAAAATGGCCCAATTATGGCTCTGGACCAAAATCCGCACTAAACAGTGACTCGTTTTGGGTGTATCGGCTTTTCAATGTATGCGTGCGGGTTTTCTGTGCCCCAAATGCGACAATTTTGCTTGTTTACATACCCGCCAAGATCAAAATGAGCTTCACCTGAAAAGATGATTTTTTTTTGGCAAAATCGGCATCTTCTGTAACTCGATCGCAGGCCCACTTAGCGAAGCGAAAACGCATTGGATGGTCAGTTGGCTTCAACTCCTGAACCAATTGGTCTTTGTATGGCGTCATACCAAAGTCTTTATGCAAAATTCGTCTCAATAATGCCTCCGAAATGTTCAATTCTTGAGAACGACGGTGAATTGATGTTGATGGTGCTTCACGCACACCTTCTGCCACAGCAGCAATATTCTCGGGTGTGCGCACTGTTTTTGGCTTTTCACGCTTTGGTTTATCGATGAGGATGCCAGTTTCTTTCACTTTTTTCACAAGATAACGAACATACGGAGCTGACGGTGCTTCTCTTCTTCCAAAATCCGTACGCAATTTTCACACACATTCTGCAACATTACCATGATTTTCAAAGTAATGTCGCAATATTTCCCAGCGTTGTTCAAGCGTATACACAACCATATTCGTTCAGCGGAGGGATAAAACTAATTATCTGTCACATCAGACATGAGCTAAGTGTTACCATTCACGAAATAAGCACTAGTTGAAAAAAAAAAAAACGTTAGATGGCGGACCCTTTATAAAAATTCATGTAAATACAAATTCAAAAGGATACACTACAAAAATGAATTTTGCAGAATATTTCTATTGTATTGCCACGCTACTTCACCGTGGGGTGTCATGAAGTAATCCATAAAATTATCGCGTATGCTCATTGCTTTATTTGATGGCCTTCCTGTAACGCTGCTGGGCCGAATCGATGTAAGCATTCTGTTCTGCCCCACCTCCATTCGCCAATTGCCACACACAGCAACGCCATTTCTGTCATCGTCGACATCAGAACTTCTAAAATAAAGAGATTTGCGCGTTAATAAAAAATAATGTAGGACACAAATGGCGAGGACAATGGCTTTCACATGCTTCGTAGTTACGTCCATTGGTCTTCTGAGGATTCGGAAGCGCGATGCGCATAGCCCAAACACATTTTCAACTACATTTCTTGCTCGCGATAGCCCGTAGTTAAAAACTTTGTGGGACATCACTTGCTCCCGATATGAAGGTTTCATCAGGTATGACTTCAGAGGAAATGCGTCATCAGCTACAATAACAAATGGCATCGGATCACGTTCATGTGCAAGTGTCCTAGGCTGTGAAAAATTAATTGCATTATCAGCAAGAGCTGTTGAAAGTGGGCATCTAAAAATATTGAAATACATAATTAAGTATAAATATTAATAAAAAAAACATATTGTAGGAACCTTACCTTGCGAAAACACCTCCATCGGATTCGCGACCATACGCCCCAACTTCTACAAACAAAAATTTGTATTCGGCGTCCACCATAGCCATAACGACAATGCTGTTATATTTCTTATATTTGAAATATTCAGAACCACAGTTAGCAGGCGCCTGAATCGCTATGTGCTTTCCATCCAATGCCCCTCAGCAATTAGGGGAATTCCGCCGTTCCTCAAAACCGTCAGTAACTTTTGTCCATTCTTCGGGAGTGCTCGGAACCTTTATCAAAATTATTATGCGTATTTATGTTTGTGCTACAATAAATTATAAAAATAATCACCTTTTAAAATTGCTCCTTCAATGTGTCGAATAAGCAGCACATGTTCCATGAATTATATGGCATATAGTAGTTTTTCCCATTAGAAAAATACTCATTAGGCTAGAAAAGCTATCGCCTGTTGCCAGGTAACGTAATGTTACTGCCAACCTTTCACCGACTGAAATTGCTTCCCTAAACTTTGTATTTTTTTATATATATATATATGGGGTAAGCCGCTCCACAAGAAAGTCAAAGTCTTCCATATTCATCCGTAAGAAATTTTTGAGCCACCGTGGATCCTGTAGAGCCAGCTTCGAACGGAGTATTGCATAAAATCCACTGGTGGCTCTATCCCTTAATTCTGGTCTAATCCACCATTGCTTCCTTTTCCTTAGTTCATTTCTTTTCTTACTCCATGCTCTGAATGTTGTAACAACACAGAGTGCCGCAATAGCCTTTGTGATTTTCTTATTTTTCATTTTTTATTTCACTGAAAAATTTTTTGCGCAATTTTTATACTTTCTTCAAAACAATTAACTGTCAAAAAATTATTCTAACATTTGACATAGGTAATGAAAACGGCCTGCCAATCAAATGTCGCAAAATTTTGACGACAGTCATTGACAGACATTGCTTTATCGATTTTTTGTCAGTTTAGAGTATATAATGAAAACGCATTTGACGCAAAATCACGAGATGTCAGTTCGGGTAATTTTTGTTGTCAGTAAATATGACGTAATGAAAACCAGGCTTAACAATGATAATAAAAGCTGTCATATACATAATAAAGATGATACTTAAAGTAGTAAATAAAAACAGAAACACCGCCAACTACCAACAACAAATATAAGGAAACAAGGGAAACTATAAACAAATTGGACATCTAGAAAAATAATAAGGAAATTAGAACAATAGGAATGGAACAGACGTTAGAAGAATTGTGGGAAAAAGAGCAGGAGTAGATTTAGTAGATTTATCTGTAATAAGGAGAACCCGCGGTGACTTTAAAAGCCGCATGCAGAGGAAAATAAATATTTTAAAAAGCGAATTGTCCACAGAGGTAGATAGATATAAAAACTAAATTTTGAAGAAAAGTTACAGGAAACAAGGAAGGAATAAAATTTGTCTTTAAAGGAGAAAAAGAAGAAAAAGAGGGAGAAAAAAGGAAAACTTCAGAGAAGTTAAAAATTTATATTTAGAAAAGGAAAAACGTTTAAAGTTTAAAAATACGATAAACAAAATTATGTTATATTAATTATATTATATTATATTATATTAATTTTTATAATATAATACCAAAATTTGCCAAGAGAAATTAACGTACAGTAATGCCAAAATATGCCAAGAGCAGTTAACGTACAGTAAAATAAAGTTGATTGTCCACGCATAACTTTCCTCAAACCCAACGAATTTGCCAAGAGAAGTTAACGTGCAGTAATGCCAAAATATGCCAAGATAAGTTAACGTACAGTAAAGGTAAAGTTGATTCTCCACGCATAACTTTCCTCAAACCCAACGAATTTAAGCAGTTAATAGCTCAAAAGAAGGAGCTTGATCCACTGAGTGTTCTTAGACCTATGTCAACAGCCTACGTTAATTAGAACTCTAGTTATAGAGGTTTGAGAGAAGAAAAATATTGAAAAAAATCTTGAATGCAAAGTTTATTCATAAATTCTTTTAATATATAAGATGATTCACGAATGAAACAGACATATAAAATATGTGTGATGACAAAATATATATTTTTCGATAAAATTTGCTTAAAGCAAACAATTTGGAATAATAATGATTCACGAAGTAAGTATGGAAAATAATCACATCTATAATGGAATAGAATATTTTTTATGAAAATTGATTTGTTTTGATTAAATTATAATTATATATGAAGATTTATAAACATGTAAAAAAAAAATTATGTATAATAAACAAAGGCAAAATTTATTTGAAAAGCCATCAACAATTTGTTTTCTGATATGATTTGTACATAAGACATATTTGAATGGTATTAGTATCGGTCTCATTTTTTTTTGACAATGATAGTGTTAAAAATGAAAATTTGAATAAGGGAAGTAAAGCTAAATAATGAAGATGAAGATTGAAATGATAATGATAGAATATGAAATAATAGAGAAAAGAAAACGCTGGTGATGGATAACGGACTGACATGAAATGATACAGAATGAGGGAAAGATGACTATTGAAATCAATCATTTCGAGATGTGTGTATTTGCATCGGATGGTGTGTTTGTAACGAAATGACTTTATGGGGAAAAAAATATTGTGCACATAGGACGTAGTCGTATACGTACCTGAAAATAATATGGAAAATTAAACTAGCGAGATATACAGCGAAAATTCTGCGAAACTAGTTTTCGATGTGAAGAAACTGTTATCTATTATTAAGAGATATATGAAATTGTAACGCGCGGGATATAGTGATAATCCGACCTAACTAGTCAAGGTACTGGAGAAGCTATGATCTGAATGATTAAAGATAACGAAAAGAAAAATGAAGAGTATAATGAATTCGCACTATAATGGAAGAGTGACGAAAGGTATAAATTATGAAATGAACCCCAGATAAAAGTAGAAGGACAATAAGGAGAAAGATAAAAGAAAGGAAAACATTAGAGAATATGAATTATATAATATAATGTATCAGAGAGAACACCAGACGATAAAATATTAAAACATAGTAAATTAATAACAAAATAATTACCATATCATTCATTGACCGGAATGAGTTGACCATACTGTACCAAATAAAATAAAATTAATAGAATTTCTTTGTCTGAAAATTATAAGAATCAAAAGTAAAGGAGCGCTTTGAAAGTGGTGAATTTAGATGTCGTTTGCTTTTCGATTCTGGTTATAAATTATTGTATCCATTAATCAGTAGTCCAAAAATAATCCCTATTGGACAATTCTTAGTCATAGGCCCCATATAGAGCTGCTTCCCGATCTTCACTTAAATCTATCAAAAAATCCAAAAATATTGCACATATTTTTCTCAAATTTGGTTTCCGTATATTTTTTCAAAATATAAGTGACTTTACCAAATATGGTCAGGATCGGTCCATTTTTTGACCTAGTCCACACATAGCACAATATAGCACCCGATATGAACTTTTTCATATCTGCAGCCAAAAAAATTAATAAAAATGCCACTCAAATTTGGTTTTTGTTTATTTTCTATATCCAGTTAGTTGGACCGAAGAGATAGGGTTTCTAAATCATGGTGTAGGGTATCGTATGGTCGGTCTAGACCGACTATAATTTTCTTACTTGTTTTATTTACAATATGTATATACATATGTACATATAAATAAATACATAATTATATATATGTATATGTATAAAAAAAATTAAAATTAAAAGTATGAACGTATATTAAATTAAAACAATTAAAACCCATTTTACATATATTACATATTCTATATTGCAGCTACATACTTTACATACTTATATATAAAACTTAAAAATTACTTTGAACTTTTTCTTGAAATTTAATTGAAAATTTTCCTTTTACTTATATGTAATCTTCTTTTTTGCTATCTGTAAAAAAAATCATTTAAGTTAATAATAAAAATTCTATGAGCAAATTTAGTATTGCGATTACAAAATAATAATAAATTTAATTTATCGCCCACTGTACATTGTTGCAAGCAATAATTTTATAATTAAATCTCTTTACCTAACATCCACTAGGAAAGACACTACTGCGTATTTTTATAAAACAAATAAAAAATGTACAACCGAAAATTTTTGATTGTTTTATCAAAACAGGCAGTAAGCCAACATACATACTTATAGATATATGTAGATATGTAATACACCATTTCTAATTCTGTCTTTCTGATCAAAACTAGACTTATAGCAAGAAAACTTGCACATATATTTACTTACAAAGAATAATTAATCTTAACCCTTTCATTTTCACAATGGCGAAATGAAATCTTTTTATATGTAAATACATATCATCACCTAAATTTAAAAAAGCGTATCTAATTTTTTTAAATGTCCAGGAGCACAAAAATGTTTGGTAGACACGGCTTTTTTAAATGATCGCAACGATATGTATGTATATACACACTTACCATAAGCTTTGTCATAAATCCTGATTTTAGCTCGAATCAGGTCACTCTCCAAGTCCAGGTTTAATAATTTTTTGTTTTCTACCTCCAACCTTTTTTTCCACCTCTAACCTCTTCATTTCCATTTCTAATTGGTGCTCGTGTAGCTCAGCTCTACATTTCAAATCTAAGCCAGCAACTTTCCTTATATGGAATTCTGTTGTATTTGCCTTCGGAGGTATTTGCTAATAAGATACATAAATGTTTATTTACTGAACCCAAATAATCAAATATTTATTAGTCGAACAAACCTTTTTCAATTTTAATGCGGATTTTTGTTTCAACACTTTTGGCGCAGATTCATCAAAACTTTCTTCCAATATTTGGGGGATTACATCATCTTCCTCGTTTTCAATGCACCACGATGTTTGTTATACTGAGTCTTCATCAACATGAAAAAGAAATTATTTTATTCATTTTAATAAATGCTATAATAACACACTCTCACTACTGCATCTGAGTCGAATTCATTCGAGTCAATGGCAAACTCATTTGGTAGCCACACAGTACCATCGTGGCTACTGTTTGCTATTTCTGCAGGTCCTGAATCACCACCAGTTTTATTAATTTCCTTGCGGCGCTCTGTGACTGCTTTCTTTACCGCAATTTTGGTCGACACCCATTGGTTTTTCAACTGCGTGGTAGTACGTTGGCCACCTGTGCATAAGTTGTTGAAGCTAAAATAAAGGAAATTGCAAAGTTATGAAACTATTTTATTCATATATTAATCATACCTATCCAACACTTCCAGCCAAGCTTGTTTTGATTTGTTGCTATTTGTGTCCGTGTTTTTATTTTCAATGGACTTGACTTTTTCCCTAATAAGTTCTTTCAGTAGCATCTATGTATATATGGAAAATAATTTGTTAAATATAGTAGTATATAAATAAATACTCAGTCTATCTTCTTCGTTCCAGTTTTCCGATCTATTCCTTTTAATTGGCTTTTCAATAACTTATTTATTATTATTTTTTTATAATTACAAAACAAAACACTGAGAAAATATAAGAAATGTTTTAGTGATGTACTTACAATCAAAACAAATCAACACAACTCGTTATTCGAATACTTAAAACATTTGCAACGTAAAAAATCTTGTAAGTTCTTCGCAATTTCCTTAATTTAGTTTATTTTGTGTTTTTTTTTTTATCGAATAAGTAAATCAAACAAATGCGTAAATAATATGTTATTTTATCTTAAAATAATAAGAACCCTTTTATAAATTTGATTACCCTGCTGAATTAATATTCATTTTAATGCATCGCTAACCATAAAGTGACAACTGAGTGTGATGGCATTGCCAGAACCAAGCTATAAAATTCATTAAAACTTTTATATGTTGAAGTACTGTTTTTGCATATGATTTTTTAACGAACGTTTGTTAGCCTTAATGTGTGTGTTAACTAATGTGGTTTTTAAAGCTAAAGTATTTTTTTTTGTATACGGCCCTAAGACTTTATAGTAACAAACTTCGTATGAAGAGACAATTATATATAATACAAAATATTTAGATAACAAACATTTTTTTTTTGTAAACAAATGAAAATTTTGGAATATTTAGTAATTTAAGCAAGAACTATTTTTTTTAGACAGCAAAATATATAATATTAGACATTTAATTATACTAGCAGATTCCAGCCCTTGAATTGTGAGCGCAAATTCTAGGAAATTTTATTTTTTCATTAAATAAAGACCATAAAAGTATGCTAATCAATTATAGGCAATTCACAAATCAACACAAAAAGTAACTCATTTTTATTACAAACATATTTACAAATTTAATAAACACACACATAGCATTTTATAATTTTATGTATGTGTTAAGGTGCTATTACACGAAGTGTTTTTTACATATGTACTGTCACTTTTTTTTATCCATATGAAATTCCTCATGTCTGTCAAAATTGTCTTTTACATACGATTCATAATTTTTGCTATCACACGTGCATATGTATTTCCGTATGACATAACCTCTAAATGTAAACAACAGCTGATTTAATTTGTGAATTTACAAAAATTTATTGTTAAAAAAAGGTTATATATTTTTTAATTGTTAATTAATACAATTAATTTTTCTTTCAATATTAATCTTTAAAATTTACTCTGTTTTTCTTTCGCCACAAGCAGTGTTGTATTTCCATATGTTTGTCATGCAAAAATAGAACCTGTTCTAATTGAAAAATGTACATGTGACTTTCCTCATGTATTGTACATAAACAATGTTTCATATGTATCACACGATGTGTACAACTTTTGTTGTGGGAAAATTTGACAGTACATATGTAAGAAACACATCATGTAATAGCACCTTTAGTAGCAAATTTAAATGCAATTTACTCAAAATAAAGGAAAAAATTAAAAAATCTGTAAATCTGCAAATCGGCTAAGAAGAAATACCTTTCAAATAATATACGCTTGGTCAAAATCAGTATAAAACGGTAGAACAAAACATCAGTCACAAGAAATCGCCTAGCCTATTAATATTATAGATTTAACACTAAGCACCGAGTATATTGTTAAAAATCATCCAGATTTATAAATAAGATTATATGATTTTCTTGAACGGTGACTGCGTAGTGTACTCGCGAACAGAGGGTCAACTGTAAACCCAAGTCGTAACTCAAAAGTAAACAAATATGTATGTATATCTAGGGTGACGATTGAGTTAGGCTTAGGTTTAGGTTTAGGTTGAAAGTGGCTGCTAAATCAAAGGAAAAGCACACTTAGACTCTGGGGTCCATTGTGATACCACGGGACGAATAGGTGTTCCCCTCAGTCCCCACCGTAGAACCAATTTGAGCTCCTGATGAAGCCCCTGATATGTGAAATATCCACATTTGAGAGATCGTGAAGAAACGACGATCCCAATGTTCGAAGTCTCGTTCTGGAGAGCGCCGGGTAATAGCAAAGGAAGTGCTCTATGCTCTCCACCTCCTCCACATCCATGCAGTTACGACAGAAGTCATTTGACGAGACCCTGAGGCGTTCAGCCAGGATTCCCTGGTCGGTATCAGAGTTTGGTAGTGTCGTTCGAATACACTCCTCGGAGTGGTGTAATCCACGTTCAATGGTAAGTTCCTGTTATTCAGGATCACTCCATGGCCACAATTATGACCACGCCATTGTGTTGTGCTTCTTAGTCGAATGGCCAATGAGGCCGCCGACTGCTTTCCTAATATGTCCAACGGTATTAGGTGTAAGAGGATGTTCAAGGCATCCGTAGGTGTGGTACGAAGGGCACCAGTGATACACATGGAAGCCATTCTCTGTACCCTTGCAAGAAGGTTAGTATTAGTGGCCTATTGGGCGAACCACCGCTGTGTAGATCCAGTAAGCAATTTTCGGGCTGAAGCCCCACCGCTTACCAATGGCCTTTTTGCAGGAGTATAAAGCTATAGTCGCCTTCTTCGCCCTTTCCTCCAAGTTCCGTCTGAAGCTTCCTGTCCAGGAATACTCCAAGATACATGGCTCCATCAGAGAAGGCGATATCAGCACCGAGTTAGGCTTACAATGTGTATGTTTGTGAAAGAATGTAAAACGCAACGAAACATATTGTAAACAAAAGTTTAATGACTTAATTTTAGAAAATCACCAATTTGTGTAACATTACACCAAATTGCATATGAATAATTGATATTTTATTTTCAGTGACGTATTGACGAACTGACCATTTGACTATTTGACGAAAGAGAAAATACTCAATAAGTGTGAGCACAACATAGATATACATACATGAATATTATTTTTGAGTATTGAATAAATTAAACTCAAACATTAGTAATAGTAAATTTATATAAAAGAACTGAATTTGAAAATAAACGGGGAGTCTTAATTGAAAATTAAACAAGAACAAGTCGTTTCAATAATTAAACCAAGTCTCACTATAATAGACTTGCCGTGAAAAAGATTAACTTTGACATAGTCACGCACAGTCACGGAGAGATTAAAACCTCATTTCCCCAATCCGATCGATCTGAAACTTTGTCCATCGACTTGTTGTGGCCAAAGATTAATTTTAAGATAATAACGCAAAGTCACGCACAGTCACGGAGAGATTCAAAACTTATATACATAAGGCAAGAACGAGTTTTAATAAAAACTTTTTTTTTTATGGGTTAGATTACTTATCTTTTTTTTAAATTATCGTATAACTTCTAAGGTCTCAAAACATTCTAATAGTAATCAAACTTTGGGTATTATAAATAATGAATTTCATTATTGTTCTATGAAGTACTTAGTAATTAATTCTTTCTTCAGAAGACATGATCATTATTTTTTATAAAAAGAAATTATAATAGAAACTGACCAAAAAGAAAAAACAATTAACTTTAAATTTAATTGGTATTCCGAATAAATGTTTCAGTATCGACAACAGTTTTAAAGTGGTATACCTATTCAACATTGAGTTTAATGAAAAAAATGTTACACTTTATAATGTTACATTTTTATAATGTTTGCCCCACATATTAAAGATGTTGCATTTTTAATGGTCAGAATAGAATATAAAATTACAACTATGCTACACTTTTTTAATGAACAGCTGATTTTGTTGACATTTTTGTTTTTAGAAGAGAACACACAAAGAGAAAAAAAGTGCGAAGTGGAAAAGAAGTGTAACATTTTTGCAAGAAAAGAAAACGCCATAAGACGCAGGCAGAGGTATAGCCGAATTTAACACTCTTACTTGTTTTTAAATGATGTATTAATAATACGTATTTTTAAAAATATTTTTTTGTAAATAAAATAACAATAAAACATAAAATTATTCATATGTTGTTTTTATTTCATCCATTGTATTACTTATAACAAAACAAATTGTTTTAATATTTTAACATAGCAGTAAACATGTTTTACACTTTGAATATTGTATGTTTGCGTATATGTAAACGAAAAAAGATTTTTTTTGTAAACAAAACATCCATACCAAACTTAATACCAGTAAAATTAAAAAACATGCAAAAAAGGTGTATAGGTTTGATAATCCACTAACTGTTAATTAATAACTTTCAAAATCTTATAAAAAAAAGCACATGAGCTTACACCCATACTTTAAAACCATCAAAAGCATATGAGCTTACACCCATACATAAAACAAGTAAGAGTGTTAAATTCGGCTGTGCCGAATCTTTGATACCCTCCACCTCGGTATGAGTCTTGATAATAAATGTAAATGAAAAAGTAAACAATTTGTTAAGCTTAATACCAAATTATTTCAGCAAATTCTTTGGGTTGGTTTTCGTCTTTTCTATTATTTCGGATTTATTTCGGTGTTTGCTTTTTGGTCGTCTTGGTTGCCGATCGGCATGCATTTAGGTTATATACCATGCATTAAGTTATATGGCATGCATTTAGGTTATACACCTATATGCATGCGTTTCCGGTTATATGACATAACTTCTCGTTTAATTTAGTTTTTGCTAATTAAATAGCTCGCCCTAACCTCCATTGCAAAGGTAATGGTTGTTTAGGGTGGCTATATGCATTTAATCGTGCTAATTGGAGATGGCTGTGTAGTTTCTTTTAACTGGCCAAATATTTCTTCATTGCGGCCATATAGGTCGTATGGAGTAACAAAATAATAACCAAAAAAAAAAACTCTCAATTTTTTTATTAAAATATTGCCATATTTGGAAAACATAGAGAATAAATTTATAATAATAAATATTCAAATTAGGGATGCCAAACGCAAAAAACCAAATGTCCCAAACATTTTAAATAAAATAATTTGTTCTCTTTACTTTCTGAAAAACTTCAAATTTTCATCAAAAAAATTGTGAAAATTTATATATAAAAAAAATAACATTCTCATCAAATTGCGTTTATTTATGTAACAGTTTTTATGTTCGCAATTCTTAAATATCATTTGACGTTTTCTAAAATTCATTGAATTTAAATTAATGTTTTCTGTAGTGTGATTCTGTAAATTTCAACGATCCGACAATCGCAAAATATATCGACAGCTATTGTTGTTTGCACTAAGGATTAAGTGATTCACTAAGAACATACATCTTAACGACAGACGACAAATCTATTTTCCTATTTATTTAATTTGTAAATGAGTGGCATCTCTGTCAAAATAAGCGAAAAACACAAAGAAGAATAGAAAAAAACAAATTACTTCGTGTTTGACAGGATGATTTTATGTTTATGTTTAATATCTTTATTTTTTTACTAATATTTCTGTGTATGTATTTGAAAATGAAATAATGAATTGAATATGCTATTTAATTTTTTTATTTATATAAAAAAGTATTTTAATTAAAGCAAAATATTTTCACTATTTTATGATTTTTATTTATGTATGACGACATTTCAACCTAAAAATTTAAGTTTTATCGATTGAATAATAAACAACACAAAAATGGTTGTCGATTAGATAACAACAACAGCTGACTTTAACA
Organism: Cordilura impudica; assembly: GCA_963682025.1. NCBI lineage: Eukaryota > Metazoa > Arthropoda > Insecta > Diptera > Scathophagidae > Cordilura > Cordilura impudica. The sequence continues at coordinate 22,055,688 of OY821522.1, read as the reverse complement.
ATAGCGAATATCGTTTAAAAATTTTACTGATAATTTTGCAATTTTCTTTTTTTTTAACGATTCGACTTCGTTAAAAGAAGTTACTGAATCGCGGTACTGAAAAGCTATTAATTTCTCGTGAATGTCAATATTTTTTTTAAATGTAAAAATTTTTAAATGTAAACATAGGTATTTGGTGTTTTTTTTTGGAATTTCAATTTGTGTTTAATGAATAAAATTTATATATTAAAGATGCAATTGATGTCTTCTATATGTAAAATTATAATTTCCAACGTTTTGATATGATTTTCTGAAATTCAATTAATTGTAATTTATAGTTGGAAACTTTTAATTCCAGTTTTTAGAATTGATATTTTCTTAAATTTGAATGGAAAATTTAAAAAGTGCAATTTTGTATTTATGTGAATAATAATGATTTAGTAATTATAAACAATTTTTAAAAATTAGATGTAATCGCAATCAGATATTTTGTAGGTAAAGCAGAATAATAATTCTATATAACTATGTAGAACTGTTTTGAAAGCAAAAAACTCATTGATGAACTCGGTAACTCTATTTTGTAAAGACAACAAAAAGTTAATATGCCAAACTTATGTTCATATTGGTAAAAGAATAATGAAAATACGTATGAAATAAAAGACCAGCCGGTGTATACTCTTAACCACAGCTTATATTGTTCTTAACATTGTTCTGTATGATATCCAATTGAAAATATTAACATTCATGTTAAAATAGAAATAACTATTGCAAAGCTAATTAGAACAAACAAAAATTGTGGCGCCATCTACTTTGGCATAGTCACGCTGAGCAAAATGAAGTGACACTCTGTTAATGCAAAAGAAATGTATTTTCCCCACAACAAAATATTGCAGAATTTCATGTAAATAAAATAATATACCGATTTATTTCTAACATGCAGTTGTTATGGATATACATATATAATATATGTAAGTTAACACGAGAAACATTTAAAATAACAAAATAAAAAGAAATTCACACGTTCACAAAGCTGACGTCGCGTCTGCGATATTTGAGACACATTCCGCAACGCAGCTTGTTAACATGCTGACACAACGTCTGCGACGTACACGAGCAAGTCGATTAAGGTGGTGTGATATTGAAAGTAAGCAAAAACCTGCGGTTATTAATTAGGGTAATTTAAGTTTAAACTTTACTCTGTAATTTATCGTGAAACAATAAAGACGTTGTGTGTTCTAACAAAACACACAACAATAATTTTTTTAAAAAGAAAACATAACGTTTTCTTAATTGGCGCCCGAGCAGGGACCTGAAAGGTCCTCACGGTAAAATTCGAGTCAAGCCTTGTCAGGCCCCTCAGTAATCCTAACAAGGATAAAACGGATTGTGTGTTATGCCAAAGCCTGATAAGCTCGCGTAAAGTGACATTCGCGAAAATAAATACTAGAAAAGCTAAGTGAATAAAATAAAAATAATTGTAGCTGAATAAAAATTAATAAAATAATCAAGATTTAAAAGGACATTTGCCAAAATCAATAAATGTTTGTGAAACTAAAGAAAAAATAAGTGTAACTGAATAAAATTTATTTTAAGAATTAAAACTAATAAAATAATCAATATCTAAATTTGCTAAAATCAATAAATGTTTGTGAAACTAAAGTAAAAATATTTGTAGCGTAATAAAATTTATTTCAAGGACAAAATAATAATAAAATAATCAAGATTTAAAGTGACTTTTGCAAAAATCATTATAAGAAAAGTTAAGTGAACGAAAGTTCCAACTAAAATAAAAACAAGTAAATAATCTGAATAAAGTTATCTAAACCAGAAAATAATAAATATTATTTTATTTGCAAAACTAAGTGAATAAAAGTTTAAATTAATACTAAAGAAACAATACAAGACAAAAAAAAAAATTAGTAAAACTAAAGAAAACTATTTGAGAGAAAAAGTGTAAGAATCTTATATGAAAAAGATTTTAAATAAAAAATAACAAAAAATTAATTAATTTCAAAATAATAATATAATTTAGACAGTCGCAAATAAAAGAGAAACAAATTCGAACTAAAATGAAAGTAAACTTAATAAAACTAATTAAAATTTAATACAAAGATCAAGTCGAAAATAAACCAATACAAGAAAAACAAAGAAGTTGACTATCCAAATTTTAAAGCTAAAAAAGAAACAAATTACATCTAATAATATAATTACACCGAAAGGAGAGTCTTTAACAATCATCATCCCTTCAATTATCAAGACGTCCACCCATCATCAAGTTCCAGTAAATTACCTGATTCTTGCAATATTTTATTTTTATGTAAAATAAGTAATTATTTTAAAATTTTATATTTGACATTGATATTTTGTAGTGGTTGACACAATCAAAGAAAATAACGATTGTAAATCTTATTAAAAAATTAAATATTCAGTGTAAAGAAAATTCATATTCCAAATTTCTCTATAAGAACAAAAAAGAAAGAAAAATGCCAGACGATACTTTGAACGAATTGACAGAAAAATTTAGTCGGTCCTTGAATATGGCCAGTCCTTCGGCTAATACTGTTTCGGGATTGAATGAAGTCCAAATGGAACAGATTAGAGAGTTAATAAGAGGAACAATAAACCCTTCTCAAGATATTTTCTCAGATGATGGAATAGATCAACCAACAGGTACCATAACTACAAAATTAGAGAAATTAGATAAAGCTCCGGATGTTGTCAGGTCCTTGCGGGAATTCTCAGGGAAACCAGGAGAATTCAATTCATGGAGAAAATCGGTTGATAGGGTCTTAGAACTTTATCAAACTTTGAAAGGAACTGCGCGGTATTACGCAATATTGCACACAATTCGTACTAAAATCATCGGCGACGCCGATATTGCCTTAGAATCTTATCGAACGCCATTAGATTGGATTAAGATAAGAAAGTGCCTAATGATGCACTACTCAGACAAACGTGACATAGGCACTCTAGAATACCAAATGACATCTCTTTGTCAGGGAAGCAAATCAATCTCTGAATTTTATCAAAGTGTGTACCAACACTTGTCTTTAATCCTAGACAAAGTTCCTTGCTTAGAATTAAACGAGGGAAGTCTCCGAACTATGACAAAAACGTATAGGGAAAAGGTATTGGATACCTTTGTACGGGGACTCAATGGCGATCTATCTAGATTGTTAAGTGTAAGGGAACCAAATTCCCTGCCGCAGGCTCTTCACATTTGCCTAAAACTAGACAATATGTCTTTTAGAAGGGACTACGCACACAATCGCATAACAAGAAGCGAAACGCGCAAGGATAACCTTAGACAAACTTTACCTCAGTACAGACCAAACTTCTACCCTGAATTAGCTCATATTGGTGGAGTGGGTAATAATAGACCTACCTTACCAAATGTTAGGTTTCATCAGGGGGCAGGATTCAACCAGAATCTACAAAATAGACAATATTACAGCGGTCAAAATTACCAAAATAATTACCTGAAAATCCCATCGAATGTCCAAAGAAATTTCGAACGTCCTCAATATCAAGGACAACGGCAAAACCACTAAAACCATCAACAAAAACCAGAACCAATGGACATAGACCGTCCTATGCAAGTAACACTCCAACGTAATCTGCCATTTAAAAGACCAGCAGAAAACTCAATTCAAGCTCCCATGAACAAGATACAAAGAAATTTTCATTTAAATACCGAATATTGGCGGAACAATAATTTAGAATAGGCTAATAATTATTCATACGGAGGACATGAAATTGATGAACCAGAGGAAGCGTACGGATACACCGAAGAATATTTCGAACAATTGCCAGAAGAATTTATAACAAATGAAACCCAAGAGAACCAACCAAGCGATATTCAACTTGCTGTAAATTTTTTAGACTAAATTGTTCCTCGTACCTTATTTTGAGACAAGAACGAGGGACGGACAAATATTGACATTTTTATTAGACACAGGAAGTAATAAGAACTACATTAAACCAGATTTAGTAAAAAACCCCAGACACAATAAAGAAATATTCGGTGCGAAATCAGTAGGTGGCGACATACAAATTACTCAACATACATTAGTAGATCTTTTCGGAATTGACAACGCCCCAATCAAATTCTACTTATTGCCTGGATAATCTCGTTTGATGGAATCTTAGGGAATGACAGTTTGAAAGAAATGTCAGCAGTTATTCATACAGCCGAAAACTATTTCACAATTAGAGGAGGTAAAAAGATACCTATTAAACAACGTTTTTCACAAAACGTAAATAAGCTCGAATTAAGAATACAACACCTACCCAGCCACCCAAAAGTGTCATTAGAAAATCTCAGAAAACAACATCGTTGCCTTTTTGCAGACCCTGATGAAAATTGACATATACCACTACAGTAATTGGTGACATCCGCACAACGAATAATTCATCAATATACGCTAGAAGTTACCCTTACCCAATGGCCTTAAAAGATATTGTAGAAAAAGAAATCGATCGTCGCCTTTGTGATGGCATTATAAGACCATCACGGTCTCCATATAATTCACCCATATGGGTCGTACCCAAAAAGGAAGAATTTTCAGGACAGAAAAAATACAGATTAGTTGTCGATTTTAGACGATTAAGTGCAGTAACTGTGGCCGATAGGTACCCCATTCCGGAAATTAATGACGTTCTATCCAACTTAGGTGGGAATCAATATTTTACAGTGTTAGATCTTAAGAGCGGCTTTCATCAGATAACATTAAGAGAAGAGGATAGGGAAAAAAACAGCCTTTTTAGTAAACAACGGAAAATATGAATATACCAGGTTACCGTTTGGGCTGAAAAATGCTCCATCAATATTTCAAAGAGCACTCGACGATATATTGAGAGAATTTATAGGGAAGATATGTTACGTATATGTGACGGCATCATAATTTTCAGTAAGGATGAGAAATCTCATCTGGAATATGTGGGAACAATATTTAGGACACTAGAATTAGCTAATATGAAAGTTCAACTAGACAAATGCGAATTTTTCAAACATGAGGTTGAATTTTTAGGCTTCGTGGTATCAAAGGAAGGTGTAATGACAAATCCCAAAAAGGTCGATTCAATTTTGAAATTTTGCTATCCAAAAACACTAAGAGAACTTCGGTCATTTCTCGGACGCTCCGGGTACTATAGAAGGCTTATTAGGGGTTATGCAGATATTGCAAAACATTGACAGCGCTTCTGAGAGAATCGGACGGACGAATTTCAAAATCTATATCAAGTCAGACGAAAATAGAATTGGATACTTCATCCAAGAATGCATTCGATCAATTGAAAAACGCATTGGCTTCACGTGAAGTTTTGTTACCATATCCCAATTTGGAAAAAGATTTTCAATTGACTACAGACTCTTCCAACTTTGCAATTGGTGCAGTGTTAATTCAAGAAGAAAAACCAATTGCATTTATTTCCAGAACATTGAACAAAACAGAGGAGAACTACGCAACTAATGAAAGAGAGATGTTAGCCATTATATGGGCACTGAAATCTCTAAGAAATTATTTGTATGGTTCCAAAAAAATGGTGATCTATACGGATCACCAGCCCTTGACATACGCCCTCAGCAATAATAATAATAACTCAAAAATGAAAAGGTGGAAATGTATTTTGGAAGAGTATAACTACGAGTTGAAGTATAAACCTGGACGAACAAATGTAGTTGCTGATGCTCTATCCAGAGTCCCTATAGGATTAAATCCTATAAATGCTCAAATAAACTCTTTGACCCCTACCGAACACAGCGCAGAAAGTTCGTCAGAACATTTAATAAACAGCGTAGAAACTCCAATAAATGTTTCCAAAAATCAGTTATTTATAAATGTGGACAACACATCATCGTACCAATTTCAAATTGTATTTCCCGGAGTACATAGACACATTATTAAAGAACCCCAATACGACGAACAAATCCTAGTGACCATTCTAAGAAAATATCTGAATCCGTCTGTCATTAACGGAATAAAAACTCCTGAATGGATAATGGGAAAAATACAATCATTTTATCCCAATCATTTCGCAAATTACAAATGCCGCTTTACACAGTCGATCGTTGAAGATATAACATCTGAGAACGATCAAGAAAATCTGATAATAGAAACACACAATAGAGCTCATCGAAATGATAGAGAAAATAAAAAGCAAATGTTGGAAAAATATTATTTCCATGGCATGTCAGGTAAAATAAAAAGAATTATAAAATTATGTTCTATATGTAAAAAAGGAAAATATGAGAGACACCCAAATAACCCAGAATTTCGCGAAACTCCCATACCAACATATCCAGGGCACATTGTCTATGTCGACATTTTTTCGAACGATAAAAAAACTCATTTTAACATCAATTGATAAATTTTCTAAGTACGTAAAAGTAAAATTATTAAACGGAAGATCTATGGAACATGTCCGAAAACCCCTTAGGGAAATTTTGTTTTCATATGGAGTGCCAAAGTATGTGGTTATGGACAACGAACCCTCCTTAAACTCCGCATCCATACAATTCATGATGAAAGATGATCTAAAAATTGATGTATTTACCACCCCGTCATACAAGAGCGAAATAAATGGTCAAATAGAAAGATTCCACTCCACTTTAGCGGAAATCATGAGATGCCTGAAAAATGATGGAACATCCAGAGATTTTGAAGAATTGCTGGAAAGATCGGTGAATGAATATAATCACACGTTCCATTCGACGACTAATAAGAAACCAGTTGACTTGTATTTTGGGCGAACAATTGATTTTTCTCCCCAAGACTATGAGACGATAAGACTATCCAACGTTGAGAGACTGAAACGAAAACAGGAAAAAGACTTAAGTTATCATAACAAAAATAAAAAACCTACAAAAGAATATGTGCCCGGTCAGTTGATTTACGTAAAAACTAATAAAAGGTTGGGTACAAATCTGAGTAATCGCTTTAAAGAAGAGATTGTTAGGGAAAATAGGGGGACAACCGTAGTAACCGAAAGCGGTCGTGTTATCCACAAAGGTCATATTAGAAATTGACGAAATATTTCTTTACTTTTATTTTATTTTTTTCTTACAGATTATTAATAAACAGCGCGTTAGCAGATTTCAACATTCTAGACTACTCCAACTCTAGATTGATAACCATTAAGAATGGTATTGCAAGGAGACAGAATGGCACATTTAATCAATCAATCTCGAACAATATCAAGCCTTATCAGAAGAACTTGAAACAATTTTAAATACGAACATTACATTCAAACATCCGCTCCGTCCGTTTTTAACGCAACAAATCATTGATATAAAAAGTCTTCTTAAACGCCTATGTCCAGGTAGAAAGAAGAGATCAATAGATTTTATAGGCAGTGCATGGAAATGGATTGCCGGAACTCCAGACAGCCATGATTGGGAAATCCTTAATCAAAAGATCGGAAATCTTTTAGAAAATAATAATAGACAAATGGTAATAAATGAACTGACTATTGACAGAATACAAGAAATATCGAATATTACTAACGAAATATTGAAAGTAAAAAGAGAAGATTGGAATAACGAGTTAGCAAGTAAATTAGAACACAAATTGATTTTGATAGAAAAAGAATTACAGAACATCGAATATGCCATCCAGTGGGCCAAAGTTAATATTGCAAATTCATTTATTTTATCAAAAACTGAAATCGAAGTACTTAATGATGTTCTGACTAATAACAATATACCATTATTTAATGTAGATGAGTTATTATCATTCGGAAATGTAAAAATCGTTACAAATAATAAAGAAATTCTGTACATTTTAAGTATTCCAATCACTCAAAATGATATCTGCAAAATGTATTTAGCAAAACCAGTAAAAATTGGCCATTTAATTGATAGAATTGAATTTGATAAAATTTTAAATTGTAATAATGTTTTATTTGCTATTAAAGATAAATGCAAAAATTATAATGATCTAACCATATGTAATAGAGATAAATTAATAAAATTAAGAGATGATTATTGTATAACAAATCTATTTAAGAACAAGATAGGGAACTGCACCCAGGTAAACAACGAACACATACCCACCGTAGAGGAAATCGGAAGTGATATTCTATTATTAAATCAATATAACGGCAAAATCAGTGTGAACAATGAAGAAATAATTTTAAATGGAACTTATCTACCTAAATATTACAATACAACAATTATAATCGATGATCGTGAATATTTCTCCAAAGAAGTAAGCGGCAGCAAACCTCTCCCAGCCTCTCTACAACCAAAAGCAGCAAACGCAAAAACAGAAGAAGTCCTATCCCTACAAAGACTCTGTAAGATCAATATGGGAAATTTTGAGAGATTGGAACTATTGGAAACCAAGAATAACCTGCTGATAACTTCAAGTACAATTACCATAATTTCAGCCCTAGTCATCACCATTTGGTTAACAACGAAGAAGATATTAAAACAGAAATAAAAGAGGTCAGAAACAGAAACAATTTCATTAGAACAGATAGAAAAGGTACAAGACACAGAGAGGAAACCCGAGAAAAAAAACCAAGCATTTACGACTTACACACGTTCTAGGCAATCGGGACGATTGCATTTGAGGAGGGAGGAGTTAACACGAGAAACATTTAAAATAACAAAATAAAAAAGAAATTCACACGTTCACAAAGCTGACGTCGCGTCTGCGATATTTGAGACACATTCCGCAACGCAGCTTGTTAACATGCTGACACAACGTCTGCGACGTACACGAGCAAGTCGATTAAGGTGGTGTGATATTGAAAGTAAGCAAAAACCTGCGGTTATTAATTAGGGTAATTTAAGTTTAAACTTTACTCTGTAATTTATCGTGAAACAATAAAGACGTTGTGTGTTCTAACAAAACACACAACAATAATTTTTTTAAAAAGAAAATATAACGTTTTCTTAATTTGTATATTATTTGTATTATTTAATAAGTTTATATAAATTTATAAATAAATTTATACATAAAATTTTTTTGTTGCTATATTTACATGGTTTTTTTTTTATTAACAACTAGGTATTTTAGCATTATTTGCTTTAGATGTTGGTGAATTTTTACTCCCTTTATATTAACTCGTAGTGTCTGCTTGTCGAAAAATTTTGGATCGATTTTAACCAATTTCCCGTGAGCCATTCGATCTGTAATTTTGCAAGCAGGCTCGTGGTAATAACAGAAATGATCTAACAAATTTTTAGAGTGATGCCAAAACAATGGAAACTTTAAAATTGTTCTACCAGAGTTAATAAAATAATGTACAAAGGGTTAGTTTTTATTATATTATTACCAAACCGACCACAAAAACAACAAGTCCAGCTATGACAACAACACAACATTTAGAATAACAACAAGAACAATATAGAAACATCATATTTTTAATTTTTTTTTTATTTTTTCAGAGATTTCCCTGGACCTGTTCCACCGATTTTAATGATTTTTGAAATAGAAATCTTCCCATGAACTGGGTGAATCATTCTCACTAAAAATGATCACTGTAGCTGCACTATTCAGGGCGTGATCGTGACAAGAACAACATAGAAAATTATATTTTTTCAAAACTTTTTTTATTTCTTCATTCAAATCTCGGGCCCTTATCGACCGATTTGGACGATTTTAAACAACAAACTTTTCAGGATGTTAGTGAATCATTTTTTATGCCAACGAGCACCCTAGCTGCCCGATTGATGCCCACATCGTGATTTCCACAGACGGACATCGCTATATCAACTCCGGTTGTTATAAGGATCACAAATATATATATTTTATGGGGTCCAAAATTTTTTTTCTAATTATTACAAACGGAATGACAAACTTATATATACCCTCTGCACACTGGAGTGGAGGGTATAAAAATCACCAAAAGCTTTAGGGCCGTATGCAAAAAAAAAAATTAACAAAGGTTGGTAAACCATTGTTAGGCAAATTGCTTAAAGTTGTATCCAAAAACGATTGTTAGCGTAAGATACCTTTGGTAAACGTTTGGTAACTTTACACATTTTAAAGTAGAAAGGAACAAACTTTAAACATATGTTAGTGAGTTTTTTGTTTTGTTTTCGTTATTCGCGTTCGGAAATTAAAATTTGTTATAAAAATAATAAATTGTGACAGAAATGGATACTTTAAATTTCACAAGAAGAATTTTTAAAATAAATTGTGATTGTAGAAATATTAGTGTTAATTGTTTTATAAGTAGAGACTATCATCCAAATCGGAAATTATAATTGGCCAAGAGTTTACAAGACGAGGACAGATGGCTTCTTCCTTCCTGATGACCAATTTTAAAAAATTTCATTTTAACAAACAAACAGCAAAAAATAGAACTAATTAAAAAAGACATTGCAGTAGACCGCAGAGGATGTGGAACATCACCAGAACTACAAGTGCTACTAGCTTTGCGTTGTTGGGGACGAAGAGAAGTATAGTATATTCAACTCAAGTATTCTGTAGCAGTAAATTTAGTATGCTATTACATTAATATTTTTAGTTTCAAGACGACTCTGATGACGTTCATGGTTTAGCGCAATCTACCGTAACACAGTGGTTCAAAACCAAAAAAAAGTGGTAATAAGTCTGGAACTTCTAAACTATTGGTTGGATTGGAATAGTATATTCTAGGAGATTGTAGTCAAGGATATAGGCTTTCAAAATATTTATTTTTGAGATACCCTGTTGTAACACAGGGTGAGCTACAGGGTGCCAAAGTCGACCACCTCGAGGTGGAAAATGCTTTCAAAGCTTTTAACTTTTATAAATATGAAGTGATTTTTACGTTTTTTAAATTTTTCCAATAACCATTAAATTATTAACAAAAAACTTGTTTATACTACCTCGTTATCGCTTATGGTTTAAAAAATATTTGATTTTAAAAATCAACATTTGAACTTTTCACCAAATTCTTTCTTGGTTTTTCGCAAATAACATTTTTATTAAAATAAACAAAAAAAATCTAAAAATATGCAGCGATAGCCAGTACCTTTTCAAAAAAATACGTTGAAGTATTTTTTGAATTATTTCAAACCGTTTAGTGAGCACAAAATCTTAAAGTTGACTTTTTGAATCAGGTTCTAAAAATTGCAAATTTTTGCCAAAAAATACCCTTCATTCTTTCACTTTTTTCTCACAACCTTGGTAAAACATGTATATATTTTTCCACATACTTTAAAAGAATATGCTTCAAGAATGGTTGTAAGCGAAATTTTTAATATTTTTGGACATGCACCCTACGTCCAGCATTGGACGAAATTGGGCAATTTTTAAACAAAAAACTAAGTTTTAAAAGTTAATACAAAAATATCCGCTCGATTTCTTCAAATATTTCACCGCAGTATTAAAGCTCCAAATATTTTTATTTATTCGCCGCAATAAAATTCACCGCCGTTACATAAACGTGGTCAGGAGGGCTTAAATGGTGAAAAAAGTCAAATTTTCATACGAATTTTTTTTGTTAACATAAAAAACATATTAAGATTAGTTAGTTTTATATTTTGTTTATTGATTCAGAACGGCATTTAAATTATCTAAAACACTTCAAAAATTCGTTTTGATAACGTTAACAGTTTTTGAGATATTTATATTCAAATTTCAGAAAAAAACATAGAAAAACTATGGTTTTCGTTTTTTTTGGTTTTTTTGGTAAAGTGTTCCCAAAATTTTTGAATTTTACTTATTATTATATATATTGTTAAAGAAGACATATTTATCTATTCAACGATATATAACATGTCTATCAAATATATTGCAACATGCTGAAATAATGACCCCAAACCACACTCCACAGGCAAAAATTTAGCTATTTCTCTATTTGTTCATATAAATGGTCATTTACATAGTGAACAAGTAAGAGTGTTAAATTCGGCTGTGCCGAATCTTTGATACCCTCCACCTCGGTTTGTTAAACTTAATACCAAATTATTTCAGCAAATTCTTTGGGTTGGTTTTCTTCTTTTCTATTATTTCGGATTTATTTCGGTGTTTGCTTTTTGGTCATCGTGGTTGCTGATCGGCATGCATTTTGGTTATATACCTATATGCATGCGTTTCCGGTTATATGACATAACTTCTCGTTTAATTTAGTTTTTGCTAATTAAATAGCTCGCCCTAACCTCCATTGCAAAGGTAATGGTTGTGTAGAGTGGCTATATCCATTAAATCGTGCTAATTGGAGATGGCTGTATAGTTTCTTTTAACTGGCCAAATATTTCTTCATTGTGGCCATATAGGTTGGATGGAGTAACAAAATAATAACCAAAAAAAAAGCTCTCTCAACTTTTTTTTAAAATATTGCCATATTTTGAAAACATAGAGAATAAATTTATAATAATAAATAATCAAATTAGGGATGAAAAACGCAAAAAACGAAAAGTCCCAAACATTTTAAATAAAATAATTTAATGTTATCTTTATTTTCTGAAAAACTTCAAATTTTCATCCAAAAAAAATTTTGAAAATTTATATATAAAAAATAACATTCTCATAAAATTACGTTTACTTATGTAACAATTTTTATGTTAGCAATTCTTAAATATCATTTGAGGTTTTCTTAAATTCATTGAATTTAAATTAATATCGACAAATCTGTTTTTCTATTTATTTAAATTGTAAAGGAGTGGCATCTCTGTCAAAATAAGCGAAAAACACAAAGAATAGAAAAAAACAAATTACTTCGTGTTTGACAGGATGATTTTATGTTTATGTTTAATATCTTTATTTTTTTTACTAATATTTCTGTTTATTTATTTGAAAATGAAATAATGAATTGAATATGCTATTTAATTTTTTTATTTATATAAAAAAGTTTTTTAATTAAAGCAAAATATTTTCACTATTTCATGATTTTTATTTATGTATGACGACATTTCAACCTAAAAATTTAAGTTTTTATCGATTGGATAAACAACACAAAAATGGTTGTCGTTTAGATAACAACAACAGCTGACTTTAACAATAGCGAATATCGTTTCAAAATTTTACTGATAATTTTGCAATTTTCTTTTTTTTTTACAATTCGACTATCGTTAAAAGAAGTTACTGAATCGCGGTACTGAAAAGTTATTAATATCTCCTGAATGGCAATATTTTTTTTAAATGTAAACATTTTTATATGTAAAGATATTTCTAAATTTAAAATTATTATTTCCGACGTTTTGATATGATTTTCTGAAACTCAATTAATATTTTCTAATTTATAATTGGAAATTTTATTTTCAGTTTAAAAAGTGAAATTTTGTATTTATGTGAATAATAATGCTTTATTAATTATAAACAATTTTTAAAAATTAGATGTAATCGCAATCAGATATTTTATAGGTAAAGCAGAATAATAATTCTATATAACTATGTAGAACTGTTTTGTAAGCAAAAAACTCATTGACGAACTCGGTAACTCTATTTTGTAAAGACAACAAAAAGTTAACCCCCCAATCTCACATCACACTGAAATTGTAAAATCGTTGTGTACGTATTATCAACGAAAAATTGTTCGAATTAGTCGAATCCATCGCCATTAAATTTTATGCTCAAACATCTGACTGCAATCTCATTTTTAAAATGTTGTCGAAGCGTAAACTTGAAAAAATTTGTATACTTCTCTCTCTTATTTTATTTTAAGTAGAGTTACCAAGTTTATTATACAGGCACATGTTTGAGGGAAAATGTTTACATTTATTATTATTAGTATTATTTTAATAATAGTTAATAATATTTATGCTCTATAATTAACAAACTTGCGTTTTTGTATGCGCATTTCAAAAAATAAATCATTATAATAGATTTAACAAGTTAAAACTTTAATTACAATTTTACAGAATCCAGTAAATTTGCATTAAATTTATAACAGGGTAACATTAATCATCGTTAGTGTCTGCCACTATTCGCACGAAAAATTTGGTGCCATTAGTGTGACCACTGCGGAAAATGTGTGTGTATTAGTAAAAAAAAATGTGAGTGTATTGAGTTTTTCGAACTTGCAGTGTGATGTGAGATTGGTGGGTAATATGCAAAACTTATGTTCATATTTGTAAAAGAATAATGAAAAAACGTATGAAATAAAAGACCAACCCGTGTATACTCTTAACATTGTTCTGTATGATATCTAGTTGAAAATATTAACATTCATGTTAAAATAGAAAAAACTATTGCAAAGCTAATTAGAACAAACAAAAATTATGCCGGCATCTACTGTGGCATAGTCACGCTGAGCAAAATGAAGTGACACTCTGTTAATACAAAAGAAATGTATTTTCCCCACAACAAAATACTGCAGAATTTTATGTAAATAAAATAACCGATTTATTTCTAACATGCAGTTACTATGAATATACATACATACATATATATAATATATGTACATTATTTGTATTATTTAATATGTGTATGTATGTATATTTAAATATTACACACAAAAAATACAACATCAAACGTTATTTTTGTGTTTTTCTCTTTAAATAAATTAATACATAAATTTTTTGCTAAATTTACATTTGGGCAATTCACAACAGGTGTTGTACATTGTATGTTGTATTGAAATACACAATACAATCATTTGTTGTGAACACTCAGTTGTATTTTCATATTGTAAAACGCTTTCTTTAGTAATTTTCGATCCAACGAGGAAAGATCGCTTCGTCGCTTCTGCTATTTTGTATAAGAGAAAACACTTGTCAGTGTTTGCTTTTTGGTCGTGAGATATACCCTGGAGTTTTAGTTACGTACCTCTTGCATTTTAATTTATAATGAAAAAAAAAATGTTAAATGTTTTGGTTGGTACTGAAAGAGAAAATACATACTAAAAATATAAACATTAATTTTTATATAAATAAACTTATCGATGTATTTGCGTTATTTGCATTATTTGCCATATTTTATTTTATAATTATTTATGCTGATAATATTCTATGTATTTGTTTTTTCTTTTTCATAAAAACTGGCATTCACTTGGAAGTGATATGTTATGATACAATATACAACATTTACTAAACATAGCAAATGAAGTTGGATCGTGTATCAGATTTTTCAGTGAAAATTATCAACAACAGTTTTACACTATTGTAAAGTGATACACGATACAGGAGAAAAAACGATACATTACCCATTGTGAATTGCCCAATTGTTTTTTTTATTAACAACTAGGTATTTTAGCATTATTTGCTTTAGATGTTGGTGAATTTTTACTCCCTTTATATTAACTCGTAGTGTCTGCTTGTCGAAAAAATTTTGGATCGATTTTAACCACTTTCCCGTGACCCAATCGATCTGAAATTTTGCAGGCAGGCTTGTGGCAATGACAGAAATGATCTAAAATATTTTTTTAGTGATGCCAAAACAATGGAAACTTTAAAATTTTTCTACCAGAGTTGATAAAAAAATGTACAAAGGGTTTGTTTTTGTTATATTATTACCATAACGACCACAAAAACAACAAGTCCAGCTATGAAAACAATACAACATTTAGAATAACAACAAGAACAATATAGAAATATCATGTTTTTCATTTTTTTTTTACTTTTTCAGAGATTTCCCTGGACCTGTTCCACCGATTTTAATGATTTTTGAAGTAGAAATCTTTCCATGAATTTGGTGAATCATTCTCACTAAAAATGATCACTGTAGCTGCACTATTGAGGGCGTGATCGTGACAAGAACAACATAGAAAATTATTTTTTTTTCAAGACTTTTTTAGTTCTTCATTCAAATCTCGGGCCCTAATCGACCGATTTGGACGATTTTAAATAGCAAACTTCTCAGGATGTTAGTGAATCATTCTTATGTCAACGAGTACCCTAGCTGCCGGATTGATGCCGTCATCGTGATTTCCACAGACGGACAGACGGACATCGCTATATCAACTCCGGTTGTTATAAGGATCACAAATATATAAATTTTATGGGGTCCAAAATTTTTTTTCTAATTATTACAAACGGAATGACAAACTTATATATACCCTCTGCACACTGGAGTGGAGGGTATAACAACTCTACAACAGCAACAATGACAGTCATATGTTTTTCAAATAGGAAAAAACTGTTTATGTGTTAGTTTCGGTCATTCCCCAGTATGCATTGAAATATTATTTCTCCAATGTTGGAGAAAAGTTAAGTTCTTAAATTGATGTCAAATGTAATTCTCAACTTGGGTTGAACAATTTTTCTCCTTGTTTGCTTTCAACTTGACATCAAGTTGAGATTTAACATTTTTTCCAATCTTTGAGAAACATTTTTACTCTCAATTGGATATCCAACACTTTTCTCCACTTGAGACAAACATTTTTTCAACTTGAATACGATTTGTGTTAAGTCTGAGATATTATTTAAATATGTCATAAATAATAAATTAAATTAAAAAATGCCAAAAAAGTACAAATAAATCATTGATATATTTTTAATTATTTTTGCTTTTTGTCGAATTTTTCAAAAAATGTACAACTAATTAATTCATTTATTTTTAATTCTAGATTTTAAAAAATGTACATAATATGTACATTTAATGTTAAATATGTACATAGTAATGTTAAATATATAATGAAATTAAATTGAAACATTAAAAAAAGTACATTGTTTTCATTTCTAAAATTAGTATAATATTTTTTAATATGGCAATTCCGTACCTTCCATTTGATACCGATTGGAAATATTTCTTTGCTATCAAGTTGAGAATCACAAATTTCTCAATTTGATAACTATGAAAATCGCCATATTCGAACTATTGAGGGCATTTGAGAATTAACGTTGGAGATTTGAGAAATGTATTTGATCTCAAATGCACCTCAAGTTGATAGCAAACAAAAATGTTTATTGGGACATTTATTGTAGGGTCGTTTGCACACACACAAAAAATAGAAAATAAATTGTCAATAAAGGTGCTATTACACGATGTGTTTTTTACATATGTACTGTCACTTTTTTTTATCCATATGAAATTCCTCATGTCTGTCAAAATTGTCTTTTACATACGATTCATAATTTTTGCTATCACACGTGCATATGTATTTACGTATGACATAAGCTCTAAATGTAAACAACAGCTGATTTAATTTGTGAATTTACAAAAATTTATTGTTAAAAAAAAGTTATATATTTTTTAATTGTTAATTAATATTAAACAATTTATTTTTCTTTCAATATTAATCTTCATAATTTACTCTGTTTTTCTTTCGCCACAATCAGTGTTGTATTCTCATATGATTGTCATACAAAAATAGAACCTGCTCTAATTGAAAAATGTACATGTGCCTTTCCTCATGTATTGTACATAAACAATGTTTCATATGTATCACACGATGTGTACAACTTTTGTTGTGGGAAAATTTGACAGTACATATGTAAAAAACACATCATGTAATAGCACCTTAAGCAAAGCAAGTGGCTTCGAAATTCGATGATGCCAGTTAATCATTTTTTGTTCACGCGGAATTTATAATTGGAGGAATTTTTTTCTCGAGAAATGTATTTTCCGTGAGAAAGAAATTCCTTGAGAATATTCATAATTGGGATGAATAACTTTTAATTGGAACTTTTTAGTCGGAATAAATCATAATTCTAGTTAGATATTGGTTAATATTTAATTAGAAAAAATATTGTGGTGGCATCTACGCAATTATTGAGGCAGTCACGGAAAAATTAAATGCAAGTCTGTTTTTTTTAATATAACAAAAATGGATTTTCCCTTTAACAAAATATGGCAGAATTCTTTATAAATGAAATGCAAAATGGAAAATCAATTTTGTGCTAATTCTTAACAAAATTAATAATATATATATATATATGTATTATTATATTTATTAATATTTGTAATTTTATTTGACACAATTTCACACACAGTTTTACAGATCAACTGTTTTCAACTGATTTAGAAGTTTTCTGTTTTTGAAACAGTAGTGCCAATTTGTAACATTTTGTGATGTAATGAAAATCGCAGAATAATAAGTTAATACACAATAAAAAATATTAAATTTTTAAGTTTTATATACATATTGCAATAAAAAAAACTTTGGTAAATTTACATTGAAGATGGTCAGAAATGAATGAGAAAAAATATATAGACATTTTAGAAAAGCACATTTAATGTTAAACTTTATGCACAAAATATATGGGTTTTTGTTGTTTCGAATTTAACTGTGGCTCTAAGTGAAAAGTTTTAGACCGATCGTATATTACATCTTGAGGATCCTCACCTAATATTTTCAAATATTTTAAATTCTTTTTAACTCATTTAACCTCATTACGAAAATAGTAAAACAGTAAATATAGAAAATCCACGCACCTCAAAAAATTGTTTTCTATGAAATAAATTAAAGACATTTCATATTATACAATTTTCTTTCAAAAATGTATCAATTATTGCAAATTTGAAAATTGACATATAGTATTTGTACATATATTTGTATAGATTTCGCAGTATGAAAAGAACTATTATTTCTTTATTTAGAATATATGTAAGTATTGCTCGCAAAAAAATGCAACATCATGAATGAAACACATAGACGACTGCTGGCAGCAGCATTTGTAGTCGTATAGTCAGCTACTTGATTTTTCTGAATACGACAGCAACATATAATACAAATGCATTTTTATTTAAATATACAATTACTTTTACTTATTTAAAATGCATTAGTACAACGTAAAAATAAATAAATTAGTTTAACGCCTTTTGATTATTAATGGAATTATAGCCTTTCATTTTGCGATTTTTTTTTTAAACAAAATAAAATATTTCATAGCACTAACTTCTTTTACATATTTTGTTATATTGTCAACACTATTTTTGTTTTGTAGGCAACAAAACACACTTGCAGTTTTTTTTTCTATTTGAAGAACATATGACTGCCATTGTTGATGTTGTAGAGTTGTTTTTTTTTTTGATTTTGTTTCGTTAACTCTTTTGTATTAAAGCACCTCCAATATATGTATCCATTTTAGTTTGCAAATTCAGTATATTTATAATTTATTACTTACAGCAAAAAATAATAGAAACAATTTTATCAGTTATGCTTACGAAACTATATAAATAGACTTGAAGTTGGCTGCAAAAGCAGTAGCCTGTGTAAAGAACAAGTTAGCGACATGTAACTGTTACGTAACGTGTCAGCCTTTTTTTCACATGAAAAGTATTGGGACGTTCCGGTTACGTTCGGTAACTGTTTTAAATGATTTTCATGTAAAAAAAAACAACTGACTCGTTACGGTTACGGTTAGAAAACATTGACCTTTTATATGTATTATAATGCTATGAATGCATTTATCTTTATTTTATTTTATTTATATATTCTTTTTTTTTGTATTGTATATTATTTTTTTTTATTATTACTATTTCATTTAATTATTTTATTCTTTAAATAAATTAACACATAAAAATTTGTTTTTTAAATTATTGGTGAACTTTTACTCCCTTTATTTACTGCCTTTATATTAACTGGTAGTGTCTGCTTGTCGACAAAATTTTGGATCGATTTTTAGCCCCTTTCCCGTGAGCCAATCGATCTGAAATTTTGCATGCAGGCTCGTGGCAATGACAGAAATGATCTAACAAATTTTTTTAGTGATGCCAAAACAATGGAAACTTTTAAAATTTTCTACCAGAGTTCACAAAAAAAATGTACAAAGGGTTTGTTTTTATTATATTATTACCACAACGACCACAAAAACAACAAGTCCAGCTATGACAACAATGCAACATTTAGAATAACAACAGGAACAATATGGAAACATCATGTTTTTCATTTTTTTTTTAATTTTTCATAGATTTACCTGGACCTGTTCCACCGATTTTAATGATTTTTGAAGTAGAAATCTTCCCATGAATTTGGTGAATCATTCTCACTAAAAATTATCACCCTAGCTATCCTATTGAGGGCGTGATCGTGACAAGAACAACATAGAAAATTATATTTTTTCAAGACTTTTTTTAGTTCTTCATTCAAATCTCGGGCCCTAATCGACCGATTTGGACGATTTTAAATAGCAAACTTTTCAGGATGTTAATGAATCATTTTTTATGCCAACGAGCACCCTAGCTGCCCGATTGATGCCGTCATCGTGATTTCCACAGACGGACAGACGGACAGACGGACAGACGGACAGACGGACAGACGGACAGACGGACATCGCTATATCAACTCCGGTTGTTATAAGGATCACAAATATATATATTTTATGGGGTCCAAATTTTTTTTTCTAATTATTACAAACGGAATGACAAACTTATATATACCCTCTGCACACTGGAGTGGAGGGTATAATGACATATTTATACCCTATACCACTATGTGGTTTGGGTATAATGACTTTGTGCTGCTGTTTGTAACAACCAAAAATGTTTGACCTAGACCCATCTTTAATTATACCGATCGAATCAGAATCACTTTCTGAGTTGATTTAACAATGTCCGTCCGTCCGTCCGTCCGTCCGTCTGTGTATCCATGTAAAGCTTGTAATCAAACTGCAGGTCGCAAATATGAATATATTTTGATGAAATTTGGTATAATATAAGCTTTTATCGGCCATGGGATGAACGCTATTGAAATTGGTGAGAATCGGTCCATGTTCAGACCTAGCCCCCATACAAATTACCCATATGAAATCGACATAAATTGCCATAAGATCCAAATTGTCATATAGATCTTACTCAAATTGGGTTTGTATGCGTTCATTACATCCACTAATGAGTAGTCCAAAAATGATCCCTTTGACCCCATATAGAGCTGCTTCCCGATCTTCACTTAAATCTATTAAAAAACAAAAATATTGCACTGATTCTTCTCAAATTTTGTTTGTACATATTTTTGCAAAATACAAGAGACTTTACCAAACATGATCAGGATCGGTCCATTTTTGGACCTAGTCCCTTTATAGATATAGCATCCGATATGAACTTTTTCATATCTGCAGCCAAAAAAATTAATAAAAATCCCACTAAAATTTGGTTTTTGCTTATTTTCAATGTATTTCAACGATTTTGGCGTTGAAATACTTTGCACCATACGCTTCAACCGCTTAGGAGATGCAGTTGGTAACACATCTACAATTTTAGCAGCTTCCTTTAGTTGCGTGCGTGTCAAGGCTGATTTAAAAGAATCCTTAATTTCATTAGGCGAATGGTTATTAATGATTTCTTCTTGTTTTTTCTTTTTTGTCATTGATTGAACATTTTCGTAGTCCTTTTTAGATCGACCAAATGCCTTTTTCTCAATTTTAGTTTTTTGAAAAGATATTAAAATTATTTGAAGTAATAAAAACGTATGTAACCCTTTACCAAAAAACAATAAAAAAATATGTCATTCACTATGTAAATGACCATTTATATGAACAAATAGAGAAATAGCTAAATTTTTGCCTGTGGAGTGTGGTTTGGGGTCATTATTTCAGCATGTTGCAATATACTTGATAGACATGTTATACATCGTTGAATAGATAAATATGTCTTCTTTAACAATATATATAATAATAAGTAAAATTCAAAAATTTTGGGAACACTTTACCAAAAAAACCAAAAAAAACGAAAAACCATAGTTTTTCTATATTTTTTTCTGAAATTTGAATATAAATATCTCAAAAACTATTAACGTTATCAAAACAAATTTTTGAAGTATTTTAGATAATTTAAATGCCGTTCTGAATCAATAAAAATAACTAATCTTAATATGTTTTTTATGTTAACAAAAAAAATTCGTATGAAAATTTGACTTTTTTCACCATTTAAGCCCTCCTGACCACGTTTATGTAACGGTGGTGAATTTTATTGCGGCAAATAAATAAAAATATTTGGGGCTTTAATACTGCGGTGAAATATTTGAAGAAATCGAGCGGATATTTTTGTATTAACTTTTAAAACTTATTTTTTTTTTTTTTAAATTGCCCAATTTCGTCCAATGCTGGACGTAGGGTGCATGTCCAAAAATATTAAAAATTTCACTTACAACCATTCTTGAAGCATATTCTTTTAAAGTGTGTGGAAAAATATATACATGTTTTACCAAGGTTGTGAGAAAAAAGTGAAAGAATGGGTATTTTTTGGCAAAAATTTGCAATTTTTAGAACCTGATTCAAAAAGTCAACTTTAAGATTTTGTGCTCACTAAACGGTTTGAAATAATTCAAAAAATACTTCAACGTATTTTTTTTAAAAGGTACTGGCTATCGCTGCATATTTTTAGATTTTTTTTGTTTATTTTAATAAAAATGTTATTTGCGAAAAACCAAGAAAGAATTTGGTGAAAAGTTCAAATGTTGATTTTTAAAATCAAATATTTTTTAAACCATAAGCGATAACGAGGTAGTATAAACAAGTTTTTTGTTAATAATTTAATGGTTATTGGAAAAATTTAAAAAACGTAAAAATCACTTCATATTTATAAAAGTTAAAAGCTTTGAAAGCATTTTCCACCTCGAGGTGGTCGATTTTGGCACCCTGTAGCTCACCCTGTGTTACAACAGGGTATCTCAAAAATAAATATTTTGAAAGCCTATATCCTTGGCTACAATCGCCTAGAATATACTATTCCAATCCAACCAATAGTTTAGAAGTTCCAGACTTATTACCACTTTTTTTTGGTTTTGAACCACTGTGCGTAAGTAGAATTTGTACTAAAGTTGCTCGTGCTTTGGCAAAGCACGCAAAATATGTAATCAAAATGCCGTCATGTGCTGAAGAAGAGGTAAAATTAGCAAAGAAATTTAAGGTATTACGGAACTTTCTGGGGATAATTAGTGGACTTGACTGCACCCATATTAAAAATTAAATAAACGGTGGTGATTTAGCTCAATACTACATAAATAGAAAAGGAGTCTATTGGCTCAATGTTCAGGTACTTATTTAACATTTTGTTTAGGTCGTTTGTGATTCCGAACTAAAAATATTAGATATTGTGGTAAGATGGAGGGGAAATACTCTGTAGGATTTTTAATGAATGAAAAGCAAATGAGCGCTTTGAAAGTGGGGAATTTGGAGGTCGTTTGCTTGGCGACTCTGGTTATAAATTAACCTCATATTTATTTACACCATTACTTCTCCCTCTAAATGACAAGGAGATAAGATATAATGTTGCTCATATTGCAACTCGAAGTAAAGTGGAGCGATGTTTTGGTGTCTGGAAACAAAGATTTCGATGCTTGCTGAACGGTATAACTGTAAGCTTTCAAAACACTGAAGTATGAATTGTAGCTTTAGCTGTTGTTCACAGCATCGCAATACAAGAAAACGGTGAGCTCCAATTTATTATTTACAATAGTTATAAGTAAATATTTACATATACATACATACATAAATATATGCATATATTTCTAGTTTCACTACTCTTTAAATCGCGTATTTTGGCTCCTTATAGATAGGCGAACTATTTACTCCGGATGGAGTAATGCAAACAGAAATAGCTGTTAATAACTTATTAAGAACCGAAACCTCAGCAAGGGGCGAACATTTATCCTTAAAAGTTTTATAGCTAATTATTTTTAATAATACTTGAACCAACAAAAACAAACTTTTTATTTATAATTAATTCACTTCAATTTTAATTTATTTACAATATGTATATAGTACATATAAGCATATAAACAAATACATAATTATAGATGTGTGTACGTAAAAAAATTTAAATTAAAAATACATTAAAAGTATATTAAATTAAAAAATTTGAGATTCATTTCACAGGTACATATACCACATATTTTATATTTAAATAGAAAAAAACGAACTTATATAAAAACTTAAAAATTAATTTAAAATTTTTCTTGAATTTTAATTGACATATCTATTTTTATTTAATTGCAATCTTCTTTTTTCCTATCTATACGAAAAATCATTAAAGTTAATTATAAAAATTATATAAGCAAAAAAACAAAAGAGTCGTGAGAGTCGGTTGTGTGTTTAATAAGATCCTCTTTTTCATTAAATTTACATGTAAAATATACCTTTTTCAAACCTTTTTTGCAACCAAAACAAATAAAATTAAAAACTCTTTTTGAATCTATATTTGTTTTGTTTTTTAAGGCAATAATAAAATATTAAACAAAAATCAAGAAAAATTCACAAATAAATACCTACACTGACTCGAAGTCAGAAACAATACAAAAAAAAATCAACATCAAGTTTTATAAAAGAATAACAACAGAAATTGTGCCATAGTATAAGTTATGAAACGCAGCTTATACATAGCATCGAAATTAAAACACAACATCAGAACAAGAATAACGAACAAACAATATACATTCAAAAATCACTTTTTCTAAATAATGCATAAAATAGAATTTAAAACAACAAAAGTTTCTCAACAACCACAGCCTAACACAGTCGTGACAACTTGACAGCTGTCAAAAAAGTAATCTCGAACCATATGGCTTTGTTTACTTTTTTTCTTATATTTGATACAAGGACTTTGAGAAAGAGATGAAAAAATAATATATACAAAATATAATGTGTGCAAGTGAACAGCTACACATGTTTGCAACCGGAATAAAAAACAATAATAATGGAAAAGCAAGTAAGAAAATTATAGTCGGTCTAGACCAACTATACGATACCCTATACCATGCGGTTAGAGACCCTAAATCTCAGGCCCAACTAACTGGATATAGAAAATAAGCAAAAACCAAATTTGACTGGAATTTTTATTAATTTTTTTGGCTGCAGATATGAAAAAGTTCATATCGGATGCTATATCTATATGGGGACTAGGCCCAAAGATAGACCGATCCTGACCATGCTTGGTAAAGTCTCTTATATTTTGCAAAAATATATGCAAACAAAATTTGAGAAGAATCAGTGCAATATTTTTGATTTTTGTTAGATTTAAGTGAAGATCGGGAAGCAGCTCTATATGGGGCCTATGACTAAGAGTTGTCCCATAGGGATCATTTTTGGACTACTGGTTAATTGATGTAATAAAGACATACAAATCCAATTTGACTAAGATTTATATGATAATTTGTATCTTATGGCAATTTATGTTGATTTCATAGGGGTCATTTGTATGGGGCTAGGTCTGAACATAGACAGATTCTCACTAATTTCAATAGCGGTCATCCCATGGCTGACAGAAGCTTATATACCAAATTTCATCAAAATATATTCATATTTGCGACCTGCAGTTTGATTACAAGCTTTACATGGACACACAGACGGACGAACGGACGGACATCGTTAAATTGAATCAGCTAGTGATTCTGATTCGATCGGTATAATAAAAGATGGGTCTAAGTCAAATATGTTTGGTAGTTACAAACAGCAGCATAAAGTCATTATACCCAAACCACATAGTGGTATAGGGTATAAATAGTGAGTATTTGCTATTATGATAAACATTTAAAAAACAATAATATCGTATTTTCTGTTTTGATATAAAAATATAAAAGGTGAATATTAAAACCCTTAGCTTGTGATTTGTTTTACGTAAGACAATTACATTCAGGACTACTCAAGCCAGGGCCGAAGGAAGAAAGCAAAAATTACTATTGCTGGCACAACAAAAGGGAAGAAACAAAACACCGATGATGAACAATATGAAGATTAGATGCTGCTTGTAGCCGACATGTTGGATGGAGAAGATTCGAAATTTTTGCAGTCGAAAAGAGGCACAAAACAACGAAGAGTAAACATGCTGCTGCTGATGATGAAAGTAAACATGATATTATTAAGAATTGTCTCCGTTATGTGTTTGCCAATGATAAAAAGCTTGACATGACTCTTTTCATAATATGTACGTTGCATTAAATATTTAATGAACGCCAAAAACAATTTCAACTTGGAATGTATAACTTGTTTGTGGGCTTTGAAGGTAAAAATATTAATGTAGATGCAGAGAACGAAAACGAATTGAAACAAAAGAAGTTGGAGGCTCATCGTCAACGTTTATTGAGTTTATCGAAAAAGGAACGCAAACAACATAAAAAGTTGACTGAGTTGAAAAAGGAATTGGATGAGACAAGAGCCAATTCTAAGCTTTTGAGTGACATTTTGGAGGGTTTTGCTGATGCTTGTAAAAATTTGTTTTAAGTAAGACAATGGCATACGCTACTTACTACTCAACCCAGGGCCGAAAGGAAGGAATCACTAATTACTATAGCTAAGCTAACCATTGGTCCAGTTGCTGGTGGCGAAACTTTTCGCAAGTTGAATTGTGGTATTGCTTTTGATTATGACTTGCACGTAGAGTGCGTGTCAGTGCTTCTCATCGTAATTTGTCTGGTAATATTCCCATCACATTGGGTACTATACCGTTAGCTTCATAAATAAAACATTAAATTTCTACTTTTTTATTCCTATAAGTGACGGATTTGTACACCTTGGAATGAAGTTAATGGAGGATTGAATTTTGATAAAAGTAAACAATAGAAGCAACAAAATCAATACGAATAGAAAAATGTAAGTTGGTGCAATTGGCGGTATGGTCAGAGTGGAATTATGTTTTTAATTTAATAAAATATGTGAATTATATTTTCAACAGGTCGAAAGCAAATAAATCTTAGTAGGAGAGAACGATTGCAGCTTAATTTAAAAGAATTACGCCAAACAATCAAATTAACACCCAAAGATTTAATTGCCAGCGTTGCGAAAAATTTGATCATAAAACATTTAAAAGAAAGGCAAAAGGATATATTTGAAAGTACAATAGGCTGATTTTTTTATATTGTCTCGGAGATGTGGCTTTCTTTGCATAAGAGGAAAATTTACAAAGACAAATGATCTGTTTTTGAAATATCTACCGATGCGGAAACGATTTTTTGTAATCTAGATTTTGTATTGCAAGATGTAAATTTGTGGTATATGGCCGTTATATTTAGTTTATTCATGGCAAGCAGTATAAATTAGAACAATTACAACTTATGAATTTGCAGGAAAAATATGGTTAGAATTGTCCAAGAAATTATATTATCGAAATTTCATGCTTTTACATTCCACATAGCATGCGAACAGCAAACAGAGAATATAGAGAGATTATGGGCACTGGGATGATCAAACTGAACTGTTCGAAATTGCAGAATCACAACGCAATTTATACAAACCAGTGGAAGAAATGGTAGTACAACCTACATATTCCACAAAAGCCCATCAATCCATAAAGAACAAAATATAGATATTAATTATACAAAACAAAGCAACATAACAAAAATTGAAAGTATTCATTTTTATGCCGTTGACAAAACAATGGAAACCATACCTATACAATAATTGAAAACTTTTCCTCAATTTTTGGTTTCGAATTTAACAATCTTGTTTTATATTTATTTCTAAGTATTTTTGATTACCTCTATTGTTACTTATCATAGAACCATTGATTTTAATAAATAAACACTATATTGACTTTTATAAAATATATATATTTTATTTATTGCAAATATATAAGAAATTAAAGTTTATTATAGTTACAATATAATTGGTAAAATAGGCATTATTGATAAAAATAAATAACATCTTCAGCGTTACGTATCATATTGATTTTTTATCGACCTTCTCTGGTCTAGATCCGCCAGGTTTTATTAGAAACAGCACCACCTCAAGAAGGATGTGGTTCTACACCACGCATGACGGTCTTGGGTAAGGAGAAGCTAGGTGTTTCAAATGCATTGGTGCATTGTTATACACTATGTATCACGCTACACGTACCCCTGGATTACAACGAGTGACAATACAATTGATTCTTTAATAAATTAAAATGAATAGTTCAATTTTTTAAATTGCATTGTATTGTCACTTTCTGAAACCCCTAGGTCCCAAAAAATTAATCGGTCCATCCACAGCCAAAAACTAAAAATAAAAATTCATAAAAATTAAAAAGTCATAAAATTCAAATACTGTACTCATAAGATAACAACAGAAAATAAAAAAAATTAGTTAATGAAAATGAAAAGCACATTATAACGGGTGATTTTTTTGAGGTTAGGATTTTCATGCATTAGTATTTGACAGATCACGTGGGATTTCAGACATGGTGTCAAAGAGAAAGATGCTCAGTATGCTTTGACATTTCATCATGAATAGACTTACTAACGAGCAACGCTTGCAAATCATTGAATTTTATTACCAAAATCAGTGTTCGGTTCGAAATGTGTTTCGCGCTTTACGTCCGATTTATGGTCTACATAATCGACCAAGTGAGCAAACAATTAATGCGATTGTGACCAAGTTTCGCACTCAGTTTACTTTATTGGACATTAAACCAACCACACGAATGCGTACAGTGCGTACAGAAGAGAATATTGCGTCTGTTTCTGAGAGTGTTACTGAAGACCGTGAAATGTCGATTCGTCGCCGTTCGCAGCAATTGGGTTTGTGTTATTCGACCACATGGAAGATTTTACGCAAAGATCTTGGTGTAAAACCGTATAAAATACAGCTCGTGCAAGAACTGAAGCCGAACGATCTGCCACAACGTCTAATTTTCAGTGAATGGGCCCTAGAAAAGTTGGCAGAAAATCCGCTTTTTTATCGACAAATTTTGTTCAGCGATGAGGCTCATTTCTGGTTGAATGGCTTCGTAAATAAGCAAAATTGCCGTATTTGGAGTGAAGAGCAACCAGAAGCCGTTCAAGAACTGCCCATGCATCCCGAAAAATGCACTGTTTGGTGTGGTTTGTACGCTGGTGGAATCATTGGACCGTATTTTTTCAAAGATGCTGTTGGACGCAACGTTACGGTGAATGGCGATCGCTATCGTTCGATGCTAACAAACTTTTTGTTGCCAAAAATGGAAGAACTGAACTTGGTTGACATGTGGTTTCAACAAGATGGCGCTACATGCCACACAGCTCGCGATTCTATGGCCATTTTGAGGGAAAACTTCGGAGAACAATTCATCTCAAGAAATGGACCGGTAAGTTGGCCACCAAGATCATGCGATTTGACGCCTTTAGACTATTTTTTGTGGGGCTACGTCAAGTCTAAAGTCTACAGAAATAAGCCAGCAACTATTCCAGCTTTGGAAGACAACATTTCCGAAGAAATTCGGGCTATTCCGGCCGAAATGCTCGAAAAAGTTGCCCAAAATTGGACTTTCCGAATGGACCACCTAAGACGCAGCCGCGGTCAACATTTAAATGAAATTATCTTCAAAAAGTAAATGTCATGGACCAATCTAACGTTTCAAATAAAGAACCGATGAGATTTTGCAAATTTTATGCGTTTTTTTTTAAAAAAAAGTTATCAAGCTCTTAAAAAATCACCCTTTATAATAACAATCCTTGTCTCTTTTTAAGCGAAAATTGATTTAATGTTTCAGTCAATCATTAATCGCTTATAAAGAGACCTGTTTGTTTTTTGATAGATTTAGGCCTATGACTAAGAGTTGTCCCATAGGGATCATTTCTGGACTACTGATTAATGGATGTAATAAACACATACAAACCCAATTTGACTAAGATTAATATGATAATTTGGATCTTATGGCAATTTAAGTCGATTTCATAGGGGTCATTTGTATGGGGACTAGGTCTGAACATAGACCGATTTTCACCAATTTCAATAGCGTTCATCCTATGGCTGACAGAAGCTTATATACCTAATTTCATCAAAATATATTGATATTTGCAACCTGCAGTTTGATTACAAACTTTACATGGACACACAGACGGACGGACGGACATCGTTAAATCGAATCAAAGAGTGATTCTGATTCGATCGGTATAATTAAAGATGGGTCTAGGTCAAATATTTTTGGTAGTTACAAACAGCAGCACAAAGTCATTATACCCAAACCACATAGTGGTATACGGTATAAATATATTGTGTGTGTTTTTTAGCGATTTAGCGATGTCCGTCCGTCCGTCCGTCTGTGTGTCCATGTAAACCTTTTAATCAAACTACAGATCGCAAATATGAATATATTGTGATGAAATTTAGTATATAAGCTTCTATCTGCCATAGGATGAACGCTGTTGAAATTGGTAAAAATCGGTCCATGTTCAGACCTAGTCCCCATACAAATGACCCCTATGAAATCAAACATAAATTGCCATAAGATCCAAACTATCACATAGATCTTAGTCAAATTTTGTTCGTATGTGTTTATTGTATCCAGTAATCAGTAGTCCAAAAAAATCCCTATCGGACAATTCTTAGTCAAAGGCCCCATATAGAGCTGCTTCTCGATCTTCACTTAAATCTATCAAAAAACAAAAATATTGCAAAATTTTTTCTCAAATTTGGTTTGTGTATATTTTTTCAAAATATAAGTGACTTTACAAAATATGATCAGCATCGGTCCATTTGTCGACCTAGTCCCCATATAAATATAGCACCCGATATGAACTTTTTCATACCTGCAGCCAAAAAATTTTAATAACAATGGCACTCAAATTTGGTTTATGCTTATTTTCTATATCCAATTAGTTGGACCGAACAGATAAGGTCTCTAAACCATGGAATAGGGTATCGTATAGCCGGTCTATACCGACTATAATTTTCTTACTTGTTTTTATGTAAACCTTTTAATCAAACTGATGGTCGCAAATATGAATATATTTTGATGAAAAATGGTATATAAGCTTTTATATAGATCTTACTCAAAACGGGTTTGTATGCGTTTATTACATCCATTAATGATTAGTCAAAAAATGATCCCTATGGGACAAATCTTAGCCATAGGCCCCACATAGAGCTGCTTCCCGATCTTCACTTAAATCTATCAGAAAACAAAAATATTGCACTGATTCTTCTCAAATTTTATTTGTATATATTTTTGCAAAATACAAGAGACTTTGCGAAACATAGTCAGGATCGGTCCATTTTTGGGCCTAGTCCCCGTATAGATATAGCATCCGATATGAACTTTTTCATATCTACAGCCAAAAAAATTAATAAAAATCCCACTCAAATTTGGTTTATGCTTATTTTCTATGTCCAGTTAGTTGGGCCTATGAGATAGGGTCTCTAAACGCATGGTGTAGGGTATCATATAGTCGGTCTAGACCGACTATAATTTTCTTACTTGTTTTTTGATAGATTTAAGTGAAGATTGGGAAGCAGCTCTATATGGGGCATATGACTAAGAGTTGTCCAATAGGGATAATTTTTGTACTTAATGGATGTAATATATACATACAAATCCAATTTGACTAAGATTTGTATGATAATTTGGATCTTATGGCAATATATGTTTATTTCATAGGGGTCATTTGTATGGGTGCTAGGTCTGAACATGGACCGATTCTCACCAATTTCAATAGCGTTCATCCCATGGCTGATAAAAGATTAAATACCAAATTTCATCAAAATATATTCATATTTGTGACCTGCAGATTGATTACAAGCTTTACATGGACACACAGACGGACGGACGGACCGACGGACATCGTTAAATCGAATCAGATAGTGATTCTGATTCGATCGGTATAATTAAAGATGGGTGTAGGTCAAATAGTTTTGGTTGTTACAAACAGCAGCACAAAGTTATTATACCCAAACCACATAGTGGTATAGGGTATAAATATGCTGAACTAAAGCTTAAACCCAAATAAATGAAACAAAAGCTACAACACGAAAGCCGGATGAACAGGCCAAAATAAAATTACATCACAATATCAATTTTTGAAGCACTTTTTTTTTGGAAAAAGCTTACATGTGTGATATGCACATAACACTGTGGAACAAATTCAGGTTAGCAAAACTTAGGTCGATTCTGAGAGTGAGGGGTGAAAATAGATGCTAAATTAGAAGAACCGTGTCGCGGCGTTTGTTTATGTTAGTTCGAATTTTTTTTTTTAATCGACCTTCGAACTTTGCAGTCAAATGCCGATTTTTTTTTTCAATTAAATATTCTTCCTTTATTTACATATTTTAACAAATTTTGATATTTACATATGAGATCTTATCTTTACATATAGATATTGCAACAAATAATACATAGGATCTAGAGATATTAAATAGTTTTTATATTATTTTTAACGATTTTTAAAGGAAAATGGGAGGAAAAAACCTTTATATGATTTAATAAATTCAAATACTATCTGAAAAATATTTATGTGCTTATAGGAGGTTTATTTGAAAAAATAGACCTCTATAAGCATATAATTTTCAATTTGGTGATTACTTTTTAATTTTACGTTATTTCTCTACATTCTCTTATCAGTGGGTAAGAGGAATTTTCAATTTTGGCAAAGTAATTGTTATTAATCCTTGTTATGAAATCGATAATTTTTTCATAACCTGTTTCTTCATGAAGAAGATTTGTAGGATACCTCCAGGGCTTTTTATTTATCATTTTAAGACATTTGTTTTGTATAATTTGTAAGCGTTTTAGGTGGCAGTTGGCAGCAACGCTACAAATAGGACACGCGTATGTTAATATCGGCCTTAAAACACTTTTGAAGAGTAGATTTTTGTTTTTGGGGTTTAGAAATGACCTTCTATTTAGTAGTGGCCATAATGCTTTAAATGATCTTATAGCTTTTTGACACGTAGCCATAATATGTTGTTTAAATGTAAGCTTTTTGTCCAAGACAACTCCGTGATATTTGACCTCGTTAAGTACATTTATGGTATTATTTCCAATAAGAAGATGACGCCTTGGCAGTCTTTTGGGAGATTTGTTGAATGGAAAAATTATTGCTTGGGTCTTGTTTGGATTAATTTTGATTTTCCATTTGTGAAAATATTTACTGCAATTTACAAGTCCCTTTTCCATTTTCTTCAGGAGTGCGCTTGTAAGTTTGTTTGAAGAAATTAACGCAGTATCATCTGCGTAATAAGCAATTTTCATATATTTCGGGACTTTAAAATCGGATGTATATATCGAGTAAAGCAATGGCGACAAGACAGATCCTTGAGGTAACCCTGTGGTAATGGTTTTTGGAGATGATGTTTCATTATTAATCGCAACTTTGAAGTTTCTGCCGTGAATGAAATCTAAAATAAGTTTGCATATTTGCATCAAGAAGTTTAAATACTAGGCCATTATGCCAAACGGTGTCAAACGCTTTTTCAATATCTAACAATATTAGACCCGTTGAACGTTTATTGTTTTTATTTGTGGTTATTTGATTTTTAATTCTGTTTATTTGGTGCGTAGTGCTATGCCCTTTTTTAAATCCAAATTGTTCTTTGGCAACAATAGAATTGGTCGTTACAAATTCACTAAGACGAGAATGTAGTATTTTTTCAAATATTTTACCTAAGTTACTTAATAGACTAATAGGTCTGTAGCTGTTTGGGTTATTTTTTGGCTTACTAGGTTTGTTTATGGCAATAACCTTAGCATTTTTGAAATGGTTTGGGAAATAGTTGAGTTTGATGCAGCTGTTAAATATTATAACCAGTAATTTTAGAGCTTTGAATGGTAGTTTCTTTAAGAGTAGGTTGGGATGATGAGGGTTTTATTGATGAGACAATATTCATTACTTCTTCAAGAGATGTATAAATTGCAGATTCAGAACTGGGATTTTCTTCCTTAAAATTATTTACTGTTGTATTTATTAGTGTATCTGCCGAGTGGTTATAGTTCGAAGTGAGGTTATTTGCTTGGACAAATGTATTTGCCAGGACTTCAGCCTTGTCCTTATCAGATGTTATTTTTGTATTTCCAACTTTAAAGTGAGCGATTTGATTTTTTCCTTTTCTCGGAAGTTCCTGCTTATTTTCCAAAATGATTTATCACCTGGTTTTAAATTGGATAATAATTGAGACCATTTCTTATTGCGCTCCGAATTAATAATTTTATCAATCACGTTACTTAGAAACTTAGTACATTGATTATAAAAAGTTTGCTCGGCTATATTTGAAGATCGTTGGCTTTTTCTTTTAAAGCTTCTTCTTAGTTTAATATATTTTACAGTACTTTCTGGTAATGTGTAATTATTTTGTTGAGTTATTTTAGGTGTGGAAACATCCCTTGCTTCGAAAACTACATTTATAAATTTTTGGATTTCCTGATCAATAACTACCTTGGTATTGTATATATCCGAATATAACGTGATTTTATTGTCTAAAAAATTCATAGAAATGTTCCAGTTGGTTGCACTATAATCATAATAATTGAGGTCAACCTGCAAGGCCGTTGATCTTTTAAGTGTACATATAATGGGGCGATGGTCTGATGGTATTTCGTAATCCATTGTTTTTACGTCTATATCTAAAGCGGAATTGCTTAAAATAATATCGACTGTGGATGCTTCACGATTGTGTTGATGGTCGAATAGGGTTGGACTATTAGGGTAGTGAATGAAAAAATTGCTTGATTGCTGTAGGTTGTTGAGTGCAATTCCTGCAGTATTATTTGAACGGCAATTCCAAGAACAATGTTTGGCATTTAGGTCACCAAAAACTATATATTCTTTGGTGGAAGGTGTTAGGTTCAAGATATCAGCACAGAAGTTATGAGTATATCTTGGTGAATATAACGAAGATACAACAATAGGTCTATTATTTATAATAACTTCAATTGAGATGTTTTCGATTGATGATGTGTTTGATATAAAGAGGTTTTTATGAGCGACAGATTTATGAATTAACAGAGCTACTCCTCCTCCTCTTGCATCTGTTCTGTCACTTCTATATAAATAATAATTTTTAAAATAGGGTCTATGATTTTCTGAAAAAAATGTTTCATTCAAAGACGCTATTTTAATATTTTCTCGTTCAATTAGTATCTCAAATTGTTTTAATTTAGAAAAGTTTGAAATGCCATTAGCATTCAAGTGAAGCATTTTGAATTCGTTTAAATTATTAGTATAATCCATGGGCGTATTTTACCCTTGACATTACAACTTTGATTTGTTGTACTTTTGAAGTGCACCTATGCAAATCATCCATAGCTGTAGTGAAAATATCAAAAAGCTCATCAATGCTAAATAAATCGTTGTTTGTTTTCAGCTGGTTAGCATATGTAGCTTTGCTGTTATTATTGATGTTATTGTTACAATTTGTGTTGTTGTTTCTTAAATTAGGGAAATCTCCCACATTAAATTGAAATGAGTTATTTTGTTGTTGTCTGCTTTTATTCGGACTTTTAGAAGTAACTCTTGTTCTAGTTTCCAAATAGAGAGAACGTAACGGACAGTTGATATCGTTTGCAGAGTGATCAGTTCTCTCTTTTCCTTGTTTTTTGCAATTAAAGCATGTAAAAACAGCTGGTCTTTTTTCATTTGTGTTAAACGGACACACACTTGTATGATGTTGTTCTGCACATATCATACAGGCAGCACTACGATGACAAT
Source organism: Cordilura impudica (assembly GCA_963682025.1). Classification (NCBI taxonomy): domain Eukaryota; kingdom Metazoa; phylum Arthropoda; class Insecta; order Diptera; family Scathophagidae; genus Cordilura; species Cordilura impudica. The sequence continues at coordinate 22,020,585 of OY821522.1, read as the reverse complement.
GTTCACCGCCATGGCCATACATTAAGCAGTTCCAGCATTGAGTTGGTTTATTTCTGGATCTAGATTTGTATTTTTTCCAGTAAATTATTATATTTGAAATTGTTCTTACGTTTCTTAAGGCAGTTGGGTTAAAATTTTTACGTACAAATTGAACTTTGTAAACTGCATTGTTGTTCGAACTGAATTTGGTGACTATTTCAGCTACAGAAGAAGGGGACAGGTTGTAGTTTTTTAGCTCTGCGGTGATGTCCTCAGTTTTTATGCGGGGTAAACCGTGTAAAAAAGTGGTGTATAACCTATTATCTTTGGAGCCATAAGAGTGAAACTCCAACTTACTCTCTTTAAGAATTTGCTTGTAGCATTCGAACATTTCTTTACTTGGAGCAAAAATTTTAGTACCAATTGAAGTACGTTTGAAAATACAGTCTTTACCAAGTAGTTTTTGTATATCTGTAAATGAGATGTTAGCTTCAACAACAATAGGTGGAGGTTTGTGTTGTTTAACCTCGTTAATATTTGATACAGGAGTGACGTCCATATCATTAAGGCCAGCAAGCAGGCTAAATCTGTTGCTTGAAGTTGACGCGATGTTCGGGTTAAAACCCGGAGGAAGTTTTGTCATCTTCTTGTTGGCAAGGAGCTTTCTTTTTGATGAAGATTTGGCCCTTTGGGCCATCGCTAGATTTTTTATTCCTGTTTTAAGCTGAATTGACTACCACGTGAGTTCAAATGAGATCAAGAATAGGCAATTGCAAAAACAAAAATATACACTTGTTATTAATTTTAAATTACTCTATGCGCTTTAATTATTTACACGACCGTTCGTAAAGAGAATTATATTCGAACTGTCAAATGCCGATTTTCAGCATATTCTTTATATGGTTTTTTGGCTATAACTCGGCGAGTAGTTGATATTTTTCAATCTATAAAAGCCAAATTATTGCTAGAGACCTGTGCAACAATTAAAATTTTTTAACCAATTGATTTAGAAAATTTTTGTGGTGCTTATGAAGCAAAATGTTGGAAAAATTATTTTTTTTCATGCTTTTTGAAAATGTTTTCCACAAAACTAAGTCTTTTTTGCTTTCTGTTTGATCTATAATATGCTTCTCAGTTTCTTCAATAAATTTCATTTCAAAAGAAAATTGTCTTAGTCGAAAATTTGCGTTAAAAATCCCAAAACCATTAAATAAATAGCGATTTAGGTAGAAGTAATAAAAAACGGAAGTTCCAAGAATTAGGAATTAGTAAAACAACATTTTTGTTTTCAACCACCGAGGTAGCGGTTTTTTTATTTCGTATAAGCGAACTAATTTCAAAATGAAGATTAAGTTAAGACTCGAAACTCAGCCGAAGCTGATGTCTTTTAATTTTCGCTCGGTCGGAACTTATTTCATTTTGTGAGTGATTTAAGTTAAGTGCATCGGATTCATAAAAATAACAAAAAAGACATTGTATAATATATATTGTATTAAAAATGTCGGAACCTAAATGTAAAATGGACCATTTTTGTAATGTTTGTGGACGTTTCATAGCAAGCGATGAAAACTGTGGCAATGCGAGTGATTTTTTTTTTTGGAAGCCTATAAACAATATTTCTCGCAAGAGTTTATCACTGATATAAACTATGCCCCTAAAAAAGTTTGCTTTAATTGCTTTTCAACTCTTATGCAATGGAAAAGGGAAATGAAGAAGGCTATGCCTTTTGGTACACCAATGATGTGGTTAGACAACAGCCCGCATCAAGAAGAAAATTGCTATGGATGTATCAACTACCATAAAACTTTGAATAGAAGGAAAGCAAAGAATAAAACTTATGTAGCAGTGCCAAGTGTCCAATTACCATTACCGCACTCAGAATTCGTTCCAGTAACAACATACAAAGTATTGATCTTCAAACAGATATCAGTACTACAACCGACGCTGCTACATCCATGGATTTCTTCTCAGAATACGACCCTGGTGAAGGTACATCCTATGAAACATCAAAGGACCCAATCCTAGTCACACAAAACCAATTGAATGGAATTGTTGCAAATTTGTGTTTGACTCAGAAAAAATCAGAACTACTCGCTCAACAGTTGCCAACTGAATCTGATGAGCAAGGCAAACGTTATCACCAAACTGCACTTCCATTTGAAATAAGGTAACTATAGAGTGTGCATATTTGGAATTCCTAGAGTTTTCTAATATCTTTGTCAGAGTGCACAATTTAAAAATGTTAACGATTGAAAACTATTTTCGTTTCAGGTACAGAGGAAAGAAATCTCCAGATGCAATACTCGCTGAAATTTGTTGGTGGTGTAAAAACACCTTTGAAGAAGAGGAAGACGAGGAAAAAGAGGAAGAAGGGGAAGACAAAGATGAAATTCCAGAATATCTGTTGGACGAAATTATCGACCTTTCTGATGATGATGACGATAACCAAGATATTAGAGAGAGCAGTGATGTTGATCCACAGCCGCCTGCTAAACGGCAACTGGCCAAATCATTAATTTAATATTAATTTTTTTACTTAAAACTTTTCATAACTAACATTTCAAAAATATATTTTTGTACATGTTTTTATAATTTCTTTTTCAATGTTTCTTCAAAACCAACACTGAACAAAATTAAAAAATGAGAAGTAAATTAATATTAAGCTGGAAAACGCAAGTTTTGTATTACGATTGTTTTCTTTTCAAATGAGATTTATTGAAAAAACTGAAGAAGAAGCATATTATAGATCAAACAGAAAGCAAAAAAGACTTAGGTTTGTGGAAAATATTTTCAAAAAGCATGAAAAAAAAATAATTTTTCTCACATTTTGCTTCATAAGCACCACAAAAATTTTCTAAATAAATTTTTTAAAAAATTTTGATTGTTGCACAGGTCTCTAGCAATAATTTGGCTTTAACAGATTGAAAAATATCAATTAGTCGACGAGTTATAGTCGAAAACCCATATAAACAATATGCTGAAAGTCGTTATTTGACTGCAAAGTTCGAAAGTCGATTAAAAAAAAATTCGAACTAACAGAAACAAACGCCGCGATAAGGTCTTCTTATTTAGCCTCTATTTTCACCCCTCACTCTCAGAATCGACCTAACTTTTGCTAACCTGAATTTGTTCCACAGTGTACTTTTATCACCGTAATTTTTGACTTTATGCTTGGTGTTGAAAACACGAAGAACAAAATAAATACGCACACGAATATACATATTTAAAATATCTTCATGCTTAATATTACCACAGCAAAGATAATGTTTAATCTTAATCAATTCCCTGAAAATAATTTTACTTACGTCTTTACAATGGCAGTTTTCATTGAAAAGACTTTCGAAATATTCTTCTAATGAACTAATACATTTAACAAAGTCTTGAGGAGGTTTGGCTAGGTGACATCTGTCAAATTGCTTTTCAAAGGTGAAAAGAAACGCATTTGGAATTGGTTCATCACCGAATTGTGGCAATGGAACTTCAGATTTGTGCGATCGGTACATCTTTAGATAAAAATTCCCACAAACATAATGTAATGCGTACTGGTGAAGGACTGCACGCTCATTATTCTCAAACTGAGGAATTTCGTGAGAAGAAATTGAAGAGTTGGATTGGGATTGGTTTAAAATTATCAAATTGCTTATTTAAAATATCAGCATTGAAAGCAGATTCTGCGTATGAAAAGGTTTCCGTTAAGGAAACCTCCTCGCAGTTACCATTAGTCACTATCTTTATATAATGCAAGCCCCAGCGCTTCTGAAAAGACCTTGAACAATTTTTGGGCGTTATGCGGACGTTGTTATAGGATTCTCTACGAATTTCACCAAAAAAGTGAGCTAAGTGATCCTGTTCCAACCTGCGAGTTTGGATGCTCTCAAAACCTTTTTCTTTATAAAAATGCGAAAGACCAATTAAGAATTCATTATTAAGGCCCCAAAATTTAATAAAACTGTATGTATTCGTTACATCCATATTATTATTTTATTATTATTGTTTTCTTGAAGAATCATTGAGGAATTTAATTTGCTCCGGAGTTTTAAACGATCGCTCATTAAATAAAGACGTGCCGTAACAAACAACCGCATTTAATATCAGTGTTGCTCTGATCAGTGTTTCTTTTTACACAATTTTCTCTCTAAATTTAACCGTGTGTTTTAACAAGTATTTTTTATATATAAAAACTCGAATAAGAGACAATTTAAACTTACAAATATGTCTTCCAAACCAGGAGGCAATTTTTTTGCCTCCCTGGACCCAGATCCAGACCCAGATCCAACACCAAAACGTAAAAGAAGATCAAACATTAATTTAAACAACACTAATGACTTTCCTCTAATGAACTCAACACAAAAACCAAACAGTTACAACCCAAAATATATAATAATTAAAAGCAAAAAAATTGATAAGTCTTTAAAAGATTTCAATATATTTTTAGTTTCAAAAGCACTAGAAGCAGTGACATCCGATAAACTAGAAAAAGTATCATTCACCCGGGATGGTGATGTGCTATTGTTGACAAAAAATACTATTCAAACCAATAAATTTTTGAAAATAAAAGAATTAATAGGAGTTTGCCCAGTAACCGTAATGCTACACCCTAGTCTCAACATAAGTAAAGGAATTGTATTTGCACCCGCACTAAAAAATCTATCAGAAGACGAAATCACAGACGGTTTAAAAGACCAAGGAGTAGTTGGATGCCAAAAAGTTAAAAAATTCATTGACGGCAAACTTACAAATACCTGTTTACAAATTTTATCTTTTGAACGTTATACATTACCCAACGAATTAAAAATTGGATTTTTAAACGTAAAAGTTAACCCATACGTACCACAACCGCTTCAATGTAAAAATTGCTTCAAATTAGGACATACAAAAAAACATTGCAAATCTGAATCTAAATGTGAGGTCTGTTCAGCTGGATCTCATGACCCTGTACCATGCGAAAAGGTGGAATGTATAAATTGTCAACATGAACATAGGGCACTTAATAAAAAATGCCCAGGCATCAAAAAAAGACAAGAAATTATTAAAATAAAAATAACAAACAACTGTTCATTTAATGAAGCTATACAAAAAGTAAACCAATCTAACACACCAACAACAACAGATATACCAACTGAAACACTGGAAGAAGCAATGCAAAAACGTAAAAATAGAATAGCACAACTAAAAAAACAACAGAATGAAACAAACTCTTTGGAAACAACATTACAAAACACAAACAAAAGCCCTAAAAATAATACAAACAACACATCAACCAACAACTCTCTTAACCCATTTCCAGCCACACTTAAACTACTCGGTATAAATCAATGTAACTTCGTACATGTGCTTTAAACGTAAATAAAAATGTCTATTTTTAAGATTTTATTTTTATCTCATCAGGTTAAGCCTGTAGGGGGTGGTCGATTTTTCGACCACTGGCTAGATACGTTATACAAAAATGCAAAAACACGACATATTTGCTTGTATAGTAAAAAATATTTTTATTTATTCGAAATTTATTAATTCGATGGCTTTCAATAATTTAAAAGCTATGGAATGCATTAAAGCATTTGGTGGGAACAGCAACGTCGCATTTCGAACATTTGAACGACGAATGCTTGTGACAAACGCGACAACGACGAGGCTTTTCAGCTTTGACGATTCCATTGTCTGTTCTGTCACTGCGAATTTCATTTAACATAATTTCAGCGCTCAGCTTGGGTGCATTGACGCAGCAAACATTCTGCCACGTAGAAACGAAATTCTAGTTGTGTCATCGCACTGCTTTTCTTTGTAGTCACTCGATTATTCGAACGATCAGTTCCTACCTGTTGCATTTCGAGATAGTCTGCGTGCTTGCGAAGCACAGAATGAAGTTTCCATGCGTTGACCATGGCGGCGTCAAGAGCATTTGTTAGCAATGGCCAGTACCACTTTTTGCCGCGTATGCAAATCCGATAGTGGTTTGTGGCGTTGTCAAATAAGTCAACTCCACCCATACGGCTGTTGTACGCTTTGAGAATTTGTGGCATTTGAATATTTGCCATTTTTCCTGCCTTTCGGTCTCATCGTTTTACATGGTGCATAGGCTCGATCGCTTCGTGGTTCGATACAATTGTAACGACAGAGTTATCGTTCCAACGAGCCATCAGCAAATCATTCTTCTTGTCGAACACGTAGTCCAACGAACCACGCTCATTCTTTTTCATTGCTTTAACATTCATAAGTGGAGCGCTGTTAGTTCGGTTGTCTCGTATAGTGCCAGTGAAGAAATAATTCAATTGAGACAAACGAGATGCTAATCGATGAGAAGTAAAGAAATTGTCGAATGCAACGCAATGTTGCAATGGATGCTCCAATTTACTAAGCAGCTTCATAACGACTGTTTCTCCTAATCCGTTTCAATATAATCTGGATCCGGATCTGCATTGGCACCACCATACGGAATGAAGGAGTACATGTATCCTTCGGCTGAACATAAAGCCCAATACTTAAATCCAAAACGGATCGGCTTTCCCTTTATGAACATTTTGCATGAGTGGCGGCCGAAATATGATATCATCTGTTCTTCGATTGATAAATTGTGAGAAAACAAACCAAACTGTATGAAATTCTTATTCATCAAATCGTTCAATGGAGTCACCTTGGAGAACTTGTCATTTTTATCTAATTCGCGATTATTGCAGACATGGAAATAGCGCTTCAAATGAACAAAACGATTGCGTGGCATTGTTGCACGAATCAATGGGCACTCTAATGTTTGGTTCATCGACCAATAGTTATCAATTTTCGGCCTTGTATTGTATCCGGTTATAAACAGGATGCCAATAAATTGTCGAATTTCAGCAGCATCCGTTGAAAACAAGTTGTCATTCATTCAATTGTCGCATAGTCAATAGTGCACGCTGTTATCCACTTTGTTGTCGACGAACAACTCAATTCAGTCCAAAAATGTGAGCATGCGATGAAAAAGACAAACAATAAACAAATATAGGTACATACCGTATTTTTCAAACAGCTCCACAATTTTGTCTCGTTCAACATCGACCGGCTGCCGCGAAAAGGAGAATTCCTTTGATTTGGACCACTTGGCAGGAACAGCGTTCTTTTTAGTGCCTTTCTTAGGTCGTTTGGCCGGCTTATTACCGTAGTCATCGGCAACGTGGGAAACATCATCATCGTCGGCATGATCAGGCTTGTTTGTGTTGCAATCATGAAAATCACATACAACCTCGATGCTACCGGCAACTTCACCTGGCATTATCACCAGGTCAACACTATTGGCATTCCGAATAAGTGTTGCGGTTTCATCCTCATCACTACTTTCGTTGACCAATCGTTCTATTTCTGCTTGCGTGTTATATTCCTGCCGATACATTTTACAACTTAAAAGTTTGCGAACACTTAACCCGAAGTAAAGGAACTAGAACATAACTAAGATCAAAGCAATAAAACTAATTAGTGTCAATTACAGCTGTTTTATAAAAATGTAAGCAATGCATTTTTGTTTATTGTATCCAGCCGGTGGTCGAAAAATCGACCAGTGGTTTTTAATCTCACATATCCCAGCAAAAAATACAGCGAACGCGTTCAAATTATTTTTGGTTTAAATTATTACTCTCATACAAGTCTAAATTAGGAGGAATAGTGTTTTGGATTTTTTTTAATTTTTTCTGAGCATTCGAGCTAAATTTTTTTTTTATTTAAAAATAGTTTTGCATTACCGGAGAAAACAACAACAAAAAACATGAATTGACCCAATCCAAAAATTATTAAGATATACAAAGGTGTAAAATACCAGAATTGCCTTATTTTTAAGTTATAACTGTTTCCCGCTAATTTATAAAAAATTCGAAAGTCACTGGTCGATTTTTCGACCACTGGTTGGAAATGGGTTAAATTAGCAACGGAACAAACATTTAAAAATTATACTCTTAAAAATAATGCAACAAATAACAAATTCGATAACAGCACAATATTAAACACTAAATCAACTTTCAGCAATGAAACAGACAATATATCTTACCCAGCAAACAATATGGATACCAGGTAAAGTTTCAGTCGGATATACATTTATATACCACTGGTGAAAAATTATTTTATTATAACTCTATGGGCCTAAGTATTCTACAATGGAATATAAATGGATACCAGAATAATTTACATGAACTCCAACTACTCATAAATAATAAATCACCAGACGTGATAGCTTTACAGGAAACACATCTCAAATATAATACAGTAAACATACATAACTATGACTTTTATCTACAAAATTCTAACTCCACTCGTGCGAAAGGAGGTGTAGCAATTCTCGTAAAAAAATCAATCCAGCACTCACATTACAACCCTAATCTTAGTTTTTATGGGGTCGGTATAAAAATTGAAACTGAAATTAAAATAAATATTATATCATTATATATACCACCATCAGGATCCATATCGGCATTAGATATGAATACTCTAAATAGTTATATTGATTCGGCAACTTTATTACTGGGGGACTTCAATGCCCACAGTACCATCTGGGGTTCTAATAATACTAATTCAAGAGGCAGATCGATAGAACAATTATATCAACACTCCAACCTAATAGTTTTGAATAATGGAAAACCTACACATTACTCCACTCATTCTACATTTACTCATGTCGATATCTCTCTGGCCTCAGCTAGCTTACTACCTTTCCTAAAATGGCAAATTGATACTCAATTACACGGAAGTGACCATTTCCCCATTTACATATCTTTCAAAAAGAATATGGATGTTATGGATAACAATACAAACAAACATCTTAAATTCAAAACAAATATAGCAAACTGGCTTAAATATAAAAATTTAATCAACAATAAATTAATGAACATTCAATTCAGCAATAATAGTAATAAAGACGCTGCAATATTTAAAAAAATTGTAATATCTTCAGCCAACGAATCAATACCAAAAAATAATAATAACCTAAATCATAAAACTGTATACTGGTGGAACAAGAACTTATCAATTCTTCGAAATAATAAACAAAATAACTGGCACTTCTTTAAAAACAACCCAACCTTGGAAAATAAGATAGAATATCGTAAAGCTAACGCCTTATTCAAAAAACATGCCAAAAAAGCTAAAAAGGACAGTTTTTATGAATTTACTTCAGAAATAAATCCAAACTCATCTACACAAATCATAGTATTGAGTACCAAAACAATAATTTAACACAACCTGGAGAAATAGCCAACCTTTTTGGTAGAGAGTGGTCTTTCCAATCTGATAATATAAATTTTAATCAAAGTTTTATAAACAGCAAAAATAGAATAAATATTTCAGTCGAATACACTCCTACTTCTTCCGCAAAATTCATTGATGCCGACATATCGCTCATAGAAGTACACTCTGCTTTAGATTCTTTAAAAGGCAAAACTCCTGGATTCGACAAAATAAATTACCCCATGCTAAAGAATTTGCCAAAATCCGGTAAAGAGTTCTTATTAAAGTTATTTAACAATATATTTAACACTGGTCACATACCACAAGATTGGAAAATAGCAACTATAATTCCACTACCAAAGCCTGGAAAAAATAAAAATAAACTCAATGGATATCGACCTATATCTCTACTTTCATGTATAAGCAAGCTAATGGAAAAGATAATGGCTAGGAGAATTTCTTGGTTTCTACTGAAAAACAAATTTATCCATCCTAAACAAGTAGCTTTCAAACCACGAAAGGGCACCAGTGATGCTTTACTCTTTTTGGACCAACAAATATCTAAATCTTTATCCACAGGTAACCACATAACAATTCTATCTATGGATTTCGAAAAAGCTTTCGATAGAATAGGTGAACATACTATTATATCACAACTTAAAAATTGGCGAATTGGTTTCAAAATGCTAAGGTTTATTTTTAACTTTTTAACCAACAGAAAATTTAGAGTGAGAGTGAATAACACATTCTCTCCAACATTTCCTCTTGAAAATGGTATACCGCAGGGGTCACCAATTTCAGTTGCTCTCTTCCTTATTGCATATGAAAAAATAAATTCAATTTTACTCAAACATCCAACATTTAATCATTGAATGTATGCTGATGATTTATGCATTATAATCAAACACAACAAAACATTAGATCAACTTAAAATTGATAATCTTTTTTTCGAACTTAATACCTGGTGTGATGAATATGGTGCGAAAATCTCATATGAAAAGACTAATGCTATACACTTTTGCCGCAAACGAGACTGTGTAATTCCAATAATAAATATACAAAATCACAATATTAACTTGGTAGAAAAAATTAAAATTTTAGGTCTAGTATTTGATCAAAAATATAGATGGAATGAACATATTAAGTATTTAAAAAATTCATTGGAGAAAAGGTTAAACATAATAAAATGTATTACTAGTCTTAACTGCAATGCACACCCAAAAACAACAATAAATATAGTGAAATCAATACTAGTATCAAAAATTGAATACGGGCTTCCAATATATGGACATGCTGCAAAAGCAGAATTAAATAAAATCAAATCTACTTACCATGCAGCTGCAAGATTTGCTCTCGGTGCATTTAGATCAACTCCCATTCGAAACATATTAACGGAATCAGGTCTTTTAATCCTTGATAATCTTATTGAATTAAACACAACAAAACTTGCAACAAAACTACTTATGCCATCAGAAAATCAAATACTCCTTTATAGTCCAAAATCATCCAGCAGCAAAAAACTAAAATCAGCTGTGCAACGAATCACTGAATACATAAGATTATTGGACATAAATCCAACATCAAAGAAGAAATTTAACTGCCTACGTCCACCTTGGCTACTTTCGAGTGATAGCATTGAGACATCGTTAATGTGCTATTCTAAACAAACTACCCCACAAGATATGTATATATCACTTTTCCAACAAAAGAAAGATGAATACACAAACAAAAACTGGACATTTTGCTATACTGATGGATCAAAATCCATTAGTGGAGTATTCTATGCTGTAATTGACAACAATTTCAACACCGTTAAGTATGGACTACTAAATCATGATAACCCAATATTCTATGCAGAAGCAGAGGCAATATTGAATGCTATAAAATGGGTTAAAAAACAACGTTCAAAATGCATAATTTGCACAGATTCCAAATCCTGCGTGACAGCAATACTGAATATATCTAATTCAAATGACATTATTTGTGAAATCAGAGATAATCTGATTCGGTTTCCAAACAAAATAAAAATTATGTGGATACCTGGGCACGCAAATATAAAAGGAAATGAAATAGCAGACAAAATCGCAAAAGATACAACAAAATTACCACTTGTAATGGACACAACTCAAAACAAAAGTTCAATATATTCGGCAATCGACAAATATTTGTACAAAAAACAAAAAAATGAGTGGGATAGCTATTCACACATATACAAACAGTTCAATCCAGACGGGAAGACACCTTTTTACCCACCAGATACTTCCAGAGCAACACCTCATGGAAAAGAAGCCAGCACCTGAGTGTATTTTCTGTAGATCATCTATTATTTCAATGAACCATATTATAAATGAATGTATTTATATTAAATCTATCTGTATTAAAAATAATTATAACCTACCTAACATTATTTCAGATACCTCAAAAGAAAATATTAACAATTTAATTAAGCTCTTAAAAGAATTAAATATTTTTAATAAAATTTAATTCGTTCTTTGCAAAATTTAAATTAATAATTAATGAATTGAAATTAAATATATATATATATATATAAAATTTTTTACAATGATCATTGTATAATTAAAACCCGAATTAAAACTACCCTAAACATTATTTTGAATTGTAATTACTCAAATCTTGGAAAAAAAAAATAATTATGTAAATTATGAGCCGATGGCCTTAGCAGCTAGTGCTTACTTAATATAATTTTGTAATAATTTATTATTACATAGTTATTAAATAAATAAATAAATAAATAATTTGCTCCGGAGAGCCTGTAAAACGAGCTTGTTCTGCGCGGCTGTTATGAATGTCGAAAAGATCATAAATAAATACAAAATATTCGGCAGTATTAAGAATTATGGGAGCTTTTGAAATATCACATTTCCCAGAAGCATATAAGCAGCACATACCAACAGATGTAGTTCTACTCAGAACTTGAGCAGCTAATTTGACTTTCATTCTGTTTAAGTTATTCGGATAAATGTGCTCATTAGTTAGCTTATAAGCACATTTCATTGTATTTTCCAATTCTGTGTTATAAAAATAAATTATATCTTTCCAAAATACAAGTTTGCCATCAAAAAAATTTTTTTATTCGGAAATTAAGAAGACGGTTTCTGGAACTTTTTAAAAGATGTGGAGCATCATGTGAAAAAAAAAATTTTTTTTACCATCCACTAAAAAAAATGGCCGTTCAGGACTAATTCTAAGAATTGAAGCCAAATTTACAAAGTTTTTCCTTGGTCACAAACGAAGTGACAGGGTATAAAGCCTATTTGTTGCAACTTGAAAATTGCCTCCGTTAGATATATCTTTAAATCAGGGCTTTTGCAAGCGCCTTGAACAAAGAAATACGAAATTGCTTGTGACCAAGAATCGCCAAGTATTCCCCCTGCCATAAAAACAACCACACTAGTGGCTGCATAACAGGAACGATTTTCGTCGCCGTAATCTACCAAACCTACTATTTTGTTTTCCTTTTTATGAAAGGTTTTGAGAGCTATTTCGTCGCAGGATATAGTCATAAATTTTTGTGCTTCAGAAAAATTGCGCGCACGTATTTCCAAAGCTTCAAAATTGCCGGACAAATTACGTGGGTTTTTAGGCCAGGACTCGATGAAGCGATATAAAGTCTTTTCAGAAGGCCAACTTAATTCTTCTTTCAGATGCCTATAAACAACAGGGACAGAAAAAAACTGGAAGTGCAACGAGTTTAAGAGTATTATCATACCGGCGAGTCTTGTTAGCTTTAGGAAAATTATTGTGTGCATTGTGATGAATTACACCCATAAAATTCGACATTTTGTGAAATATGTCATATTTTGCGTTTAACTCAGATTTCAAATTCTCTGATAACTCCTTATATTTTTGTAACTCCTTACTCAATCTAATATTTGCTGCCTTTAATTTACATTGTTCCCTCTTTTCTTGAAAATATTTTTTTCTAAAACGGTCAGAACGTCTTTCAATTTCAGTTTTTTAGGTACGCCGCGTACCTGCACTAATATAATCGTCAGTCTGTACATACCTCCCAGTTAAAATGTGTCTGTTGCTTAAGTTAATTCCGGAATCGTCAAAACCTGAAATGTCACTGTTTGTTTCGATTTCTTCACCTAATTTCTCTACGTCCATTAAATCTAAGTGGTCAATATCTTGGTATTCTTTGAAATCTTCACCTACTTCTTCAACTGTCGTAGTATCCCCCAACGTACTTAAACGCTCTATATTGCAATTTTCACTAGAAAATTAAATTTGATTTATACGCAAATAATTTGAAGTTGGCGGTAAATAATCTAATATTTCTAAATTTGAATTTGAAATTTGTTCAGCATTTACAGGTGTTTTAGATAAAGCATATCTAGATAATATTTTCCCATTAAAATGTTCATGCGCAAAATGCCGACTGCACATAAAAAGGGCTTTCACCGATGACTTCATACCTAAAATACGAAGCCATTCGGCACGTCCAAAAAGAAAATAAAAATATTTAAGCATGACAGCAAAACACAAATCTCTTTTCAACAAGACTAAAATCATGTTTAAAAACAAAAAAGTTAAAAAAATTATAACAACAATGTTTAATGCAATCACTGATAATGCCAGAAACCGATGTTTAAAAATACAATGTAGTTATGATTTTTAGAAATATAAGTATAGTTTATTCTTATATACCACGCTCTATTTACAAAATATATGTTTTTTTACATTCCCTAAACATTTATTAATCCACCCTCGCTTAACCCTTTCGCTACATCCTTTTATTGTCAAATGCTAAAAATCTAATTCTTCGACTTTGTCATTGTTTTGGCTGTAATAACAAAAAGCTAGGACAATTTTTTTAAATTTTTTCACTTATATGTTTTTTTAATGTTGCCATATACAACAATTTCCTTTAACAGTTAAGAAAAATGCTAATATTAAAATTTTATTACATGTATGTATGTTTTTATTAAATTCATTCCAGTTTTTACTTAAATTAAAAAATATTAATATATACCAGGGACGGAAAATAATTGTTTTTTTTTCGAAAAGCTTATGCTTAAATTCGATTTATTTGTTCTAGGGAAATTTTAACAATTATTGTATGTATGTATGTATCTCTAAGGGGCTTGTAAGGCAAGGAATTAATAATTAAACTTTAAGTAGTTTAATTAAAGTAGTTTAATAATTACACTACAACCCTCTTACAAATGCATCCATTAGATCAAAAATATGATATGCATCCGGGTAGAAATGTAAAATGGTTGGATGATTTTGGTAATTTATCAAGTGTTCGGTATGTAAGTAACGGAATCAAAATTATCAAGGTTTGTACTCGTTGTTGTCTTTCACAATATATGCCTGGTTTTCACTATGTCATATAAACTGCCAACAAACAATTGCCTCAACTGACATCTCCTAATTTTCTATTTATTACATTTGCATTACATCTTATAAACTAATGCCTGCTTTTCACTATGTCATATAAACTGACAACAAACAATTCCCTCAGCTGACATCTCGCAATTTTCTATTCATTACGTTTGCATTACACTTATAAACGATGTCAAATGTTGCCAGAGGTTGCAAATGACAATACATTACAACCCGTTTTCATATAACTGACAACAACTGACAGCAATTGACAAATGAAAATGAAATAGTGAAAACCAGGCATTACTTAATCGTACCACGCCTTAATATGCAAAATGGTAAGGCAAAGATATAACAAAAACAAGTAAGAGTGTTAAATTCGGCTATGCCGAATCTTTGATACCCTCCACCTGGATTTTACGTTTACATTAATATCTGGACTTCTTGCACTATATGTAACAAATGTATATAAAATATTTGAATATGTAAACACTTTGATAAACCTATTACTGAATTATTACAACAAATGCTCTGAATTTTCAGCATTTTATAGAGGTGTCTACATATTTTAGGTCATAAATTGGCACAATGACACCCCATTTATCCCATTTTAAATACTAACCTGATCCAGATAATTACAAACAATATTAAGTTTAACCAGGTAAATGGTTTATTTTGTAATTTTCTTTTTAATTTAAATTTTTTAATATAAAGGTGTGCATTTTATTTTTTACAATCCTTTTCAATTTTCCAGACCTATTAGTATAGGGCATATTTGTGAGTCCGCATAGATCAACTTTCAACTCTTACTTGTTTTTATTGTATTAAATCTATCTTTGTGTCTTTAAATTAATTAAGATAATTAAGATGAAAATATTTAACAAATTGTTTTTTTTTTTAGTTAATATCTGAACATTTTACTGATAC
The DNA here is from genome assembly GCA_963682025.1 of Cordilura impudica. Classification (NCBI taxonomy): domain Eukaryota; kingdom Metazoa; phylum Arthropoda; class Insecta; order Diptera; family Scathophagidae; genus Cordilura; species Cordilura impudica. Next base: position 22,005,141 of record OY821522.1, on the reverse strand, counting down.
AAGGCAAAACTAAAACTGCCAAAAATTTCAGTCAAAACTATTTTGAATGTATTTGTTAAATATCGCATAATTTTTTTTTTCAATTTTAAGCTTTAAAGTCTTTTTTAAGTCTGATAATAACTCTATAATATGAACGAAGTAAATATGTGGATTCTTTAATAACAATGACAAGTATAAAACACATTTTTGTGCATTACATTAAAATATTATAAATTTGAACATAATTAATTTTAGAAACATAATTACTTTTAAAAAAATGTCCGATTCGTTTTTCGATGATGCTGAAAACACATCAAAGAAATACAGAAAATAAAGATTTTGCTTCAGTTAGTTGAGAGACGAGAAGCTGATGGATGGCTGGAACAGGTCAAAGGTGACGACTATAAATGCAGATGCGAGGCCTGTGAAAATATATTAAAATGCGATAAATCAGATCTTAGTATACATGCTTATAACCACTGTTATAAAAAATCTTTTAAAACCAACAGTATTGCCATAATTTGAAATTGTAAAGATGCTAAATTGCAAAAAAAAAAATGCTTAAACGTACTGGAGTCTAAAAAAAAGATGCTAAATTTTTTTTTCAAATTCCATTACCTTTATATTGAAAAATTGTATACTTATTAATAAATTCTTTGGTTTTTAAATCGAAAAATTAATATAAAACATATGTTTAGATTTATATTTTTTAAATTTGAATTAAAATTATTTTGGATTTCATCTGAAATTTTTTTTAACATCAAATTGAGTTTATTTTAAACTTAAATTAAATATTTTTAATTTTAGAGGGATTTTTTTTTTTATTTAAAATATAACAGAAATTACATTATCAAAAGATACGATTATATTAGAATAATTGGTTTATGGAATCTAACATTTCTGTGATGTCTTCATCTTCAAGTTCTTCTTGGCTCTGATATTTTTCTGACGATCGACTTTTATCAACGACATCGCTCGGTATATTGTAAGTGTGACAGCACCGATTTTTCAATTTCAAACCTTCTTTTATACGTATTACAGAACATAACAACTCGAATTTTATTCTGTTCGAAGTTTGCTTTTAACTAAAGCCATTAAACTAAACAAACGTTCAACTTCGGCTTTTGAGAAAGACAAAACTAATATAGACAATACAAATATTGATAACTCCTTAAATGGATTTTCGCCAATAGAATTTTTCAATCCATAAAGAGGTTGTAATCAGTGTTGTATCCCAGTTTTGTTCTGTGATATAACTCCATTGGATTTGAATTTTTTCGGTTTCAGATGATATAAATTTAAACTCTTCTAATATATTGGTTATCTGTTCTTTTACCTGATTTAATATGTTTTGTATTGAAAATTTTGGCATTTTTTTAATACAATAATATTTTTTGGCAATCGACTTTCTAATTCATTAAAAACTGTTGTTGGTGTTTACATTCTTCTATTTCAAAATGTTTTGTTATATTTGTTGAAAGAAACGAGCAGAGTGGTAAAAGGAGTAGTACACAAAATTACTGTACTACACTTTGAGAAATTAAAACATATCAATACCATTAAAATTATATATTCAAAAATAATGAAAAAAAAAATATCAAAAAAAAAGATGCTAAAAGCAACTTTTTATTAATAAAAGATTCTAAGTTAGCATCTAGAATCTTTTGATTAATTGTGTAAATTTTAAATGCACATCTAGCCATATCAAAAAGATGAATTATACAGAATTGTAAAAAATTTTTTTTTATAATATCTGTATGTTTTTTATATTATTCGTATGTAATTCTCATGATATTTTTATCTAATTTTTTATATTTTTTTTCTTTGTTTTTATGTTATTTTTACATAATTGAAATTGAAAATGTACAAATTAAAAATAAATTTTAAAAAAGTAGTGTAGGGAAAAAAGTGGGTGTAGAGAAAAAAGGGAATTTTTTCATAAGCGTAGAGATTTCTGAAAAAATCTCAGGACATCACTAGTACCTATTAAAAACCAATGTAAAAATTCACAAGACAACGCGACGTAAACTTTCTTTGTTCAAAAGCTTCCATAAGACTGAATGAAATTGTTGCTTACTTTACTCTTTGGTGAGTATTTTCGTTTTTGTTCGGCTTTATACATATAAGAAGCCGATTAGAGTTCGGTTTACTCGTGCTGCTATGCATAAGTTTGTGTGTTAACAAAAATATACGATATCCCAGTCATCTTTTCGAAGATTGTTTTAACAAAAATTACCTTACTGTGTCTTCTTCAAGCTCTTTTGATAATTAAAAACTGATTAATCAGATGCGCTATTAGAAAATGACTAGAAAATGATTTTTGCTTTCTATTAAAAAGTGATTTATAGAAAAATTACATTAAATAAGACTGAAAAATGAGTCGAAACTGATCAGAAAAGCGGATAAGAATTACTCTCAAGAAGATTCACGGGTAAGTTAATATTTAATCCCAACAAAAGAATATTTTGTGATCAGCAAAAGGGCGCAATTATGACTGTTTTAATAGCACATATGAGTCAAAAAGACTCTACATGATCATTTATTGCATAAAATGCTTACTGGGATTTTATTCACTATCTGTAGAAACAGGTTTTTTAAGTAAAACAAATCTGCACACAATTTCAATTCTATTTCGTTCACAATGATACGATCACTTTGTTTACTAGCTACCAGTAAAATAAGAAAATAGTATTATAATACAGCGTAATGATGAATTGTACTTCTCAATTAGTTTATTTTTAATGTGCCATAAGAAGTTCGGTTTGTGCTAAGAAAAGCATGAATATATGTTTTCCAGGGCGAACCTTCATCATTGCACTTTGATTGAGTTGAGCTCCGCGACTATTCATAATGTGAATAGCTCGTGTCTAATATTTTTGGTAGTTGGGAATGGCGTTTGTGTTAAGAAAAGCATAAATGCATGTTTCCCAGGGCAAGGCTCGATCATTGCACAATGATTGAGCTGAGCTCCGCGGTTATTCTTAAGTGCATAACTCTCGAAACAAAATTTTGGGAATAGCGTTTGCCTCCGTCCGCGACATTAAATAAATTTTAAAAATTTATTGTAATTAACATCTTTTTTTAACATCTGACAAAAAATAGTATTTTTCTAAACACCAATTTTTTTTACAGGGTAAATATTTTATGGTTTACCTACCTACCTGCTACTTTTGAATGCAAGTATGCATGGTTTATACATGTACTAAAAATACAACTCTTAAAACCATACTATTTTTGCAACTCTAAAAATTTCAGAATTTTGTATAAATAAAATAAAATACCAATTTATTTTAATATGCGCTTATTATGGATATACATATACAGAATATATGAATATTATTTATAGGATTTTGATATTGGCAACAGTAGTATGTATCAATTTGTAACATTTTGTGATGTTATAAAAATCGCAGAATATTGATATTGATTTTATACAGTTTCTTTTATTAATTAATTAACTAAAATATTACACCAAAAAATATTGATATTGATGAATTTTTATATTATTAACACAACGACCACAAAAACAACATGCACAGCTATGACAAAATACAAAATTTAGGAAAAAAATATAGGAAAACGTCATATTTTTTTTTACCTTTTCAGTGATTTCTCGGCACCTGTGAAACCTATTGTCATGATTTAAAAACGGAAGTATTCTCATGATGTTGGTGAATCATTGTCACTAAAAACGAGCGCCCTAGCTGTCCTATTGAGGGCGTTATCACAAGAACACATATTCATATCATATTTTCTCACGACTTTTTTTACTTCTTCGCTCAATTCTCGGGACCAGACAAACCGATTTGGACGATTTTAAATAGCAAACTTCTCAGGATATTAGTAAATCATTTTTTATACCAATGAGCACCCTAGCTGCCCGATTGAAGCCGTCATCGTGATTTCCACAGACGGACAGACGGACAGCCGGACAGACGGACATCGCTATATCAACTTCGCTTGTTATAAGGATCACAAATATATATATTTTATGGGGTCCAGATTTTTTTTCTAATTATTACAAACGGAATGACAAACTTATATATACCCTCTGCACACTGGAGTGGAGGGTATAAAAAAATCGGCAAAAAGAATAAGTCTAAACTCTACTTTTTGATCATTTTGAAATGAGTAGTTTCTGTATTAATACTAATATTAAATATTTGAAATCAGAATAGCTACGTATGTCTTATGTAATTGTTTTAACAAATTTATTTCCTTTGAATACTTCAATTCGTTAAGCAACAAAAAATATGATGTAAGCTTATTAATAAAGCCAAAAATCAATAAAAATTCATTACAAGTTTTAACTACACCGACTTTTACAATTTCCTGGACCTATGAATCTAAGCTCTGGACCATATAATTTTAATTTTCTATGGCACTTAAATCATATTTATATAAAATTTTATAAATTTATTTTCACCTTTTGGGATAGGTTTTAAGATCAAATACTCCCCTGTGCGTTGACGGAAGTTCTTAATATATATTTAAATGCTTTTAATTCATTTGGGAAATATTAGTTTTATGTAATTTCTTTATTATAACGAAAAGTACAAATACCGTATTTTGGAAAGTCACTTATTTTTCTCAAAAACAAAAATAAACCAAATATATGCAGTGTTTTCGTTTTTTGACAGATTTGAGTGAAGATCAGGAGCAACTTTTTACAATGCGACTGTGACTAGAAACGTTTTATTTTTGATAATCAGGATCTTAATACAATTTAAGTCGATCTCACAGAAGAGTTCTAAAAGCTCTTATAGTGGTAGACATATGTACATAAGAATCTTTGACTTGTTTTTTTAAGATGTTATTTAAAGCTAAATTTAATACAAAAGACTATTTTAAACTTCACTGTTTGTTCTTTCATAAAGATTAAAAGTTGACCAGTTTATATAGTAGTAAATATTGTTTTAATATTTTAATTTAAGCAAATGAAAAGAAACTACATATAAGTGATTTATTAATACTTTACTTGGTATCTTTTTTTCGAATACCACATTTAAACGAATTTACTACTTTCAAACACAGATGGACGGACGGACATCGCTAAATCGACTCAGAAAGTGATTCTGAGTCGATCGGTGTAATAAAGATGGGTGTAGGTCAATTATTTTTGGTAGTTACAAACATATGTACAAAGTTAATACACCCAAACCACATAGTATAGGATATAAAAATATACAAAAGAAATTTTCTACAACAAATATATTAAAAAACACATACCGGTTTGGATCTTTCGGCAACGAATGGAGTGTTGCCTCCCCAAGATGACATCCCATAAAGCACTTTCTATATCTAAATAAAAAAATATTTTATTAATATATTGTTAAAAAAAAGAAAAATAAGTTTCAAAAATTTAAATTTGAACAAATTTTAGAATTGCAAATATATAAAAATAGTTTTTAGCAGTAAATGATATACCTACATACATAGTTCCCATATACAATAACCTCCCGTCGATGTTAACTTAAATCTATCTTAAGCCACACAAATATGAAACTTGCTGTTTAGATATGTCTTTTATATTTTTTCAAAAGACCTCACTAAATATGCAGTATATCATCTGCATCCCCAATAACACCACCAACTTCGTTACGTAGTGAACGTAAACATTAGTGCTCGTATTCAAATAAATCAACGACAACCACAATAGGTTTCACAGCTTTTGACTCAACTGCTGAACATCCCACGGATTCTATCAACTTCAAGCGGACATAATAGTGGCAGTAAATACAATACACCACGAGAACCAGTAGGAGATTGTGTAGCACAAAGAACTCGATCGAAAACTATCTCCCTCGAAGAACCAGGTACGAGTAACGGTGTGGTATTATCAGAAGTGGTTATACACAAAGACGTACATCGTATACAAAGACAGCAGCAAAAGTTACAACAACCTCAGCAGCCTCAATTAGTACTGGTAATAATACTATCAACAACAACGTTAACAACAATTGAATTAAAACGTCCTCCTAAGTTCAGCACATTTTTTTTTAAATATTGAATATAGGACATGGACAGTGTTAATACGATATAGAACCTTAAAAGTAAAACAAAACCATACATGGCACCTAGTGCCCAAAAATTTTGTTAATTTCCTGGCCCAATTAAGGGTAAGTAATTTTCCACAATTGCCTCTTGGCTGATGTAAAAGAAAAAGGGGATAGATAAGAGCCCCACCCCACTGATTAGCTAGCTGTACCCCAAACGCTCCCATCGTCCTGTACTTAAATATTTCCATGCAAACAAAAAGTTAAACGAAACCAGAAGTTTCTTTTATTTTTAGTTAACAATACTTGTACTCCACAAGTATATGAAACAATTCATGGTGGTCACATTACATTGGTTATGTAGTTATGGAGGTGGAGTACGTGTTGCTTAAGCTTTTTTCTCTAAATTTTATTGCACGTTTTCAACTAAATTTTATTGCACGATTTCAACTAAAACAAGTAAGAAAATTATAGTCGGTCTAGACCGACTTTACGATACCCTATACCATACGTTTAGAGACCCTATCTCTCAGGCCAAACTAACTGGGTATAGAAAATAAGCATAAATTAAATTTGAGTGGGATTTTTATTAATTTTTTTGGCTGCAGTTATGAAAAAGTTCATATCGGATGATATATCTATATGGGGACTAGGCCCAAAAATGGACCGATCCTGACCATGTTTGGTAAAGTCTCTTGTATTTTGCAAAAATATGTACAAACAAAATTTGAGAAGAATCAGTGCAATATGTTTTTTTATACCCTATACCACTATGTGGTTTGGGTATAATGACTTTGTGCTGCTGTTTGTAACAACCAAAAATATTTGACCTACACCCATCTTTAATTATACCGATCGAATCGGAATCACTATCTGATTCGATTTAACGATGTCCGTCCGTCCGTCCGTCTGTGTGTCCATGTAAAGCTTGTAATCAAACTGCAGGTCGCAAATATGAATATATTTTGACGAAATTTGGTATTTGATCCTTTGTCGGCCATGGGATGAACGCTATTGAAATTGGTGAAAATCGGTCCATGTTCAGACCTAGCCCCCATACAAATGACCCCTATGAAATCAACACATATTGCCATAAGATCCAAATTATCATACAAATCTTAGTCAAATTGGGTTTGTATGTATATATTACATCCATTAATCAGTAGTCCAAAAATGATCCCTATTGGACAACTCTTAGTCATAGGCCCCATATAGAGCTGCTTCCCGATCTTCACTTAAATCTATCAAAAAACAAAAATATTGCACTGATTCTTCTCAAATTTTGTTTGTATATATTTTTGCAAAATACAAGAGACTTTACCAAACATGGTCACGATCGGTCCATTTTTGGTCCTAGTCCCCATATAGATATAGCATCCGATATGAACTTTTTCATATCTGCAGCCGAAAAAATTAATAAAAATCCCACTCAAATTTGGTTTATGCTTATTTTCTATATCCAGTTAGTTGGGCCTGAGAGATAGGGTCTCTAAACGCATGGTATAGGGTATCGTATAGTCGGCCTAGACCGACTATAATTTTCTTACTTTTTTTTTTGATAGATTTAAGTGAAGATCGGGAAGCAGCTCTATATGGGGCCTATGACTAAGATTTGTCCCATAGGGATCATTTTTGGACTACTGATTAATGGATGTAATATATACATACAAACCCAATTTGAGTAAGATCTATATGATAATTTGGACCTTATGGCAATTTATGTCGATTTCATAGGGGTCATTTGTATGGGGACTAGGTCTGAACATGGACCGAATTTCACCAATTTCAATAGCGTTCATCCTATAGCCGATAAAAGCTTACATACCAAAGTTTATCGAAATATATTCATATTTGCGATCTGTAGTTTGATTACAAAGTTTACATGGACACACAGACGGACGGACGGACATCGCTAAATTGGTATAATAAAACATGGGTCTAGGTCAAGTATTTTTGGTAGTTACAAACAGCAGCACAAAGTCATTATACCCAAACCACATAGTGGTATAGGATAATCCGGATAATAACGAAAATATAATTGCGTGCTTAATTTGTAACAAAATATTCCATGCAAAATGTTTATTTATACCTATGTACTCATGTCGCTGATGACCTAAACGGCAACCTGGGCTTACGTTGGTGCTTCAATAATTGTAAGAAATATGACATCGACTTCTTTAAATTTATAAAAACTAATCGCGAAAAAATTAATGATATAAGAAATGAATTTTCGATAATGTCGTCTATGATTCAAAAATATGAAGAGGTTTTTGATAGCTTCAAATAATTAGAAACGTCTCCAAATCGATCTTCTCCAAAACGCAAAAGATCATCAAAACGTCTTGCTGCAAAATCAGATAACAATTTAAATCCTACTGAATCAATCATCCTCATGTCTCAAGAGTCGTCAAAAAATAATATAATTCTTAATCCTGGGTCTCCGATTATAATCAAATACAATAATCCAAAATTTGAATCAGAATTCCACCGATCTTATTACTAATAATAATATAAATTTAAATACTCCAGATACTTATAGTTCAAATTTGTTATCATGTTCAAACAAAGCTTCTACTTCATCTACAACAACACAAAATCCTAAGAAAAAACTATATTTTGTAGCACGATTATCATCTGAAACATCCATTGAAAGAATCGGATGGTTTTAATTTCTTTATAATCAAATCAACAGCTTTTTTGTGCCCCTCATAGATACCACTGGAAGACTTTGGAGAGATATAAGAGCACATGTATATAACAGCTTATTTTGTAATTTCAATACAACACAAATATTTTCATTGCCGGGAAGCTCATTTAAGAATATTTCATCAGCTGAGAAAGTGTTTAATACGGCAATTAAAACTCCACCCCCTTTACGATTTCCATCATATCATAAAGTCAAACCTCGGTCATAACCTTGAATTAAATACATTTAAATTTAATTACACTGAACAGCGAAGCAAAGCATTTTTTAAAGTCATTGTTCCTAACGATTTATTTGATACCATTGTTGATCCACATTTTTGGCCTCCTAATTCTATAACCCGTGAAACATTTACAAAGAGAAGCCGAAAAATGATATTGCCTATCTACCCAAAACTAATGTTCCCGTTACAAAAAGCTAATTAGTATTCCTATCGACACTATCTCTGCTATTTATCAAAGTGTTAGAGGCCTTAATACTAAGTTGCCATCCCTTTATGCTGATAGTTTTGAATTATAATATCAAATAATTATACTTACTGAAACCTGGCTCCACAAAGGTATCCACAACTCGGAAATTTTATGCCCTAAGTATCAAATTTTTGAACGCGGCAGAAATGAATGAAAATCTGTAAATCTGGGTAACAGATATAAATAAAAGAAATACCTTTCAAATGATACATTTTGTGTTAAAATCTGGGTAAAACTGTGAAACTTACATCGGTCACAAGAAATCGCCTTACCTATTAATATTATAGATATTTTTTTTAATGGGAAAAATAAACTAAAGGATTTTGGTAGCATCTTCAGAAAAGAATTGAGAAAAAAGACGTCGTCAAAAATGTGAATTGGACCGAATCTATTTTTCTATTTATTTAAATTGTAATCGAGTGGCAGCTCTGTCAAAATAAGCGAAAAACACAATGAAGAATACAAAAAAAACAAGTCACTACGTGTTTGACTGGATGATTTTGCGTTTATGTTTAATTACTTTATCTATAATATTAATAGGCAAGGCGGTTTCTTGTGACGTTTCACAGTTTTACCCCGATTTTGACAAAAAATTTATCATTTGAAAGGTATTTCTTATTAGCTGTTACCCAGATTTACAGATTTCCATCGTCTGGAATATTTTTTTGGAGTTATGATCGTTTAAAGTTGCTACAAACACATACATAAAAAAATTATACAATGCTATATATGTGTTTATTAAATTTGCTAATGTGTTTGTGTTATTGTTTTGAGTTTGTTTTCTTCATTTAAAATGAAATTGTGAGGCATACCTTTAGGGTCTTTAGTAAATGAAAAAATTAAATTTCCTAGAATTTGCACTCGAATTTCGAGTGCTGGAATCTGCTAGTTTTTTATTAATATTTTTTTTTTATTTATTTGAATATAAAATAATGAATTGAATATGCTATTTAATTTTTTTATTTATATAAAAAGTTTTTATAATAAAAGCAAAATATTTTCATTATTTCATGATTTTTATTTATGTCTGACGACATTTCAATCTAAAAGAAATTTAACTTTTAATCGATTGAATAAACAACACAAAAATTGTTGTCGTTTGAATAACAACAACAGCTGACTTTAACAATAGCGAATATCGATTAAAAATTTTACTGAATACCAAAATCGATAATTTTGTTGTAATCTTTTTTTAACGATTCGATTATCGTTAAAAGAAGTTATTGAATCGCGCTACTCGTGGACTTGCATTTATCAAGCGTTGGGCGAAAGAGTTTTCTGATCCATACACAACAAAACAACTTTTTACTACACTAGTAAGACCTATTCCAGAATATGGATCTGTAGTTTGGAATCCTTTTTACACTGTATATTCTAACTCAATTGAATCCGTTCAAAAGCAATTGTTAATATTTTGCCTTCGCTGACTTGGCTGGGATCCAAATGTGCAATTACCCTCTTATAGAAGCCGTCTTGCTCTTATTAAGCTTCCTAAGCTTAAAAGTCGAAGAAAATGTTAAATGCAACCTTTCTGTTCAATCTAACTCATGGTAATTTAAACTCCCTGTTTCTCCTCAGCAGAATCAATATATTTTCCAGTTCCTGATTGTAAAGTATTTTTATAATATCATTGACTTTCAAAAAAGTTTAGATTTGATCAAAAGGGATATAACACTTAATCTAAACCATATGTAATAAATCTTTAGTGTTGTTGTAGCCAATTTTAAATTAATTTTATGTTAAATTTAATTCTATATTTCTTTACAAATTTTATTAATGTTAAATAGTCTGTAAGGATTATATTTCCATAGACTAATAAATAGACTAATAAATAATAACCATGCGGTTAGAGACCCTATCTCTCAGGCCCAACTAACTGGATATAGAAAATAAGCATAAACCAAATTTGAGTGGGATTTTTATTAATTTTTTTCGCTGTAGATACGAAAAAGTTCATATCGAATGCTATAACTATATGGGGACTAGGCCCAAAGATGGAGCGATCCTGGCCATGTTTGGTAAAGTCTCTTGTATTTTGCAAAAATATATACAAACAAAATTTGAGAAGAATCAGTGCAATATTTTTGTTTTTTGATAGATTTAAGTGAAGATCGGGAAGCAGCTCTATATGGGGCGTATGACTAAGAGTTGTCCCATAGGGATCATTTTTGGACTACTGATTCATGGATGTAATAAACACATACAAACCCAATTTGACTAAGATTTATATGATAATTTGGATCTTATGGCAACTTATGTTGATTTCATAGGGGTCATTTTTATGGGGGCTAGGTCTGAACATGGACCGATTCTCACCAATTTCAATACCGTTCATCCCGAGAAAAGCTTATATACCAAATTTCATCAAAATATATTTATATTTGCGACCTGCAGTTTGATTTGCATGGACACAAAGAAGGACGGACGGATGGACGGACATCGTTATATCGAATCAGATAGTGATTCTGTGCATTGTTGCAAGCAATAATTTTATAGTTAAATCTCTTTACTTAGACCTGACAACTACAAAACAAAAAAAAAAAAAAATATACGAACAAAAATTTTTGATTGTTTTATAAAAACAGACAGTACGCCAACATAAATACTTATTAGAGTTCGTTTGGCGACCAGGTCACCTGATTTGTTTTTCGGGTATCAACATTTTTTTTAAGGTTTTTGGGTAAATAAAAATAATGGCGGTCTTTTTTTTTTTGAAAGTTTTCAATCCTTGGGGTGGTTCAACCCACCTAAAAACGCGGATTTTGAGCTCATTTTTCTGCAGTGCAAAAACGGTTAAATATATTGCAAATCTGATTTCACCAGTCGATTCTGCAGCAAAAATTAATACAATGTATGTTTTTTGGACCCCCTAAAAAAGTTCCAAAAACCCACAAAAGAGGGCGCAAATCTCATAAAAAAAAAAAAAAAAATATAGATTTTTTTAAACATGCACGATGAAAAGGCATTTTAAGCTTAGTGAAACGGTACCAACATTTTATTTTTATCGGAACCCGTAAAAAAGTTATATGGCTTTAAACATTTTTTGTTAAGGCTAAATAATAACTTGTTAGAACAAAGTTAAAACTGTTGAAAAAATTTTGCAAAGAGTTTCCTGTCATTTAAAATTTTAAAAAAATTATATCTTAAACATTTGTTTGCAATTGATAATAATTTATCCATATGTCGGATCTGTTACATTTAGCAAATAAAAAAGTTAGGCGAATACCAGGTAAATACAGAATTTGTTGTAATAATCTGAAATAACTCATAAAATTCTTTTTAGATTCATTTAGACGTCTTACGCCGTTTTCTCACGATTCATGAACTTAATAACAAACAAGTAAGAGTGTTAAATTCGGCTGTGCCGAATCTTTGATACCCTCCACCTCGATTTGAGTATTGATGATAAATATAAACAAAATATTGGACAAATATGCATGCATTTCCTATATGCATGCGTTTCCGGTTATATGACATAACCTCTCGTTTAACTTAGTTTTTGCTAATTAAATTGCTCGCCCTAACCTCCATTGCAAAGGTAATGGTTGTGTAGGGTGGCTATATGCATTAAATCGTGCTTTTTGGCTTTTAACTGGCCAAATATTTCTTCATTGCGGCCATATAGGTCGGATGGAGTAAGAAAATAATAATCGAAAAAAGCTCTCTCAACTTTTTTTTCAAAAAAATATTGCCATGTTTGGAAAACATAGAGATTAAATTTATAATAATAAATAATTAAATTAGGGATACCAAACGCAAAAAAACAAATATCGGAAAAATTTTAAATAAAATAATTTGCTATCTTTATTTTCTGAAGAACTTCAAATATTCATCCAAAAAAAATTGTGAAAATTTATACATATATAAAAAATAACATTCTCATCACATTGCGTTTATTTATGTAACAATTTTTATTTTCGCAATTCTTAAATATCATTCGAGGTTTTATAAAATTCATTTAATTTAAATCAATGTTTTCTGTAAAAAACACAAAGAAGAATAGAATAAACAAATTATTTCGTGCTTGACAGGATGATTTTATGTTTATGTTTAATATCTCTATTTTTTTTACTAATATTTCTGTTTATTTATTTGAAAAAGAAATAATGAGTTGAATATGCTATTTATTTTTGTTATTTATATAAAAAAGTTTTTTAATAAAAGCAAAATATTTTCACTATTTTATGTTTTTTATTTATGTATGACGACATTTCAACCTAAAAATTTAAGTTTTTATCGATTGAATAAACAACACAAAAATGGTTGTCGTTTAGATAACAACAACAGCTGACTTTAACAATAGCGAATATCGTTTAAAAATTTTACTTATAATTTTGCTTTTCTTTTTTTTAACGATTAGACTATCGTTAAAAGAAGTTACTGAAAAGCTATTAATTTCTCCTGAATGCCAATATTTTTTTTAATGTAAACATTTTTTAAATGTAAACATATTTGGTGTTTTTTTTTTTTTGGAATTTGATGCAATTGATGTCTTCTAAATTTAAAATTATTATTTCCGACGTTTTGATATGATTTTATGAAATTCAATTAATATTTTATAATTTATAATTGGAAATTTTAATTCCAGTTTTTAGAATTGATATTTTCTAAAATTTTAATGGAAAATTTAAAAAGTGCAAGTTTGTATTTATGTGAATAATACTGCTTTAGTAATTATAAACAATTTTTAAAAATTAGATGTAATCGCAATCAGATATTTTGTAGGTAAAGCAAAATAATAATTCTATATAACTATGTATAACTGTTTTGAAAGCAAAAAACTCATTGATGAACTCGGTAACTCTATTTTGTAAAGACAACAAAAAGTTAATATGCCAAACTTATGTTCATATTTGTAAAAGAATAATGAAAAAACGTATGAAATAAAAGACCAGCCCGTGTATACTCTTAACATTGTGCTGTATGATATCTATTTGAAAATATTGACATTCATGTTAAAATAGATATAACTATTGCAAAGCTAATTAGAACAAAAATTGTGGCGCCATCTACTGTGGCATAGTCACGCTGAGCAAAATGAAGTGACACTCTGTTAATGCAAAAGAAATGTATTTTCCCCACAACAAGATATTGCAGAATTTTATGTAAATAAATTAATATACCGATTTATTTCTAACATGCAGTTATTATGGATATACATATATAGAATATATGTATATTATTTGTATTATTTAATATGTGTATGTATGTATATGTAAATATTACACACAAAAAATACAACATCAAACGTTATTTTTGTGTTTTTCTCTTTAAATAAATTAATATATAAATTTTTTTTGCTAAATTTGCATTGTTTTTTTTTTTATTGACAACTAGGTACATATTTTAGCATTATTTGCTTTAGATGCTGGTGAATTTTTACTCCCTTTATATTAACTCGTAGTGTCTGCTTGTCGAAAAAATTTTGGATCGATTTTAACCCCTTTCCCTTGACCCAATCGATCCGAAACTTTGCAGGCAGGCTCGTGGCAATGACAGAAATGACCTAGTAAATTTTTTTAGTGATGCAGAAACAATGGAAACTTTTAAATTTTTCTACCAGAGTTGATAAAAAAATGTACAAAGGGTTAGTTTTTATTATATTATTACTACAACGACCACAAAAACAACAAGTCCAGCTATGACAACAACACAACATTTAGAATAACAACAAGAACAATATAGAAACATCATATTTTTCATTTTTTTTTACTTTTTCAGAGATTTCCCTGGACCTGTTCCACCGATTTTAATGATTTTTGAAACAGAAGTCTTCCCATGAATTTTGTGAATTATTCTCACTAAAAATGATCACCCTAGCTGTCCTATTGAGGGCGTGATCGTGACAAGAACAACATAGAAAATTATATTTTTTCAAGACTTTTTTAGTTCTTCATTCAAATCTCGGGCCCCAATCGACCGATTTGGACGGGTTTAAACAGCAAACTTCTCAGGATGTCAGTAAATCATCACTAAAATCATTTGTGTCATTGCCACGAGCCTGCCTGCAAAGTTTCAGATCGATTGGGTCACGGGAAAGGGGTTAAAATCGATCCAAAATTTCAAAAATTCACCACCATCTAAAGCAAATAATGCTAAAATACCTAGTTGTTAATAAAAAAAAAAACAATGTAAATTTAGCAAAAAAAAAAAAAATTATATATTAATTTATTTAAAGAGAAAAGCACAAAAATACATATACATACATACACATATTAAATAATACATATAACATATGTACATATGTTCTATATATGTATGGATATCCATAATAACTGCATGTTAGAAATAAATCGGTATTTTATTTTATTTACATAAAATTCTGCAATATTTTGTTGTGGGGAAAATACATTTCTTTTGCATTAACAGAGTGTCACCTCATTTTGCTCAGCGTGACTATGCCACAGTAGATGGCGCCACAATTTTTGTTCTAATTAGCTTTGCAATAGTTATTTCTATTTTAACATGAATGTCAATATTTTCAACTAGATATCATACAGAACAATGTAAAGAGTATACACGTGCTGGTTTTTTATTTCATATGTTTTTTCATTATTCTTTTACAAATATGAACATAAGTTTGGCATTTTATCTTTTTGTTGTCTTTATAAAATACAGTTACCGAGTTCATAAATGACTTTTTTGCTTTCAAAACAGTTCTACATAGTTATATAGAACTATTAGTTATTCTGCTTTACCTACAAAATATCTGATTACATCTAATATTTAAAAATTGTTTATAATTACTAAAGCATTATTACTCACATAAATACAAAATTGCACTTTTAAATTTTCCATTCAAATTTAAGAAAATATCAATTCTAAAAACTGGAATTAAAATTTCCAATTATAAATTAGAAAATATTAATTGAATATAATATATAAATTTTATTCGTCAAACACAAATTGAAATTCCAAAAAAAAAACACCAAATATGTTTACATTTCAAAAATGTTTACGTTTAAAAAAACGTACTTAATAGATTTTCAGTACCGCGATTCAGTAACTTCTTTTAACGATAGTCGAATCGTTAAAAAAAGAAAATAGCAAAATTATCAGTAAAAATTTTAAACGATATTCGCTATTGTTAAAGTCAGCTGTTGTTGTTATCTAAACGACAACCTTTTTTGTGTTGTTTATTCAATCGATAAAAACTTAAATTTTTAGGTTGAAATGTCGCCATACATCAATAAAAATCATAAAATAGTGAAAATATTTTGCTTTTACTAATTTATACGTTTATTTTGCTTTTATTAAAAAACTTTTTTATATAAATAAAAAAATTAAATAGCATATTCAATTCATTATTTCATTTTCAAATAACTAAACAGAAATATTAGTAAAAAAATAAAGATATTAAACATAAACATAAAATCATCCTGTCAAACACGAAGTAATATGTTTTTTTCTATTCTTTGTGTTTTTCGCTTATTTTAGAAAAATAGATTTGTCGACTGTCGTTAAGATGTATGTATGTACTTAGTGAATCACTTAATTCTTAGTGCAAACAACAATAGCTGTCGATATATTTTGCGATTGTCGGATCATTGAAATTTACAGAATCGCACTACAGAAAACATTAATTTAAATTCAATGAATTTTAGAAAACCTCAAATGATATTTAAGAATTGCGAACATAAAAATTGTTACATAAATAAACGCAATTTGATGAGAATGTTATTTATATATAAATTTTCACAATTATTTTTGGATGAAAATTTGAAGTTTTTCGGAAAATAAAGATAACAAATTATTTTATTTAAAATGTTTGGGACATTTGGTTTTTGCGTTTGGCATCCCTAATTTGATTATTTATTATTATAAATTTATTCTCTTTGTTTTCAAAATATGGCAATATTTCAATAAAAAAGTTGAGAAAGCTTTTTTTTGGTTATTATTTTGTTACTAGGTCGGATAACCTATATGGCCGCAAATAAGAAATATTTGGCCAGTTAAAAGAAACTATACAGCCATCTCCAATTAGCACGATTTAATGCATATAACCACCCTACACAACCATTAGCTTTGCAGTGGAGGTTACGGCGAGCTATGTAATTAGCAAAAACTAAATCAAACGAGAAGTATAACCGGAAACGCATGCATATAGGTATATAAACTAAATGCATTTCGTTCAGCAACCACGATGACCAAAAAGCAAACACCGAAATAAATCCGAAATAATAGAAAAGACGAAAACCAACCCAAAGAATTTTCTGAAATAATTTGGTATTAAGTTAAACAAATTGTTTACTTTTTCCAATATTTTGTTTACATTTATTATCAATACTCAAACCGAGGTGGAGGGTATCAAAGATTCGGCACAGCAGAATTTAACACTCTTACTTGTTTTTTATTAAATTTAATTAATTTTAGTTTTTATTTAATCACTTATTCTATTTTGACATTCAACTTAATCTATTTTTGTGTTTTTGAATTTTTAAGCACCACTTGCATTCTGTGGAGCTTCATAAAAACTAATTTTCTCCCTTCCAGCGACAGTCATATTATACTCTTCGCTAGCTTCATTTCTTGCACGCGCGGTGTTAAATTGCAACACAAAAATTTGGGACTCAAAAAGGTATTTCTTTTGCAGACATATCGTCAGCACAATGAACAGAACGTTGACCGTGAATGTCGCAATATAACAAATTATTTCTGAATTTGTAGAATATTTTATTTGCTTAAAAAATAAAATCAGAAATGTAAAGGCATAAAAACTTTATGCCTTAACTTGTATGTATGTATGTAATACACCATTTGTATATCTGTCTTTCTGATTGCAAAACTAGACTTATAGCAAGAAAACTTGCATACGTACTTACAAATAATAATTAATTTTCTTAACCCTTTCATTTTCACAATGTTGAAGTGAAATCTTTTTATATGTAAATACATATTGTCATCTTAAATTAGAAAAGGCGTATCTAATTTATTTTAAATGTCTAGGAGGAGAAAATGTTTGATAGACCATCTTTCAACTCTTACTTGTTTTATTGTATTAAATCTATCTTTGTGTCTTTAAATTAATTAAGATAATTAAGATAAAAATATTTAACAAATTGTTTTTTTAAGTTAACATCTGAGCATTTTACTGATGGAAGGCAAAACGAAAACTGCCAAAAATTTTAGTCAAAACTATTTTGAATGTATTTGTTAAATATTGCAAAATGTTTGCTAAATATGATCCTTAACTTTGACTTAATATTTTTTCTACTCCAATAATAGAAAAATAATGACATTTTTCAGATAGAAGTTCATTCTTTCTATGAAAAAACTATCATTGTTAAAAAAAAAACCATAAATAATTATAAAAACAAGTAAGAAAATTATAGTCGGTTCAGACCGACTATACGATACCCTATACCATACGTTTACAGACCCTATCTCTAAAACTTAAACCAAATTTGAGTGGCACTGTTATTATTTTTTTTGCTTTCGGACCGATCCTGATCATTTTTGGTGAAGCAAATAACGAATTTGAGAAAATCTGTGCAATATTTTTGTTTTTTGATAGATTTAAGTGAAGATCGGGAAGCAGCTTTATATGGGAGCTATGACTAATAATTGTCCTATAGGATTTATTTTTGCTTAATTGGATTAACAAACACACACAAATCCAATTTGACCGAGATCTAAACGATAATCAGTATCTTATGGGGTCGATTTCATAGGGGTAATTTTTATGGGGACTAGGTCTGAACATGAACCTATTTTCAACAATTTTAATAGCGTTCATGCTATGGCCGATAGAAGCTTATATATCAAATTTCATCAAAATATATTTATATATGCGATCTGTAGTTTGATTAAAAGGTTTACATGGACATACGGACGGTTTACACAGAAAATGATTCTGAGTCGATCGGTACAATTAAAGATGGGTCTATGTCAAATATTTTTGATAGTTACAAACATCAGCACAAAGTCATTTTACCTTAACCACATAGTGGTATAGAAGTCACATAGTGGTATAGGGTATAAATACTGGTAAAAAAAGAATTAAATTTAAATTCAAGTGGTATTAGAATTTAAAGGTTAATTATAGGCAATTGTAATAAAATGGTAAACGTACTCAGTATTGGCTTTAATATTGAATTTATCATACTTACTTGTTTTGCATATGTTTGATTTTTATATTTGCTCGAAAAAATAATAATAAAAAAATTGTTTATTTCTGCTTAAAAAAATAAAAGTACAAAGTCTTTTTTTGGTGATTTTAACATCAAATCGAGTAGTAGTATCAGTCGGTACGTTTAACAATTTTTGAGCCAATAAGGGATGGTAAACAAAATATATTTATCCGATATATATATTCGATTAAGAATACAGTGTAGTTATGAATTTTTTAAATATACATATCGTCACCTAAAATGCAAAAGGCCGTAACTAATATTTTTATTTTCTTACAGGAGAAGCAAAAAACATTATAAAACAAAAACGACTTTAAACTTAATACCAAATTTTAGAATCAAGCTGAAAAATAAAAATGGATTTTTAGTTTTGAAAATAAATTTATGGTAAAATAGTAGTTTTTAAGTAAAATGCCGTAACTATAACACAAAAAGTCAATTTTGAACTTTTTGTTAGTTACGGCCTTTTGCATTTTAGGTGACGATATGCTTTCTTCTTCTCTACCATTGAAACAAAATTAAAATTTGCATATTAATTTCAGTATTAATTGCAATATGTTTGGGAAATGACTTCATATGTAACTAAATATATTTTTTTAATTTCGGATCTTTTTCGGAATACCTGTCCATGTGTTATATTTTAAAAGCCCTATTTTAGTTTTAGTCGTTTTTTATATTTTCCACTAGCGATAATGTTTTTTTCCGGATCTTATTTGTCATTCCATTTGTAACGCATCGAGAAATGAATTTGCGACCCCATAAACTTGGGTCGATAAAGCGATGTCCGCCTGTCTGTTGAAATCACACGCATTCACATAATAAAACATTTACCTGGCAAAACTTAGCACATTGTTTGTCATTATTTGGAGCAGGATGAAAATGAGGTGAATCGATGCTCATTGTGGCAAGATATGGCCTAAAATATATAATAATTTAGTAATGTGATTATCAGATTGGTTACTTTTTAAATATTTCGTTTACTTTTATAAATAGTGCAATAAGTCCAGATATTACAGTAAACGTAACACTCAGGTGGGGGGTATTAGAGTTTCGTCATAGTCTTACTTGACACTCTTACTTGGTTTTACTCTGAATCTCCCCTAAAATCAAAAGAAAGTAAACTTTTGCATATTCCATACTATATCGGGCACTCGCTACTGCACATCATGCTATAAAGTCAAAGTTTAATGTCATTATAAACATTAGTTCAAATATAGTGATTCTTGGTCGAAATAGATGTACTTTTCTACTATAATGTAAAATCCTTGTCAAAATATTACTTCTTCTAGATCATTACTCGTAGTTATTTTTCCACATTGTGTTAATCACATTTAGTCAAATGCATTATAACTTGACAAGTTCTTTATTATAATTTATTCAAAAATGTTAAAATAGAGTATTGAAATCAGAGAGCAATCTTATATTACCCATTGTAATATCAAATTCATCTCGTTGACAATCTAAATTAAAAAAAAAAACATTATAAAAGGTTTGTTTCTGAAATACATTTGAAACATTTGATGTTTTCTGAAACACATTTGATAATTTCTAAAATAAATTTGATATATTCTGAAATTCAATTGATCATTTCTATAAATCAATTGATGCTTTCTGAAATATAATTGGAAAAATTGTAGATCATTACTTGTGGTTATTTGTCTACATTGTGATAATTAATTTTTCCGCTGAAAAATCTACTTTCGCTTTTAAGTTATCGTATTACTTTGTATATTCTTTATTTTCATATAAACATGTGTATTTTATTTTTGACAGACAGTAGTCGTGTAGCCGCTGTCGTTTATGTGTTTGCTGCATTAGAATTTCACAAGACAATGCGACATGAACCTCCTTTGTTCAAAACCTTTCATAATACTGAATGAAATTGGTGCTTACATATACTCTATGGCATGGTCAGCAAAACCACTACGCGTAGTTTTGCTCTCACACCTACATGCGTTCACATATTCAGCCCAATTCTAAACAAAAATTCCGCATGAAATTTCTCACTTCTCCCTTTTCCCCTATTATGAATAAAAATTCATTCGGAAAAAAATTCGATGGGAAAAAAGTAGTTATTCTTGAATTTGGTTTTTCCCTCAAAAAATTTCCCTTGGAAAACAGACGGGAGTTTACATAAAAATGTAAGAAGTATTAAGATAAAACAAAATTTAAATAAAAAAAATTAATATTTAATTAATCTTATAGGCTGAAGACCACAAATAAAGCCAAACTTCAACTTTTTTAACTTTAATGAGAGCCAATTCAGGCATTGATTGCGTTTTCCATAGATTCAGCCCGCAATTGACTTCTATCAATCCTTTTTAGCTATTTCGTTCTTGTTGTTCTACAACACCAATTTCCTCCAAGATTGCTCGCATCATAGCTATGCTATTCATTTTTATTTAATTTTTCTTTAAAATAAATTTATTTTCGTTTGCACACACAAAAAAAAAAACAGAAAATTAATTGTCAATAAGCAAAACAACTGGTTTCGAAATTCGATGATGCCACTTATTAATTTTTTTGTTCACGCGGAATTTATAATTGGAGGATTTTTTCTCGATAAAAGTATTTTCCGTGAGAAAGAAATTCCTTGAGAATATTCGTAATTGGGCTGATTAAGCAAAATGATAAAATTCAATCAGTCTCGCATGTGTTTGAGATGCAATGAGAGAGAGTGAATGCAAATTTTGAATGTAAATTCTTGTTTAGCGAGAACTTTTTCGGTAAACCCAGCTGCAAAGTAAAAATAAAACCATTATTGAACTAGTTTTCGCAGTCCATCAATTTGTACGAGAAATTTAACTATTAATGATGCATCTAAAGGAAAAAAAATGTGATTAATTTAAAAAGAACTTCTGAAGTTTTTTATATATTTCCATATAATTTGAGAAAATAATCATTTGTTGTGTAACATTGAAAATAAAAGTGTTGATAGCAAAGAAGTACTTTTAAAAATGAGAAATGACTCGAATCTACCCCTTATAACTGGTATTTGAGCTTTGGAAAAATATTAATGAAGCTTCATAACCGAAATCAAAGAATGAAATACTTAAGTTATATTCGATGCTTGGGTCAACATTTCATTTCCTCGTTAAAATTTATTTAAAAAAAAAAAAATCCATGTGAGTCAGATTACAGGGGAGATACATATGTAAACATCTACACCTTTTCCAATTGTATTTCAGAAAGTATCAAATGTATTTCAGAAAATATCAATTGAATTTCAGAAAATATCTATTGAAATTCGGAATTAAAAAGTAGTTTACCCTACAACACCGATAAGTTATTATTATTTCTATTAGTGTTTTGGAGTTTGGATGTTTAGCAATATTTGGACTTATTTGTTATGCACTGGAAAATTAACTATCAAGGGCGGCCTTTTGATCGAAAGAAGATGAGCACTTCATTTTTTAATCAGCTACAATATAAATACAAAGATAGAATTTTGACCGATGTTGAAGTCATCATTTTGAAAAAACACGTTAATATCGTCACCTAAAATGCAAAAGGCCGTAACTAACAAAAAGTTCAAAATTGACTTTTTGTATTGTAGTTACGGCCTTTTACTTAAAAACTACTATTTTACCATAAATAAAAATCCATCTTTATTTTTCAGCTTGATTCTACAATTTGGGTATTAAGTTTAAAGTAGTTTTTGTTTTATGATATTTCTTGCTTCTGCTGTAAAAAAATAAAAATATTAGTTACGACCTTTTGCATTTTAGGTGACGATATGTAGTTTTCAAGAAATATTACAAACCCAGTGTAATACTTAAAAACTATATTTTTATGTAGATTTCTGACTATTTTTCTGAGACTCAATTGATGTTTTCTGAAAAACATTTCATATTTTCTGAAATACATTTGATAATATCAGTAATATATTTTATGTTTTCTGAAATAAATTTGATGTTTTCTGAAATACATTAGATAATTGCTGAAATACATTTGCTATTTTCTGAAATACATTTAAAATTTTCTGAAATACATTTGATGGTTTCTGAAATACTTTTGATAATTTCTGAAATACATTTGATGTTTCCTGAAATACAGTTGATATTTTATGAAATTCATTTGATAATTGCTTAAATACATTTGATAATTTCGGAAATACATTTGGTATTTTTTGAAATACAATTGATACTCTCTGAAACACAATTGATGTTTTCTGAAATTCAATTAATACTTTCTGAAAGTCAATTGATGTTTTCTGAGACACAATCGTTACTTTCTGAAATTCAATTGATGTTTTCTAAAATTTAATTGATACTTTCTGAAAATCAATTGATGTTTTCTGAAATACAATTGATATTTTCTGAAATACAATTGATATTTTCTGAAAATCAATTAATGTTTTCTGAAACACAATTGATAGTTTCTGAAATTCAATTGATGTGTTGTGTAACACAATTGGAAAAGCTGTAGTAATTAAAAAAAAAACTAAGTTTATTTTCGACTTCTTCAAAGTTTTCCTAGTATTTAGCTTTTTAGTCTCACAGCACAACTAGCGGTTCTGCTTACAAGTTTGTGAACATGTTGAGCCGCACAGCACTCCTAGCGGTCATTACATATGCCACACACCGTTTTTACCGTACGCTGTTTTTGTGATTGTATTGTGAAATTGGTAAAATCCCCCTGGGCGCATAGATGTTTAAATCGTCTAATAGATGCACATGTTGAGGATCTTGTTAGCATAAAATGTTGCCCATATGATATTGATATTGATCGTGTTATACAACATAAACCTTGAAATAAGTTAATTAATCCACGCCAGTGTGCAGAGGGTATATATAAGTTTGTCATTCCGTTTGTAATAATTGGAAAAAAAATGTTGGACCCCATAAAATATATATATTTGTTATTAATTTATCCATTTATTGTGCTTGAGGCCAAGTTTGGAATTTTTGTTGTTTTTTATTTATTCAATATTTCGCTATCCACTGGATAGCATCTTCAGGAATATAATTTCTAAAAACATATAACACAGAACGTTAATAACATAATAACAAAAACAATAAGACACTTATTGACACTTATCATTCATGAACTACCAAACTGACAGTGATAATTGCGCTCAACGCTACCGGCACATCATAAATAAATACAACAAGTTAGAAAATTATAGTCGGTCTAGACCGACTATACGATACCCTATACCATCCCTATAGCCTATACTATCTCCTGGATATAGAAAATAAGCATAAACCAAATTTGAGTGGGATTTTTATTAATTTTTTCGGCTGCAGATATGACAAAGTTTATATCGGATGCTATATCTATATGGGGACTAGGCCCAAAAATGGACCGATCCTGACCATATTTGGTAAAGTCTCTTGTCTTTTGCAAAAATATATACAAACAAAATTTGAGAATAATCAGTGCAATATTTTTCTTTTTTGATAGACTTAAGTGAAGATCGGGAAGCAGCTCTATATGGGGCCTATGACTTAGAGTTGTCCCATAGGGATCATTTTTGGACTACTGATTAATGGATGTAATATATACATACAAACCCAATTTGACTAAGATTTGTAGGATAATTTGGATCTTATGGCAATATATGTTGATTTCATAGGGGTCATTTGTATGGGGGCTAGGTCTGAACATGGACCGATTATCACCAATTTCAATAGCGTTCATTCCATGGCCGAGAAAAGATTAAATACCAAATTTCATCAAAACATATTCATATTTGCGACCTGCAGTTTGATTACAAGCTTTACATGGACACACAGACGGACGGACGGACGGACATAGTTAAATCGAATCAGATAGTGATTCTGATTCGATCGGTATAATTAAAGATAGGTGTAGGTCAAATATTTTTGGTTGTTACAAACAGCAGCACAAAGTTATTATACCCAAACATCATAGTGGTATAGGTTATAAAAATTAGTACAATATGAAATGTAAAAGCAAAAGGGTGCATTTTTGTTAATTTTAATTATTGTTACTCGTAAGTGTCTTATTGTTTTTTTAGTTATGTTATTAACGTTCTGTGTTATATGTTTTTAGAAATTATATTCCTGAAGATGCTATACAGCGGATAGCGAAATATTGAATAAATAAAAAACAACAACAAAAATTCCAAAATTAGCCTCAAGCTCAAACACAAACACGAAGAAAACACAAATATTTATTATATATATTTGTGATTCCTATAACAAGCGAAGTTCATATAGCGTTGTCCGGCTGTCCGTCTGCGGAAATCACGATCACAACTTCAATCGGCACGCTAGGTTTCTCGCTTGGATTATAAATGATTCTCTATCATCCTGAGAAGTTTTCTGTTTAAAATTGTCCAAATCGGTTAATCAGGTCCCGAGAATTGAACGAAGAAGTAAAAAAGTCTTGAAAAAATATGATTTGCCTATATTGTTCTTGTCACGGACAGCTAGGGCGCTTGTTTTAGAGAGAATGATTCACTTACATCATGAGAAGGTTTCTGTTTTTTAAATCATGACAATAGGTTTCACAAGTGCCGAAAAATCACTGAAAAGTTAAAAAAACAAGTAAGAAAATTATAGTCGGTCTAGACCGACTATATGATACCCTATACTATGCGTCTAGATACCCTATCTCATTACCCCAACTAACTGGACATAGAAAATAAGCATAAACCAAATTTGAGTGCCATAGTTATTAATTTTTTGGCTGCAGATATGATAAAGTTCATATCGGGTGCTATATTTATATGTGGACTAGGTCAAGAAATGGACCGATCCTGACCATATATGGTAAAATCACTTATATTTTGAAAAAATATACACAAACCAAATTTGAGAAAAATCTTTGCAATATTTTTGCTTTTTTGATAGATTTAAATGAAGATCGGGAAGCAGCTCTATATTGGGCCTATGACTAAGAGTTGTCCCATAGGGATCATTTTTGGCATACTGATTAATGGATGTAATAAACACACACAAACCCGATTTGACTAAGATTTATATGATAGTTTGGATCTTATGGCAATTTATGTCGATTTCATAGGGGTCATTTGTATGGGGGCTAGGTCTGAACATGGACCGATTCTCACCAATTTCAACAGCGTTCATCCTATGGCCGATAAAATCTTATATACCAAATTTCATCAAAATATATTCATATTTGCGACCTGCAGTTTGATTACAAGCTTTACATGGACACACAGACGGACGGACGGACCGACGGACATCGTTAAATCGAATCAGATAGTGATTCTGATTCGATCGGTATAATAAAAGATGGGTCTAGGTCAAATATTTTTGGTAGTTAAAAACAGCAGCACAAAGTCATTATACCCAAACCACATAGTGGTATAGGGTATAAATATGATGTTTTTCTATATTGTTATTCTAAATTTTGTATTTTGTCTTAGCTGTACTTGTTGTTTTTATTGTCGTTGTGGTAATAATATAAAAATTCACCAATATCAATATTTTTTGGTGTAACATTTAAGTTAGTTAATTAATGAAAGAAACAATATTAAATCAATATCAATATTCTGCGATTTTTATAACATCACGAAATGTTACAAATTGATACATACTACTGTTGCAAATATCAATATACTATAAATAATATTCATATATTCTGTATATGTATATCCATAATAAGCGCAAATTAAAAATAAATCGGTATACATTATTATTTTTAAGTTAACTCCGTTAACACAAGTAGCATGTAACAATTTTTCCCACCAAACACATCACACAAATTGTCACAAAAACCACACCTGGGTAAACAATTTCAAAGTTAAGACCCGTGTGAATAACTTATTATTCCCACAATAAGTATGCTGCAAGTTAACACAAGTTAACATTGCATCTATTTTCCCCACCCATGCTGTGGCACAAGTTGTCACAACTCAAAATCGAACCTGGCCAAATAAATTATGATCTATTTTCCCACAGCTAATTTCGCGCCAAACTTCCAGGAATTAATCCAAATCTTTAAGTTCTCGCACTTAACAGCTGTCTGTCAATATAGGGAAAATAGTAATAAGTAAAGTAAATCACGAGAAATTAAATGCATATCATAAACTCCATGAATAATAAGTTTTTCACATTGACACCTGTTTGTCAATGTAAGAAAATAATTAAACTAAGCAAATCATGGGAAATGAAATGAACTCATGATTAATAATTCTCCCACATTGACACCTGTTTATCGACGTAGGGAATTAGCACTAAGTAGAATAAGAACAAAACGATGAGAAATAATTTGTAAAATGAAAATGTTAGAATTAAGATTTTAGTATTTGAGTAACATGTTTGAACAATAAAGAGTTAGTTAAAGTTCAGATCAGAACAAAACAGAAACACATAGTGTTTAACTTAATTGGCGCCCAACGTCGTGGTTCGAAAAAATCCTCATCAGTAAGGACACGAAATAAAAATAAAAAATAAGAAGAAAATTAAAATTTTTTTTATAAAAAAAAAAAAAATAAAAATCCTTACAAAGGACCAAAATTTTTAAGTAAAGAAAAAATCCTTATAAAAATAAATCCTTATAAAGAACGAAAAGTTTTTAATTATAAAAAATCCTTATAAAAATAAAGAAAAAATCCTTATAAAGGACGAACGTTTTTAAAATAAATAAAAAATCATTTTAAAGAATAAAATTTTATAAATATAAAAATAAATAAAAATTCTTATGAAGGAAAAAAGTTTTTAAAACTGAAAATTTGGCGTAAAATATAAACAGTGAGGTGAAAATTTTTCATGAAAAGAAATAGTAAAATAGAAACAGTGAAGTAACAATTTTTGATAAAAAAAAATCCCAACTTGAAACATTTGGCTTGAACAAAAGAATAATAAAACAATTAAGACCTAATTTAAAAATCAATACGAATAAAGAGTGAGAATATTGGACTAATCATTTCATTCCGGAAAGATCCGAAGGGAAGTAATTAGAAGGAATTTCTGAACCAGCGCTATCCCTACGAAGCTAGGGATATCAACTGTAACTTAACAAAAATCAACCTTGATTTGCAACAAAAACATCAACAAAAATCAACCTTAAGTAACAACAAAACATCAACATGGCAGCAAAACTTGTTCTTATGTAAGTTAGATTATTTAAGTAATTTAGAACAAAAATGTTGCCATTTTTAACGCTTTGAGCGCTGGCCAAGGTGGTATCATTAAATCCAAATCGAATCTTGTAGTCGATGCGGTTAAGGAAGATATATCAACATCTTCATTTTCTGGTACTCCAGGCATTTTACAGGCAGGTATAGAATTATTCACTGAATTTGATATCTTTGTGGCGATATTGGTATTGATTCGCAGACAGCATCCGGTAAACTCGACTGTCTGCCATTTCGGCCATCCACATCATATTGATGTGATGAACCGTGACGTATAGAAAACCGTAGTGAGAGTCTACCGACAGGCGTTTCACCGGGTGTCGTAATATCCTCTCGAGGTGGCTGGTGAGGCATGGGCATTGTGCTGGCACAAGTTGTACTGATCTTCGTGCTAGTTCCCCTGTCACTTCTGCTACTCGTACTTGATGTACTGCTGATATCAACAGTTGAATTGTTCGCTGTTGACGAACGCCATATGTCAAATGACAAGCGTTGCTTGGCGTGATTGAAAGTTGAACGCAATTGTGAGTTGCACTGATTGATGGCACTTAATGAAACGGTCACGCTGCCGTTCAGGTCCTCCTCGTTAGCCAACTCTTCGCTTTCCGAAGAGTTGTTAGGTGGCAAGGGCGATGACCTTGTTGGAAATTCTGGATCCGTTAAATATTCAGCTGCTAGATTCGGTGAACTGGAACCGTCGGATACACTACCAACGGCAGTTGATCCGCCGTTGGCGTTAAAACTGCAGCCAGCTATTGTGTTGCCGGCAACAGCAGCCCCCTGAAGAGGTTGGTGTAATGAATTTGCCGCTGCTGTACAACGGCCATAGGCCATAGGCACCTGCCGCGTAAGATGAATGTTAACTATGATGCTGCTGCTGCTGGTACGACTACGTTTGCTGATGCTGATGGAGGTGGCTGTGATGATGATGATGCTGCTGCTGCTGCTGCTGCTGATGGTGGATATTTGCTGATGATAGTTGTTCACCAGACACCTTCCCTGATACTATCTAGCCAAAAGTTGTATTTTGTAACGTTGGGAGGTTATCAGCCAGTTTGATTTGTCCGATCGACCACTGATCGATAGTAAGCAGTTGCGCCGGTTGTGGGGCAACTATTTGTGATAATACAAATGCCTCGAGCCGGGTTGGAAAGTTGTTGAGTCGGGATTGAAGTGTAACGTTGACTTGGTGTTGAATCTTGGTGCGGGTTTTTTCCAATGCCGATGATTGAAATCATGTAGCCCTTGCTGAGAGTCCAAGCCGTGTGACTAATCTCTTCGTAGTGAGGTTGATTTGTGATCCCGAGTCAAGAATAACCTTGCATTCAGTTTCTAAACGATTCGACTTGACCTTTACCAATGCTGTTCCTAGTAAAACATAGGGTCTTGTGTTTACGAAACTTACTGCCATGCTTTCAGCTTCGTCTGCTGGGGTGTCGACGAGTGAAGTCACTTTTCTGTTGCGGGGTTAATAAGTTTAACTGCTTCTTTGGTAGACTCAGTTTCCTTTGTAGGCTTACTGTGTTTCCTTGAAACTAAATTCACTTGAGGTATTGGTTCCAAATGTACCTGGGTGTGGTGCCTTTTCCCACATTTCTGGCAGAGGCCTGAAGTGGTGCACTGTTTGGTCAAATGGTTACTATTGAAGCAGTTGATACATTATTTATGCTTCTGTACCAAGTTAAGTCTGTTGGTTGGGCTTATAAATTCCTTGCATCGATATAATGGATGAGAATCTTGCTTGGAAATAATTTTTGAGGAAGGCGAGAAATTGGCCAATTGTTTGCAGCTCCTTTGGGTTAGAAATCGACTGTTCATATTGAGTATAAACATTTTGTCCATTTTTTTTTAACCTGTATGTGTATTAAAAGCGGATCCCACGACGATATTTGCAGTCCCATGTTGGAGAGGGCCGCCAAACATTCCTTCGTTGTATCGTGCAATCGCTTAATAGCACTTAATGTGGATGCACCAGATGGTTGGTCAAGTAGTCGTTGGACGGCTGTTGCCACTATTATTCTTTTGTTGACATACCGATCCTGCAACAGTTGCCAGGCAGCTTGATAATTGTCTGCGGTAACAGCGAGATGATTAATAAGGTTCGCTGCTTCACCGATGACGTTGGTTTTCAAATACCAAATTTTATGTCCACTTCATGTAATCACCATTAAATTTTGTTATGGTGACCATGGGTAATGGTAGAGCAGATGGTCTCGCCATAGTTTCTGTGGTTGAGTGGTGGTGTTGTCTATTGGCAGTGGTGAGCTGGATGATTGCTGACTGGGAAGCTTAATCGAGGTGAACATATCTTTTCGACTCGTAGCCTGCGATGTCTGGGACGGGATATTTATCCAACACTTCATCATTGAGCCTTTTCAGTTGCTGCCATAATTGGGTGATAGTGCCCCTTTTTGCATCATAATAAGACCCATCTTGTCCTGGTGGCAGGTGAAGGCCTTCTAGTTGTCGAGTGAGAGCTGCCATTTTTCCAAGGGACCGACTGATGAGTCGATCGTGACCACCTGTGGCTGAATAGTGGTCGCAGTTTTGGAATCAGCAAATTCTTTTCCACCAGATTCTACGCCTTGAGCACCAAGCTCACGTTCCATGATCTCTATGTGCTTTACTGCCAACGCCTGAATTCGTGTGTAGTAGTCGGATGTGAAGTACTCATCGGATGTGTCTAGATCCTTTAAGCCCCGCAACTCATTATCTGCAGCGTCCAACTTTGCCCATTCTGTTTTGATACGGGACAATCGATCCTGATAATAGGTTGCTGTTTTCCGACTGGCTGAGTCCTTGGTGAAATTTCGGACAACAGTTGCAATAGATTCCCAAGTTTCGTTCAGCTGGCGAACAAGCTGCTTTGCTGTCCTTGCCATGGCTTTGGTCTGCTTACGGCTGGGCGCTTGTAGCTTTATCGCTTGCGTAGAGGTTGCGGCTGGGCTCTTGTAGCTTTATAGCTTGCGGCTGAGTGCTTATAATTTTACTGCTTGTGGCTGGGCGCTTGTAGTGTTACAGCTTTGTAGCTTGCGGTTGGGTGCTTGGAGCTTGCGGTTGGACGCTTATGGGTTGCGGCTGGGCGCTGGTAGCTTTCGGTTGAAAGCTTGGAGATTGCGGCTGGGCACTTGTAGTGGCTTTCAGTTGATAGCTTGGTGATTGCGGCTGGGCGCTGATAGCTTTCGGTTGAAAGCTTGGTGATTGCGGCTGGGCGCTTGCAGCTGATGGACTATGTGAAAATTGCAAGTCCCGTCACGGTCGCCAATATGTTGAAGCTAAGACTCGTTTGTCTCGCTCAACTTAGTAAACGGAGGATAACTTGGTGTTTCACCAAGCTATTTGCTAAAAAGGGGTTTTATTATGCGAGTGGTACACCGGGATAATATATATGTTTTGTTGAGTGTAGTTATCCAAGTGGTACACCAGGATAACGTAGAATAATGAACCAGGATCTTGATTGGTTAGATGACAACAGAAGAGTGTTTCTTTATTGATAAACTCATGCTATTTAAAGATATTACAAATTACAAAGAAGTATGTGAATAAAATTAAAATAAAATAAAACAAAACAAATAATAACAAAAAGCAAAAAACAAAAGAATGTGTATACCAATCATCGCTCATTATTTTCCCATCGGTAGGCAATACAGCAAATACTTAGTTTATAGCTGCGACTGCGAATTCATATCGGCTCGAGTAACTTGTATTGGCTTTGTTTGAGCCATGAATTTGCAGACGCAGTAGTTCTCACACTTGCATGTGGGAATAAACATAAGAATTTCTGCGACTGTCAATTCATATAGGCATATTTTGTTTAAGCCATGAATTATGCAGACGCATCAATTTTCATACCTTGCCTGACAAAACCGTGGCAAACGAATATAAGTTTTAATTCCATAAAGATTTGTTTTTAATTTTAAGAATAAAACATAGCAAAAGAATTAACATCTACTATGTAGAATGGTTACATTAATTGATTATTTTTGGTTTACAAAAAAAAAAAATTTTTTTTTTAAAAATTTTACAAGTTAATTTTCTTGTAGAACGTGATTAATGTTTTTTTATTATGTAGAAAAAATTTTTCATTTTGGAATATTTGTAGAACATAATTAATGTTTTTCCACTATGAAGAATTGATTATTTTCGGTTTACAAAAAAAATTTTTTATTTTGGAATATTTTTATTTCAAAATTTTACAAGTTAACCGTTTCATAATCAATGTTTTTCTACTATGTAGAATGGTTCTATTAATTGATTATTTTCGATTTACTAAAATTTTTCCGTTTCAAAATATTTTGATTTTACAATTTTACAGATGTAGAACCGCTATGTTTTTCTACTATATAGAATTGTCTCACAATTGATTATTTTTGATTTAAAAAATTTTTCTATTTTAGAATATTTTAATTTTAGAATTTTACAAATGTAGCATCGTTATGTAATAAATGTTTTTCTACTATGTAGAATTGCCTCACAATTGATTATTTTTGATTTACAAAATTTTTTTATTTTAGAATATTTTAATTTTTAGAATTTTACAACTTAATTTTCCTGTAGGTCACCCCGACCGTTCGGGAGTCCATTCAATCTACTCCGGCGTAAGTCATACAGGAAGTGTCTGCGTTACCTAGTAAGTCGTACTGTTCTTCTAACTATGGTCCTGTGCCCATCGTATTCTATTCCTGAATCACCTGATGAAGTCATCCAGGCCAATGTCTCTGTGCTGGATCCGTCAGTCTCGAAGTCGGTTGTGTAGTTGTCACTCATTATGGTTGTAATGTGTTTATCCTAATCTTATTAAAAAAAATTTATGTGTGCTTTCCTAGTCCTAGTTTGCGTATTTTCTAATCATTCTGACTGTCTCCTCTACTGTAGTCGTAGGATTAATTATATCCTCCCTGGTGGGTGCTCTCGTCATCCCTATGTCCTTCCATAGTTTGGTGAGAAATTCTAATTGTTCGAATATTTTCCTCGGTCTCTGCCCTTCTTTCCCTTTGTGGAGTATAATCTTCTACTTCATCAAAGTATCTTTCGTTTCTAAGCCTAAAAATTTCCCTATCTAGTTTGCCTAAGCTCCTTTCACGAGCTGCGTGATCTTCTGGGGTTAAATTAATCTCTAAATATGCTGATTCTAATGGAAGTTTCCTGCATTTCCTTATCCTAGACATTTTTACATGTCTGTTTACCTGAATTTGGCGTAAAATATAAACAGTGAGGTGACAATTTTTCATGAAAAGAAATAGTAAAATAGAAACTGTGAAGTGACAATTTTTGATAAAAAAAATCCCACCTTGAAACATTTGGCTTGAACAAAAGAATAATAAAACAATTAAGACCTTATTTAAAAATCAATACGAATAAAGAGTGAGAATATTGTACTAATCATTTCATTCCGGATAGATCCGAAGGGAAGTAATTAGAAGGAATTTCTGAACCAGCGCTATCCCTACGAAGCTAGGGATATCAACTGTAACTTAACAAAAATCAACCTTGATTTGCAACAAAAACATCAACAAAAATCATCCTTAAATAACAACAAAACATCAACATGGCAGCAAAGCTTGTTCTTATGTAAGTTAGATTATTTAAGTAATTTAGAACAAGACTCTTTAAAATTAAGCAAAAAAAAAAGAGAAACAAGAAGAACAAATTTTTTTTCACCGCTAAGTAATAAAATAGTAAAGAAAATTTTTTGTATCTCTATTAATGAGCTCTAAGGACGCAATAACAAACTTACGATAGAAAATTTTTTATGAGTTCTAGAAATATAAGAGCTAACTTGCGTGAGATAGGGGATATCATAGATAATTTTGCTAGCCTTCGAATTAACACACCAACAAGAGGGGCAACCCAGGTAAACAGACATGTAAAAATGTCTAGGATAAGGAAATGCAGGAAACTTCCATTAGAATCAGCATATTTAGAGATTAATTCAACCCCAGAAGATCACGCAGCTCGTGAAAGGAGCTTAGGCAAACTAGATAGGGAAATTTTTAGGCTTAGAAACGAAAGATACTTTGATGAAGTAGAAGATTATACTCCACAAAGGGAAAGAAGGGCAGAGACCGAGGAAAATATAGACGAACAATTAGAATTTCTCACCAAACTATGGAAGGACATAGGGATGACGAGAGCACCCACCAGGGAGGATATAATTAATCCTACGACTACAGTAGAGGAGACGTCAGAATGATTAGAAAATACGCAAACTAGGACTAGGAAAGCACACATAAATTTTTTTTAATAAGATTAGGATAAACACATTACAACCATAATGAGTGACAACTACACAACCGACTTCGAGACTGACGGATCCAGCACAGAGACATTGGCCTGGATGATTTCATCAGGTGATTCAGGAATAGAATACGATGGGCACAGGACCAAAGTTAGAAGAACAGTACGACTTACTAGGTAACGCAGACACTTCCTGTATGACTTACGCCGGAGTAGATTGAATGGACTCCCGAACGGTCGGGGTGACCTACAGGAAAATTAAGTTGTAAAATTCTAAAAATTAAAATATTCTAAAATAGGAAAATTTTGTAAATCAAAAATAATCAATTGTGAGGCAATTCTACATAGTAGAAAAACATTTATTACATAACGATGCTACATTTGTAAAATTCTAAAATTAAAATATTCTAAAATAGAAAAATTTTTTAAATCAAACATAATCAATTGTGAGACAATTCTATATAGTAGAAAAACATAACGGTTCTACATCTGTAAAATTGTAAAATCAAAATATTTTGAAACGGAAAAATTTTAGTAAATCGAAAATAATCAATTAATAGAACCATTCTACATAGTAGAAAAACATTGATTATGAAACGGTTAACTTGTAAAATTTTGAAATAAAAATATTCCAAAATAAAAAATTTTTTTGTAAACCGAAAATAATCAATTCTTCATAGTGGAAAAACATTAATTATGTTCTACAAATATTCCAAAATGAAAAATTTTTTTCTACATAATAAAAAAACATTAAACACGTTCTACAAGAAAATTAACTTGTAAAATTTTGAAAAAAAAAAATTTTTTTTTTTTGTAAACCAAAAATAATCAATTAATGTAACCATTCTACATAGTAGATGTTAATTCTTTTGCTGTTTTATTCTTAAAATTAAAAACAAATCTTTAGGAATTAAAACTTATATTCGTTTGCCACGGTTTTGTCAGGCAAGGTATGAAAATTGATGCGTCTGCATAATTCATGGCTTAAACAAAATATGCCTATATGAATTGACAGTCGCAGAAATTCTTATGTTTATTCCCACATGCAAGTGTGAGAACTACTGCGTCTGCAAATTCATGGCTCAAACAAAGCCAATACAAGTTACTCGAGCCGATATGAATTCGCAGTCGCAGCTATAAACTAAGTATTTGCTGTATTGCCTACCGATGGGAAAATAATGAGCGATGATTGGTATACACATTCTTTTGTTTTTTGCTTTTTGTTATTATTTGTTTTGTTTAATTTTATTTTAATTTTATTCACATACTTCTTTGTAATTTGTAATATCTTTAAATAGCATGAGTTTATCAATAAAGAAACACTCTTCTGTTGTCATCTAACCAATCAAGATCCTGGTTCATTATTCTACGTTATCCTGGTGTACCACTTGGATAACTACACTCAACAAAACATATATATTATCCCGGTGTACCACTCGGATAATAAAACCCCTTTTTAGCAAATAGCTTGGTGAAACACCAAGTTATCCTCCGTTTACTAAGTTGAGCGAGACAAACGAGTCTTAGCTTCAACATATTGGCGACCGTGACGGGCCTTGCAATTTTCGCATAGTCCATCAGCTGCAAGCGCCCAGCCGCAATCACCAAGCTTTCAACCGAAAGCTATCAGCGCCCAGCCGCAATCACCAAGCTATCAACTGAAAGCCACTACAACTGCCCAGCCGCAATCTCCAAGCTTTCAACCGAAAGCTACCAGCGCCCAGCCGCAACCCATAAGCGTCCAACCGCAAGCTCCAAGCACCCAGCCGCAAGCTACAAAGCGATAACACTACAAGCGCCCAGCCGCAAGCAATAAAATTATAAGCACTCAGCCGCAAGCTATAAAGCTACAAGAGCCCAGCCGCAACCTCTACGCAAGCGATAAAGCTACAAGCGCCCAGCCGTAAGCAGACCAAAGCCATGGCAAGGACAGCAAAGCAGCTTGTTCGCCAGCTGAACGAAACTTGGGAATCTATTGCAACTATTGTCAGAAATTTCACCAAGGACTCAGCCAGTCGGAAAACAGCAACCTATTATCAGGATCGATTGTCCCGTATCAAAACAGCGTGGGCAAAGTTGGACGCTGCAGATAATGAGTTGCGGGGCTTAAAGGATCTAGACACATCCGATGAGTACTTCACATCCGACTACTACACACGAATTCAGGCGTTGGCAGTAAAGTACATAGAGATCATGGAACGTGAGCTTGGTGCTCAAGGCGTAGAATCTGGTGGAAAAGAATTTGCTGATTCCAAAACTGCGACCACTATTCAGCCACAGGTGGTCATGATCGACTCATCAGTCTGTCCCTTGGAAAAATGGCAGTTCTCACTCGACAACTAGAAGGCCTTCACCTGCCACCAGGACAAGATGGGTCTTATTATGATGTAAAAAGGGACACTATCACCCAATTATGGCAGCAACTGAAAAGGCTCAATGATGAAGTGTTGGATAAATATCCCGTCCCAGACATCGCAGGCTACGAGTCGAAAAGATATGTTCACCTCGATTAAGCTTCCCAGTCAGCAATCATCCAGCTCACCACTGCCAATAGACAACACCACCACTCAACCACAGAAACTATGGCGAGACCATCTGCTCTACCATTACCCATGGTCACCATAACAAAATTTAATGGTGATTACATGAAGTGGACATCTTTTTCCGATCTATTTAAGAAGACTGTTCATGAGCAACAGATGTCCGACGCACATAAAATGTGGTATTTGAAAACCAACGTCATCGGTGAAGCAGCGAACCTTATTAATCATCTCGCTGTTACCGCAGACAATTATCAAGCTGCCTGGCAACTGTTGCAGGATCGGTATGACAACAAAAGAATAATAGTGGCAACAGCGGTCCAACGACTACTTGACCAACCATCTGGTGCATCCACATTAAGTGCTATTAAGCGATTGCACGATACAACGACGGAATGTTTGGCGGCCCTCTCCAACATGGGACTGCAAATATCGTCGTGGGATCTGCTTTTAATAAACATACTGGTTAAAAAAATGGACAAAATGTTTATACTCAATATGAACAGTCGATTTCTAACCCAAAGGAGCTGCAAACAATTGGCCAATTTCTCACCTTCCTCAAAAATTATTTCCAAGCAAGATTCTCATCCACTATATCGATGCAAGGAATTTATAAGCCCAACCAACAGACTTAACTTGGTACAGAAGCATAAATAATGTATCAACTGCTTCAATAGTAACCATTTGACCAAACAGTGCACCACTTCAGGCCTCTGCCAGAAATGTGGGAAAAGGCACCACACCCAGGTACATTTGGAACCAATACCTCAAGTGAATTTAGTTTCAAGGAAACACAGTAAGCCTACAAAGGAAACTGAGTCTACCAAAGAAGCAGTTAAACTTATTAACCCCGCAACAGAAAAGTGACATCACTCGTCGACACCCCAGCAGACGAAGCTGAAAGCATGGCAGTAAGTTTCGTAAACACAAGACCCTATGTTTTACTAGGAACAGCATTGGTAAAGGTCAAGTCGAATCGTTTGGAAACTGAATGCAAGGTTATTCTTGACTCCTGATCACAAATCAACCTCATTACGAAGAGATTAGTCACACGGCTTGGACTCTCAGCAAGGGCTACATGATTTCAATCATCGGCATTGGAAAAACCCGCACCAAGATTCAACACCAAGTCAACGTTACACTTCAATCCCGACTCAACAACTTTTCAACCCGGCTCGAGACATTTGTATTATCACAAATAGTTGCCCCACAACCGGCGCAACTGCTTACTATCGATCAGTAGTCGATCGGACAAATCAAACTGGCTGATAACCTCCCAACATTACAAAATACAACTTTTGGCTGGATAGTATCAGGGTAGGTGTCTGGTGAACAACTATCAACAGCAAATATCCACCATCAGCAGCAGCAGCAGCAGCAGCATCATCATCATCACAGCCACCTCCATCAGCATCAGCAATCGTATTCGTACCAGCAGCAGCAGCATCATAGTTAACATTCATCTTACGCGGCAGGTGCCTATGGCCTATGGCCGTTGTACAGCAGCGGCAAATTCATTACACCAACCTCTTCAGGGGGCTGCTGTTGCCGGCAACACAATAGCTGGCGGTAGTTTTAACACCAACGGCGGATCAACTGCCGTTGGTAGTGTATCCGACGGTTCCAGTTCACCGAATCCAGCGGCTGCATATTTAACGGATCCAGAATTTCCAACAAGGTCATCGCCCTTGCCACCTAACAACTCTTCCGAAAGCGAAGAGTTGGCTAACGAGGAACTAGCACGAACATCAGTACAACTTGTGCCAGCACAATGCCCATGCCTCACCAGCCACCTGGAGAGGATATTACGACACCCGGTGAAACGCCTGTCGGTAGACTCTCACGATGGTTTTCTATACGTCGCGGTTCATCACATCAATATGATGTGGGTGGCCGAGATGGCAGACAGTCGAGTTTCCGGATGCTGTCTGCGAATCAATACCAATATCGCCACAAAAATATCAAATTCAGTGAATAATTCTATATCTGCCTGTAAAATGCCTGGAGTACCAGAAAATGAAGATGTTGATATATCTTCCTTAACCGCATCGACTACAAGATTCGATTTGGATTTAATGATACCACCTTGGCCAGCGCTCAAAGCGTTAAAAATGGCAACATAGCGACTACCACCGGTCACCTACACAATATCGCAAATTTCAGAAGATCCGACACCTTAAATATGTCACACCAATTGTACATCCATCTTATACCAGCAATGGGATATCGTTCTCCCACCTTCTCCAGAATGCAAATAAACTGACACAACCTCTACCATACCTGTCATCATAACCCGGTTACAAGCGGAACTCAATGCGCAACTACAAGATTTACCAGCAACAACAATCCATCATAAGGTTCACAGCTTGACAATCAGTTATGTAGCACTGGGTCTAATTTTAACACTGACAACTATCCTGCTAGTCAAACAAATATTGAAACGAAGACTCAACACACTTCCCTCTGTTCCGCAACCGTCACCGAGGTCTCACTGGAGCGTCTCCTTGGAACCAACACCTTAGCTTATCTCAGCACTTATCACCAAAGATCGTTCATTTGCAGTTCCCATTCATGCCACATACATTTTGGGGCCGCAATATGTTAATTCTTTTAATATGTTTTTATCTTCAAATTAAAAACAAATCTTTATGGAATTAAAACTTATATTAGGCAAGATATGAAGATTGCTGCGTCTGCATAATTCATGGCTTAAACAAAATAAATAAACGTTAAACGTGCCGATTGAATTAGCAGTTGCAGAAATTCTTATATTTATTTCTCATAAACAAAGCAAGAGGAATGCATCGTCTGCCAAATTCATGGCTCAAACGAAGTAAACGCTACACGTGCCTATATGAATTGGCAGTCGCAGAAATTCTTATGTTTATTCCCACATGCAAGTGTGAGAACTACTGCGTCAGCAAATTCATGGCTCAAATAAAGCCAATACAAGTACACGAGCCGATATGAATTCGCAGTCGCAGCTATAAACTAAGTATTTGCTGCATTGGCTACCGATGGGAAAATAATGAACGATGATTGGTATACACATTCTTTTGATTTAGTTTGTTTTGTTTTATTTTATTTTAATTTTATTCACATACATTTTTTATACATACTTCTTTGTAATTTGTAATATCTTTAAATAGCATGAGTTTATCAATAAAGAAACACTCTTCTGTTGTCATCTAACCAATCAACATCCTGTTTCATTATTCTACGTTATCCTGGTGTACCACTTGGATAACTACACTCAACAAAACATATATATTGTCCCGGTGTACCACTCGGATAATAAAACCCCCTTTTTAGCAAATAACTTGGTGAAACACCAATTTATCCTCCGTTTACTAAGTTGATCGAGACAAACGAATCTTAGCTTCAACAGAAGAAGAACATTGATTGTGAAACAATTCTACATAGTAAAAAGGCACTGGGTTTAAAAACTATTCCTAAAAACTTTTTAGTATAAGTTAATATTAAAAAAAAAAAACATTTTAAGAACATAATATTGTTAAAGAAAAGAAAAAGTTCTAGAACGTTTTATTATATTCTAAAACATTTTTATCATAAATATTTTTTTTTTTAAACATTTTATTATGAAAAATCTTTAAAACAGTATAAGAACTCCCAAAAACATTTTTATAAAAGAAAAACATTTTATTATAAAAATGTTCTATGAAACATTTTAAGAACATTTTATTGCTAAAAGAAAATATTCAAAAATTCTAAGAACATTTTTCTAA
The DNA here is from genome assembly GCA_963682025.1 of Cordilura impudica. Taxonomy (NCBI): domain Eukaryota; kingdom Metazoa; phylum Arthropoda; class Insecta; order Diptera; family Scathophagidae; genus Cordilura; species Cordilura impudica. The sequence goes on along the minus strand of OY821522.1, from coordinate 21,964,266 downwards.
AAACATTTTATTAAAAAAAAGTTTTTTCTTAAACTCTAGAAAAATGCGCTTTATCAATAGCACTAGATAAAGCTGATGTTATTAATCCCATTATGCTAGATAATGAGGAAATAACATTTAATCTTAAGCTTGAAAATTTCGATGTAAACATTAATGATTTATTGATAAATAGTAAGTTTAAAATTATCCAGAATAACGATATTATTATGTTTTATATAAAATTTCCTATTACTGACAACCTCTGTCAACCTCATCCTGTTTCTCATAACAACAAAATTTTAAATTTTGAATTAAATCTAGCGGCAAAGTGTCGGAGTGGATACAAAATGCTAAAAGACTGCAATAGGAAAAGTATTACAACTTTCTGTAAAGAATCACTTTCTAAAAATACTTGCTTGAAAAATATTCTTAATAATTACAAAGCGAATTGCTCCGAGTTAACAGTCCATTTACCGCCTATCTCGGAGGTTACTGATGGCATTCTTATTATTAACAACGCAGTGGCGATAATAGGACAGTTGGAAAAACCATCAACTCGTATAAACGGTACTTACCTTGTAACAAGGAATCAATCACTGTCAATGAAACGCTTTTTAAGAAACAAAACTTAAAAAAGCCGAGAACGATTTAATTTTTAGAGGGGAATAGTTAACTCCATTAACACAAGTAGCATGTAACAATTTTTACCACTAAATATTAGGTTTTCTAAGTTTTTCTATATTTTATTTTTATATAATTTTTTACATTTTTTTCATATTAGTTTAACTTTATTCTCTTGACGAATTATCTGCCTTTACCATTTCTTATAGACTTATTTCATTTACTTAAAAACACCTTTTTGCATACCAGCAAAAGTCATGATTTTGTTTGTTTCAACTTGCGAATCAGCAGTTTGCGCTGCGCGTGTTGAATAATTTGATATTTTCTTTTTAATGGGAAAAATGTTTTTGTAGACATTACGTCAGCAAAATGTTCGCTACGCGTGTGAACAAAACAATTCGAAAGGTTCAAATATGCAAGTAAAGCTTATGCAAAACCTGTCACCTTAACTCCCCCCACCGTAAGTTGAATCGTCCCGATTCTTAGTGAATACCAAGGTCATTGGTGCTGCGAAATTCGAGTTTGGTTTAGGTGAAGTGGATTGCTCCTCGAGACCCTTAGTTACCAGCAGATGGCTCTTGCTGTTACGTTTGTGACCGTTAAAGTACTTTTAGTCCTTGACCAAAGTTTGTAAGCCCTTGTCAATATAAAGAATGACAATATAACATAAGGAGCAAATTAAGTGAAAACATCACCTTCCCTTTAGTTGATATTGATGACAATTTATAAATATTATTCATTTGTAAGTCTTTCATTAATTTCAACGAAAGGACTCCTCGATGTCTTGATTTTTTGGATTGGTTGAAGTAAGGCCGGAAGCGGCTTCCAATCTGATATTTCCCTTGATATATGTTTTATTGGCTACCGTAATGGTATCATTATAGAACTGAATCAGATATGTTCCAGATAAGTCACTTTTCTCATTATTTGAAGTTTCGATAGTACCTTTAAATTGGTTCAACAAGATGGTTTCCAGATATAATTCCTGTATCGAGTTTATACGTTGATTATTTATGACAACGCAATCATGATTTCTGCTAGACAAAAAGAGCTGGAATTCAATTTGATTGACTTAAATCTATTAGATTTTCTTCGCTACAAAGACATAAACCATTATATTCTTTACAATTTTCTTTTACCTCGTAAATCTTTTTGTTACATTTTATTATACTTTCAGTTTTAAACTTCAGAATTGTGTCTTGTCTTTTTACTGGCTTAGCAATTTTCCACAATTCTTATTATCTATCGCTGGCAGATTTATTATATAGATTATAGAGAGATTATTTGTAGCTATTTTCACTGTTGCACAATTTAGGGCTTGTTCAAGATCTGTATAAGGAAACTTTTGTTTATCTAAAAACAATTTAACTTCATTCATTTCCCTTTCGGACAGGATAAAAGAATTTATAACTCCCACCTCTGACCATAGAAGGGCATATTATACATTGACGATTTCCTCCTTTAAAATTCTCAACTTGTTAGTTATTGTCTCCTAATTTATTTTCCTAACCTCTTCTAAAGATTGGATAGTTCTGATAATATGATTCGTGGAATTGGTCAACAATTAATTATTTATTAATTATTAATTATCCTTTGCCTTTCATTATTCCCCACCAGTCCTGTTAACTTTTGTACTACTATTTTGTGATCCTCATAATCTGGAGTACCATCTATCTACTTCCAAGCTGTCCCCAAAATATTTAATGAGCGTTTTTTCCGAGGCCTAATGATCTCAAATTGTTCCCGTATTAGCCTATTATCGTGAAGGAGGAAGGGCATTATGGTGCTATTTCTAAGTATTTTGTGAAGGATTTCCGACTCTATCTCGTTGACTGCTGACTCGTAATGTGTCAAATTAAGAACATGCAATAGTTTGAAGTTTCCATTCTGCAACTTAGCCTGACCCATATGTATCGGAATCAGTTGTGAGTTCGAATAATCCAATATTTCCACCTCGGATAGGCAGATATCGAGAATTGCGATTGCCAATATCAGGTTGAGTATCATTTCTGCAGAAAAGAAAACATTTATGACTTTATATTTTCTTTATGTATAATCCTATTTCTACTAAATATTCTAACTTTATTTCCTAGGTCCTCGCATATTTCTTGCTTCTTATATCAATGATCTAATTTATTGCTTTTGCCAATAAGTTTTTCATAAATTTCCTGATTTGGCTGAAAGGTTCTCACTCCAGTAGAGTGATTTCTCCTCAATAATTTTAACTGTGCTTGATGAAGTTTTTCCCGTTCGTCGTCGTGCGCATCCATGTTGTGAAATATATCGTGTTGTTTTTTACCCGTTACCGAATGAATAGTCAAATTATACTGCTGTGCAGCTCTCTAGAATGTTTCTCCTGCATCAATTATATGAAGTTCCGCTTTTATGCAATGGGCGATTTAAACTAGAGTTGAGTGAACTCTTTCTATTTGGCCATTGGTCGAACTATGACGAGGATTGCAATAGTACAGTTGATTTTGCAGTCTTTGAATCAATGATTTGAATTGGGGCGTTGTAAAACCTGGTTCATTGTCTAAAGTAAGCTTTTTCGCATGTGGAAAACTTTGCAAAATTTCTTGGACCTTTTCACCAAGATTTAATTTGTCATCTATTTATTTTGTAACGAGAAATTTTGAATAAGCATCTACGAAGGTAATAGACTTCTGATTTTGCGCGTAAAAATATCAATGTGAAGGAACTCCCCCTTACTCTCGGGAATTGGAGCCTCTCCAATTGAAAGTTTACTTGGTTTCCTATCGAACTTGGCCTTATTGCATATATGGCAATGCCTGATATACTGTTTTATACTCAATATTTTCGGCCAGTAGTATTGTCGTAAGACTTGTTTATAGTTCTCCTTACAGCTTCTATGAGCACGAATATGCGTTTGCTCTATAATGGCCAATTGTTCATCTGGATTGGTAATATCGATCGCGAATATTCTAGTATAAGGGAACTTGTTACTAAATACATTTTTAACCGTTCCATAAACACCTAGGGTGCAATGAATTGCTACAACAAGGTTCGGTTAAGGAACTGCAACAAAATAGTCTTCAAATTTGCCTGGTGTCAAACTCTATTGTGTGACGAGTTCTACCAAAAGTTGTCAAGGATTCATGTCTTGTATAATTAGGTCTATAAAGTAAGATTTGTTGTTTAAATTCATTTAGTGGTTTAGTAACTTCAGGAATATTAATGGTGTCGCTGCTCTCATACACGTTTTATGTTACTTGTTTCGTGTTAACTATTCTAAAATATATAAAAACAAATCTTTGTGCCGTTCTTTCTTTGTGTCGCGAAGCAAATTTAGTGTTTTTTTAATATTCCTTTTTTTATAAATAAATTTAATAAATTAATAAATTTAAATAAAATAAGTTAAATTTAAATTAAACAAAATAATAAAAACGAATCAAAAAAACAAGAGAATCTTGTAGCGTAACACGACTACTGTAGTATGCTGTATAATACCCACACAGTATACAGTACAATATTTGCAAATGCGAAAGTAACAAATATCAATATTGTTGACCACTGCATTTACGAAACATTGTATGAATGTGTATGTTGTTGTTGTAGGTTGTTGTTACGCTGGCACACTTATGTTTATGCTGACCCAGTGCAGGTGATCGCGTTGTTGTTAATATAGGTTGAAATATTTATATATAAAGAAGAACATTTTTATAAAATCAATCAATAATAATTTTAACATAAAAACACTCAGCTCCTATATTGGGGGGTTTCATGTCAAGTGCACCAACTTTTGAAACCGATGTTAGTCCTATTGGATAGTAGTTTAGACACAATTTTTCAATAAGATCGGTCCAGATCTCCAGTTAGAGCGGATCAAAATTTGACATTTTGGCCAAACAGGTGTTTCTTCTCAACCATGTAACTTATTACCTATTGTTCTTAGAAAATTTTCTCCCAAATAGTTTAGATAGCTATTTCTTCAATATTTCGGAAAAAAATACTTAAAAAAAAAAATTTTTTTTTTGACTTTTTTTTTGCTAAATTAAAGCATTTTTTGCCTTTTTTTCAAAAAGGGCATTTTTTTTTTCATAAGAAAGCTTAGGATTTTTCCTTTAAAAGCTTTTTGGTCGCTTAGTGGGATGGGAGTGGGATATCTATCAAAATAAATGTTTTGTAACTCAAGACAACGGTTTTTCAATTTTTCACATATGCACTATTTTAAATTTTTTCCTATTTGTGTCTTAAACCTTACAAATAAAACTTATACTGAGAAACTAGACAAACTAAACTTTCCGAAGGTATGTAACATACCTTCATAACATAACAGAAGAGAATGGTTATCTGTAACCTGAAAGAGTTATTTGCAACATTTCAATCTGAACACGAGGATGTTAGAATTGGCTTCACGAAATTAACCCAAATTTACCATGAAAATGTTAAACTGATGTTGAAGGAAATCAACTTAAAGTATTTAACAGATGATTCGGCAGAAGATTTATACGATTACCGCGATTGCCTTAAATTGACTATGTGTCCTAATGCAACAACTTCTTGCCACTTAGGTGAATGTACCAATTGCCCGAAAACCACATTCATCAAAGAAAATTTAATCAACTCTTTAGATCGAGAATATATAGAGGAGGTCAAATTTGATTCTTGGATTCAGACTGACAGATGCACATTGAAAACAATCATTTTAAATGTGGATGATTTTGTGGAAGAAATGTGTACAGGATTGCATACTTGAGAAACCATGACTTTTTAGTCAAAGAGCAATGGTCATTCTTCAAGGATTTGAAGATACATTTGAAGTCTGGTGAATTCGTTATTTCATATGATTTCGCAGAAAACTATAAATATGTTTTTTAGGATGCCATACAAGCATTCCACTTCAATAACGACCAAGCAACTATATTCACAGTATTTATTTACTACATGAAAGATGAAAAACTGGAACACAAAAGTATGGCAATTATATCCGACGATTTAAAACATGATACCGTTGCAGTTTATGAGTACCAGAAGATAATACTAAAATATCTAAAATCTAAATTTACAGTAAAGAAGGTATACTACGTTTCGGACGGAGCTCGTCAACATTATAAAAACAAAAGTAGCTTGGCAAATCTTATGCCCATGAAAAAGATTTTGGAATGCCAGCTGAGTGGCATTTTCATCCAACTGCTCATGGTAAAGGAGCATGTGATGGAATTGGAGCAAACCTTAAAAGAAATGCAGTGAAGTATAGCCTCCAGTGCTCTCATCAAGATCGCATCTTAGATGCGACTGCTTTATTCCATTGGGCAAAGAGTTATTGTAAAGAAACTAAAATAGTTTTTAGTAGCAAAGAGGAAACATTGAAAACACTGAAGAGCAGATTCGATGCTGCGGTAACAATCGATGGCACTGCTCAATACCATGCTTTTATACCGCTTGTCGATGGAAGACTCAAGTTGGAAAAATTTTTTGCCTCTATTCAATGCGATTTCTTTCCAAAGACAACAAATAAACCAGCAGCGAAATCAACAGCTGAACCTAGTAACGCCAAGAAAGGATTGACAAAAAAACGCAGTAAATAAAGGCGACAAAAAAGCTGGATAAAAGACTGGGTATTTAAAAATTTACAAGACTTAAATACTTCATCAGCTACAATAAATTAAGTATAAAAATAGCTATGATATAAATGGATCTAATGCAATTAAGACTAAATTTTAATAAATTATTTATCTTTTTATTTTTAATATTATTATACATTAATTTAATTATTATTAAAAATAAACAAAAAATAATAATTTTTCAACATTTCTATAGAAAAAAGCGATTTTTTTCCTGAGGTTAACATATTCTGGGTATTACAGTATCGAGGGTATGAAATTTTAGTTAGGTATGTTATATACCTTCGGAAAGTTTAGTTTGTCTAGTTTCTCAGTATAAGTTTTATTTGTAAGGTTTTAGACACAAATAGGAAAAAATTCAAAATAGTACATTTGTGAAAAATTGAAAAACCGTTGTCTTGAGTTACAAAACATTTATTTTGATAGATAGATATAACACTATTGTCCTGGTGGATCAGCCACAACGATCCATCAGCTGCGCTGAAAGAAGATACTGTCTGGCCTAAAGACAATGGAGTTTAAAAATTAATGGTGGAACGGCCAAAACCTATCTCCATAGAAGAGTAAAGAAGAAGGACGGGCCAGCAGAAAACGAAGGAAGAACACATCAATATACCCCTGATATATATCAATATACACATCAATATACCCCTAATAAAACAACGAACAGGCAGTTCACACTAGTTTTACTTAAAAAAAGAGTGGAGCATCCCGCTATGCACCCGTGGGCCAGAAAGCGTTAACCGCTCTTGGCAAATAAATAAAAAAAAAAATTTGAAATAGAAAAGAAAACAAGTAAGAGTGTTAAATTCGGCTGTGCCGAATCTTTGATACCCTCCACCTCGGTTTGAGTCTTGATAATAAATGTAAATGAAAAAGTAAACAATTTGTTAAACTTAATACCAAATTATTTCAGCTAATTCTTTGGGTTGGTTTTCGTCTTTTCTATTATTTCGGATTTATTTCGGTGTTTGCTTTTTGGTCATCGTGGTTGCTGATCGGCATGCATTTAGGTTATATACTTATATATTTTTTTTCTATATATACCCTCTGCACACTGGAGTGGAGGGTATAAAAAACAGTAATTTGTAAGAAAAATCACAAAGGAATGTAGTTCAATTAATCTGATTTGTTCTGTTTGAAAAGCTTATATTTAATCTTGATACAATTATATATATAAAAAAAAAATTATTGTAATTATGCTGTAAAAAAAAAACAGAAATTAAAATAAAATGAAATATTTTATATTTTATAAACTAAATATATACATTAACTAAAACTGATGCATGTAAAATAATATAAGCTATGGATAAAAATAATAAAGAATTACGAATAGAGAAAAATTAGTGTGGTTAGCCAAATATCGGAAACTGATAGGCATGCCAGGAATCGCTACAAGGGAAGATATAATTAGCAAGCCACGCATAGAAAAATCGGTTAGAGCAGTCAGAAAAATATTTAAATAGAAATAAATAATAAAAAGAGGAAAAAAAATTTTTTTTTTTAATATAAATAGCGAAGGAAAATGGGAGGTCGTCAATCAAAAATAGAGAATCCCAATGCAAATGTTATTAACGAGGTAGGAATAAAAGAAGACTCAATCGACTTAAAATTAATTGAGTTTTGTTTAATAATAATAACCGTACTGATTAGCTTAAATTTTGCATTACATATTCATGCCTTAAACACCAAGAAACTCAAAAATAAATATTTGAGCAGGGCCAATGACTTAAACAAAATTTAAATAATTTTCCCATGGATTGGCAAGAAATAATTCAGAAGGTGAGACCAATCAAAGAGGAGTTTGACAAATCTTATAAATGTTTAAATGTAGATAGAAGTACAAAGGAGGAAACAATCATAAAACATATAAGGATCTTATGCGAAAAGTTAGAACAAATCAGGGTTTTGCTAAATGCAAATTATAACAGACTAACGACACCACATAGGACAGCTGCTGAAAATTTTTTCCTTAGACGTCAAGACTAAAATCCTGATTATATCGTCAGAGAAGCGTTTTAAGGTAAAATTGCCAGATACACTACACGAAGAGGTAAAATGCTTAGTAGAAACTGAAAATTCAGAGACTATTGGAACCTCTTTGGAAAGGATAGAAGTACAAATGACACAAACAGTCGTTGACTTCCTGAACACAACTTCAAAGCTGATCATAGAATTTGATGGAAAACCAGAAAATTTACGTTCCTTTATAGAATCATTACAGTTAATAGAATCCCTCAAAGGTAACCACGAGTCTATCGCAGTCTCTTTAATAAAAACGAAGTTAAAGGGAAGTGCAAGAAATTTAATAGGTAATGAACAAACCATTACTGAGATAATACATAAACTAAAAAAACTCGGTAAAGGGCGAGTCAGTTGAGGTATTGATAGCGAAAATAATGAATACCCGACAAAACAATAAAACTGCAAATAATTATTGCAGTGAAATAGAGAATTTAACAAAGTCATTAGAAAATGCCTATTTATCGGATGGTTTGCCATGCGAATTGGCATGTAACTATTCAACACAGGTTGCAGTAAAGGCACTAACCAAAAATTGCACCATTGAAGTTAGACTTATCATGGAAGCAGGCCAATTCAATAACATGAATGAGGCCGTTGGCAAATTCATAAACAGTTGCACTGAAGCAACAGGGCAACAAAATGCCGTATTATATTTCGGGCAGAAGTTTAACCGAAATAATAACTACAGACAATACCGTGGAAATTAAAATTACTCACGCAATTATAGTAATAACAGTAACAACGGCAGACCCCAACGAAGACCTATTCATAACAGAGGTCAACAAAATCAGAACCACAGACGTAACAGAAATTACGTCAGAGCAGCAGAGTCACATGAAAATGATACGGAAAACTGCTAAAATCCTCTGAGATATATCATAATAACAATACTAACTACATATACAACCTTAACCTCAGCTTAAGTTTTTATGTTAATATAAAAATTAACGACATGAACAACACGGTAATACTGTTGGTAGATACAGGAGCAGACATTTCGGTTATAAAAACTAAACATTTTTATCAAACACAAATTAACAGGAACAGAACAACCACATTAAGTGGAATAGGACAGGGTAAAATCCGTTCAATAGGTAATGTATTTATTGACCTAAAACTTAGAGGCTTCTTGATACCACATGATTTCAAAGTAGTGCAAAATAAGTTTCCAATACCTTGCGACGGTATCCTTGGAATGTATTTTTTTAAGAAGTATAAATGTATACTGGATTTCAATGGGGACCATGATTACCTCGTACTACGACCATCCAATCTGTCGCATGTAATAGAAATTCCACTTACGAACGGCGTCAATGGAATAACACTCCCACCAAGGTCAGAAGTGATTCGTCAAATCAGGTTTCCGGAGCTTGAGGACGAAGTACTAATACCAAATCAAGAAGTCGTACCAGGTGTGTTTGTACCAAATACAGGTGTGTTTGTACCAAATCAAGTATCGCATGGGTTCCATTTTTAAATATCACACATAAAATAGTAACAATTAAGCAAAATAATTTAAAAACCGAGAAAATGTCTGACTATGAAATAGTGAAACAAAAACCACATAAAAGTAGCCAAAGAAAATCGGAAGTTTTGGACCTTTTGAAGGGAAACTTTCCTGAACAGTTTAGGACAATTTTAACTAAACTTTGTTTGGAATACAATGATATTTTTGGTTTAGGGACTGAAACAATTACTACCAACAATTTCTATGAACAAAAACTGAGAGTAAAAGATAATCAACCAACGTACATTAAAAATTATCGCATACCAGAATCTCATAAGGAGGAAATAAACAGACAGGTTGAAAACCTAATAGATGACGAGATAATCGAGCCATCATTTTCAGAATATAATAGCCCAATTATGTTGGTACCAAAGAAATCACTTCCCGGATGAAATGAAAAAGATGGCGTTTGGTGATAGATTATAGGCAGATAAATAAAAAACTAATATCAGATAAATTCCCATTGCCTAGAATAGACGATATTCTAGACCAACTGAGTAGAGCAAAATATTTTTCTTGTTTGGACTTGATGTCCGGGTTTCACCAAATTGGTTTGGAAAGGAACTCTAGAGACTTGACGTCATTTTCAACAAACAATGGTTCATACAAATTTACTAGACTACCATATGGCTTAAAAATAGCACCGAATTCATTCCAAAGAATGATGACATTAGCCTTCAGTGGTCTGAAGCCGAATCAAGCTATATATGGATGACTTGATTGTATTGGGATGTTCTGAAAAACATATGCTTTCAAATTTGAAGGATGTATTCGATCTTTGCCGTAAACACAATCTTAAATTACACCCCCAAAAATGTTCATTTTTTTTTTTTAGTTTATTAATTTATTTCATAACTTTGTTTTACAATTTACGTCGCCTCAGCGTCATATGACATTTTTGAGGCGAGTTAGCATAATGTTTAGTTCACATAATAAATTAGTTAACTAAGTTTACAATACAAGATCAGTTTAAAATTAAAAAAAATTTTTTTTTTTTTTAAATATATATTATTTAATATTTACATAAGATGCATTTCAAGATTTTGTAATAAGTATTTTTTTAAATTTGTCTTAAAAATTGAAATTCTTTGCATATTTTTTAATGTTTCAGGTAAGTTGTTATATTCAGAAACACCAATATATTCGATTCTCTGTTTCGTGGTTTCTAACCTATATCTAGATACTCTTAAGTTCGAACCATTTCTGGTATTGAATCTAGTTTGGTTTCTCATAAAAGTAATTGTATTATGTCCAATGTTCTGCAATGACACCTTAATACTTGCATTTTGTATAATCCATTAATTGGAAAATGTTCTTGCTTATATCTTTGTATAATGATAATGTCGGGTATGAAATCGGTAATTGTATACTCTTTTCAGCGCCTTATTTTGTGTTCTTTGCAACGACTTTAGTTCAGTACTATCTTTATAGCCATATATTAATACCATGTAGTTCAAATGACTTTGAATTAAAGCTTGATAAAGAAGAAGTTTAGTTTCCTCATTAAATTTATTTTTAAACTTATATAGCAAACCAATAACTGGGGATATTTTTGACTTCAATTCCAGTATATGTACTTTCCACGATAAATTTTATTGCAGGTTAACTCCCAAATATTTAATTGACTCACTTTTCAATATTTCTTCGCCATCCACAGAAACACTGACCCTTGCAGCATTATTACGGCAGTAAGGTCTAAATCTAAGAAGTTTAGTTTTCTTCGTGTTTATTACCAATTTGTTAAGCCTTGAATATTCAAAAATTAATGCAGCATCTCTTTCCATATATGCTTTTAAAGCAGCGTCATGTTTATATGGATAAAATAACGAAATATCATCAGCATACAACATAATTTTACCATAGAGCCCAAGATTAACAATATCGTTGGAATATATTATAAACAAAAGTGGTCCCAAGACATTCTTAATGAGAGATGTAACCTACCTCGGCCACAAATGTACTGATAGAGGAATATTACCGGATGACAGTAAATATTCGGTGATCGAAAATTACCCGACGCCTACAGATGCTGATAGCGCGCGAAGGTTTGTCGCATTTTGCAACTATTACCGACGATTTATTAGAAACTTCTCTGAATATTCCAGACACCTTACAAAGCTATCCAAAAAGGGAGTACCATTTGAGTGGACAATAGCTTGTGAGTGCGCGTTTAAATACTTAAAGAAGGCATTAATGAGCCCAACATTGCTTCAGTACCCAGACTTTACGAAGGAATTTTGCATAACAACAGATGCGAGTAAGCATGCTTGCGGTGCTGTTTTAATACAGGAACATGAAGGTAGACACCTACCTGTGGCCTATGCATCTAAAACTTTCACGAAAGGCGAAAGCAACAAATCGACCATTGAACAGGAATGAACTGCCATACACTGGGCTTTCACACCTTTCAGGCCATATATAAGTTAAGGCACGTCGCCCTCAACATTTCAACGTAATTAAATTTACACCAATATTTGTGTATTCGTTCCTTAGCAACTCAAATTTTCTGCATTAGTTGCAAAATAGTTTTACCTTTTGTCTGAATTATATTTTTTTGTGTCAAATAAAATCTGCAGCATTTTCATAAATGTAAAAATCCTATGGTCAAAGCAGCGGTATCAGGTAGCTTTGCAATTTCATTAATTTTAGTAAGTCAGTCTGCACGTTCTACAAAGTCAGCAAATTCTAATTTTTGGTTGCCTTAAAAAATTATAATTATGTAGAAATTAAGTCAGTTGTAGAGTGGAAGTTAAAGAGAATGAAAGATTGAAGAAATAAGAAAACAAACTCAAGTGTTTTACTAAAAAGCACATAGTGCTGCCTATCATTTTAGTATTAAGAAATAAATAAGCACATAGTGCTGGTAATAATAAACATTCAATAAAAACATCTCAAGTGTTTTACTTATATATGGAAAACATTTTTTGGTCCGAACCGACCATAGACCACTTTCATACCTGTAACAACAACCAATAAAAGATAAATCAGCTAAGACGATCGCAAAAGCGATATTTGAAAATTTTGTGCTTATATACGGTCCAATGAAGAAGTTCATTTCGGATATGGGCACAGAATACAAGAACTCAATACTGATAGAACTTTGCAACCTATTGAAGATAAATAAAAGCACATCGACAGCACATCATCACCAGCCACTAGGTACGATAGAAAGAAGTCACAGAACTTTTAACGAATACGTAGATAAAGACGACTGGGATGAATGGCTCAAATATTTCACGTACTGTTTTGACACTACACCATCTACAGTACATGATTATTGCGCTTATGAACTTATTTTTGGAAAAATTCCAAACAATTTTAGACAATTTAGTGAAGTAGATAAAGTTGCACCACTTTATAATATAAATAATTATGCTAAGGAAATAAAATTTAGGTTAGAAGTAGCAATAGATAGAGTTAAGAGACTATTAGATATAAATAAAATAAAACAAAAAATTAATTATAATAAAACAAAATTAGATTACAATTTTAAAATAGGACATTTTATCTTAGTAAGAAATGATGCAGGACATAAGTTAGAGATGGCATATAAAGGGCCATATAAAATTAAGAAAATAGATTTTAGAAATAATGTAACCATTGAAAGTATGTCACATCAATGCTCAAAGTTTAAATAATAAACAAGTAAGAAAATTATAGTCGGTCTAGACCGACTATACGATACCCTATACCATGCGTTTAGAAACCCTATCTCTTAGGCCCAACTAACTGGACATTGAAAATAAGCAAAAACCAAATTTGAGTGGGATTTTTGTTAATTTTTTTGGCTGCAGATATGAAAAAGATCATATCGGATGCTATATCTATAAAGGGACGAGGTCCAAAAATGGACCGATCCTGATCATGTTTGGTAAAGTCTCTTGTATTTTGCAAAAATATGTAGAAACAAAATTTGAGAAGAATCAGTGCAATATTTTTGTTTTTTAATAGATTTAAGTGAAGATCGGGAAGCAGCTCCATATGGGGTCAAAGGGATCATTTTGGAGTACTCATTAGTGGATGTAATGAACGCATACAAACCCAATTTGAGTAAGATCTATATGACAGTTTGGATCTTATGGCAATTTATGTCGATTTCATATGGGTAATTTGTATGGGGGCTAGGTCTGAAGATGGACCGATTCTCACCAATTTCAATAGCGTTCATCCCATGGCCGATAAAAGCTTATATACCAAATTTCATCAAAATATATTCATATTTGCGACCTGCAGTTTGATTACAAGCTTTACATGGACACACAGACGGACGGACGGACGGACGGACGGACGGACGGACGGACATTGTTAAATCAACTCAGAAAGTGATTCTGATTCGATCGGTATAATTAAAGATGGGTCTAGGTCAAATATTTTTGGTTGTTACAAACAGCAGCACAAAGTCATTATACCCAAACCACATAGTGGTATAGGGTATAAATAGATGAATTTAAACTCACTTTTGAAAGTTCTAACATTGATATCGTTTGTGTATCAGAAACTTGGCTGGTCAAATCCACCTCGGATAATTTCATTTGTCTGCGTGGGTATAAAGTTTTTTGATCTGATAGGGAGTGTGAAGATAGAGGGAATATTTCCAAGGGCGGTGGTGTTGCAATTTTTGTTAGAGATCATATTGCATGTACTTTCTGCTGTAAATCTGAGAAGCAAGATAAGGTAGAATATATTTTCGTAGAGATCAAATCAAGCGGAAGGAAAATGCTTGCAGAGTGTGTATACAGGCCAAATAAAAATATTAGGTTCTCCAAGTTTCTTGATAAACTGGAGATCTTAACAGATGGATATAATGATATTATTATAGCTGGTGATTTTAATTCAAACATTTTTAATGAATCAGCGCTTACTGACAGCATGATAACTTATGGACTTGAACCTGTAAATCGTTACAATCCTACACACTACACCACCAATAGCAATAGTCTGCTTGATATCTTCTTTGTCAGTGACTTGTCTAACGTGTTATTGTATGATCAAATTTCAGCACCATGCTTTTCAAAACACGATTTGATCTTCCTGACTTACAACTATCAAATTCAACAAGCTAATATGGTTTACTCATACCGTGACTTCAAAAATCTCAACTACGCATTACTTTACTCAAACTTTTACCAAATTGACTGGGATTGTATTTACTGTATGAAATCTGTCGATGATCAATTAACCTTTCTACAGAATAACTTATTACAACTTTTCGACGAAGCGGTACCTCTGAAAACAAAATCGAAAACAGTCAGTATTAAACCTTGGTTTATTACTACTACAAAAGACTTGATCTATCGAAGGGATATTGCGTACTCCAGATGGAAGAGGTTTAAAACACCTGAACTGCAAAACGAATATCATACGGCTAGGAGAGATGTTAATCGAAAAATCAAAACTGCTAAGTGCAATTTCTTTTCTATGAAATTTAATTCTGCCATTGACTCTAAACAAACGTGGAAGATGCAATACTAATACCTGTTCGATAGACGCTGACGAATTGAATTTAAAATTTACGAATCTACCTTCGGTAGAAGTTGATCATGAATTTTACAATAATATACGGAATACTCCAAATTTTGCCGAGGAAAATTCCTTTGAATTTAGTGCGTTAATCAACTCTGGTAAAGTCAAACTCTGTAGGATATGATAATGTAAATCCGAAATTTATTAAAATAGTTTTTCCACTTTTACTGCCTTATATAACATTTTTCTTCAACTGCAT
Source organism: Cordilura impudica (assembly GCA_963682025.1). Taxonomy (NCBI): domain Eukaryota; kingdom Metazoa; phylum Arthropoda; class Insecta; order Diptera; family Scathophagidae; genus Cordilura; species Cordilura impudica. The sequence continues at coordinate 21,948,827 of OY821522.1, read as the reverse complement.
TATAACTTCAAGCAGTTTCCCTACCATATGGAAACATGCTAAAATAATACCTATCCCAAAATCAAATTCTGAGCAACGACCAATAGCCATTCTATGTTATTTGTCAAAAGTTTTTGAAAAGATAATTTTTTTTCAAATGAATGAATATATAACTCAACACAACTTAATGTCCTACAAACAATCCGGCTTTCGAGCAAACCACAGTTGCGTGACAGCCTTAACTGACATTAAACATAAGACGTGACATAGACGACAGCAAAATAACCTTCCTTGTACTTCTAGATCATTCCAAGGCGTTTGACACAGTTGATCATCAAACTCTCTGTATGAAATTAAGACGTTTCTTTAATTTTTCCTCAACATCAACGCTTTTAATTTCCTCTTATCTCACAAATCGCACACAATCCGTATACGTAAATAGCAACTCATCTGAAACTTTACAACTTATAAAAGTTGTACCGCAAGGATCTGTATTATGGCCACTTTTGTTCTCAATCTATATCAATGATTTACCAGATTATCTTTCTCATTGTAAGATACACATGTACCCTGACGATGTACAACTCTTTCTGAGCACCCCAATCGAGTCAATAGATGAAAATATAGACAGAATTAACTATAACCTTAGTCAATTGTACAGATGGGCGTCAGCAAATGGTTTATGCATTAATCCTAGCTAGTCAAAATGTCTACTAATACGCAAACGAAATGCAAATCCAGAGTTTGGGAATGAAATAGTTATCAACGGCGATAGAATTGACTTTGTTACAAAAACATAAAATCTTGGAGTAACTTTTAATAAAACTCTAACTTGGTCGAACCACATAAATACGACGGTTGTTCAAACTAACATGAAGCTCAGAACTCTATGGCACACTCAATCTTTCACTCCCTTAAATATAAGAATACTTCTAGCCAAAACGTATTTAATTCCCGGTATTTTATACGGGTGTGAACTTTTTGCAAGCTGTGGTTCTTTTAGTAAAGGCAAACTTAATGATTTATATAACAGCATAATTAGATATGTTTTTAGACAAAGAACGTCTGCCGGAACTTCTTCCTTCTGATGAAAATTAGAGTTCTTTTGTTTCTTCATAAAGTAATTTTCACCGCAAACCCACTTTACCTGTATGAAAATCTCCGGTTCGCCAGATCAAACCGAGGAAAAAAAATTAATTCTACCTCGTCATCGTTATTTGGTATCTGAATGGCATTTCTACGTCAACGCTATACGTCTTTAGAATGTGCTTTCACAATCTCAGCAACTTAACAGCAACGCTTCAAATTTTAAAAAATTCCTTTTTGAATATTTTGCATAACAATTTTATTAATTATTTAAATTAACTTTTTTTCTTTTTTTTTGTAATTTTGTATTATTTTCTTGGTCATTGTTTACCATTTTTTCTTAAATATTTTCTGTATTAAAAATGTATGTATTTTGTAACTAACAATTCTCATGGCTTAGCATTATTGTTCCTGTACTGTAATTATAAGATTTATTTTTGTTGTACAGGAAAGCAAATAAATAAATAAATAAAATAAACATTGTTAAATAGTTGATAAGAAAACAGATAAAGAAAAATAGTTCATAAGAATAGATTTAAGTTATACAATATTAAATAAATAAAATGCATCATTTTCTTTAATTCTTTTCTTACATAAAAATAAATCTATAATTGTAATTGTAATTGTGATCGCGTTGTTGTTAATATAGTTTGAAATATTTATATATAAAGAAGAACATTTTTATAAAATCAATCAATAATAATTTTAACATAAAAAGACTCAGCTCCTAGATTGAGCTGAAGAACCAATAAATAAAATTATAATAAAATTCTAATATAACTAAAAATATATTGTATATATATAAATATATATATGTTTTAGTGTTGTTTGCTATAATCTCCTCAATATATAAATAATACATAAACCAAACAAAACAAACCATAAAACAAAATTTGAAAACAACCAACAATAAAAAACAAACACAGTGCGAAAAAAAAACCAAATTCAACATTCAACCAAACCATGCAAAAATAACCACACAAAATAACCAACAATCAAAATAAAAACATACCATCTTAATAAAAGAAATATTCCAACATATAAATAATACACAAACCAAAGAAAATAAACCATAAAACAAAATTAGAAAAAATCCAACAATAACAAACTAACACAGTGCAAAAAAAAACAAAATAAAAAAATTCAGCATTCAGCCAAACCAAACAAAAACAACCACACAATATACCCAAAAAAAAGCAACCAATAATAACAAAACAACTCACGCAGGAAAAAATCTACTTATTATTACTCTCATCAAACGAGCACCTCGACAACATGCAGTTTTTTTTTTAACTCTTTTGTTCTCTGCAATATGACAAAGCAAATAAATTTTCTGCTTACGACGATCAGTCTCATTGTTGTTGATTAACAATCCTCTCATTATTTTTCCCTTTTCTACGTAGTACAAACAGCTGGTATCTGTTTTTTGTTGGGTTTATCACAATTAATCGTTTCAGCAATAAAGCAGGTTACTTGCACTTGTACTATCGTAAGGAATATTGACTTAATTTTTATTTTATTTGATGTCAGGAATTTTTCGTATCAACTTTTGCAACATACGTGGACTCATATCGAATTTTGTCTCTGTATATGTCCACATTTGCTTTCATCGGCCGGATGTTTTCGCCTTATGTGAGACCCAGGTAAGTGGGGATGCTGATCCACAGGATTTTCACATACCTGGTTATCACCCACTATCCCTCTTTATTCTTCATAGGGGCATTGTTATGTACATTTGCGACAATGTTGTGTACCAGTATCAGCAACATCTGAACTGTAATGATGCAGAATTTAACTCACTTTGGGTTAAGGTCATAATCAGGTCACACATTTTGCACTTCCGGTTTCTATATAGAAGCCCCAACGCAGAAAGTGAGCGTACCTATAATGTCCTCGACTCCCTTTCTGAATCCATTTCTAGAATCCTAGAGAGTTGCCCGAATAGTGAAGTCGTTGTTGCTGGCGATTTTAATATCCTTAACTCTACATGGCTTCACCATTCGAGTCAAAGAACTCCCGAAGACCTTTTTCTCACTTCACACCCTGATAAGTATGAAGTGAAAATATTTGCACCTCTCGGTAATTCGGATCACTGCACCATTTCCGCATTCTTAAAAATTTCGCCACCGAACTGCAACGCAAACAGGCGAGAACTGAATGTGCCAAAACACTATGTCGCCAAAAGTTTCTTCACGATCAGCGTCATCGTGCTAAAGTTCTCTCTGCTCCTCGGCGTAGCAAGAGCTTTTGGTCATTTGTTAAAAGGGTAAAGAACAATGCTAGTTCTGCTATTCCAACTCTTTTAATGAATGACCAAATATTCACTGAACCGGTCGATAAGGCTAACCTCTTAGCTAAACTTTTTGCAAAAAACTCGTTTTTGCCAGATAGCGATCAACCTCTGCCCGAACTTGAAAGTATATATTGTATTATGCCTAAAATATTCTTTCGAGCACGTGCAGTTAAAAAGGTTCTTTCGAATCTCAACATTAATAAGTCTTCGGGACCGGATGGTATACCAGCACTGGTGCTGAAACAGTGCTCTTCGACGCTAGCCAGTCCATTGGCCAACGTTAGCAGCCTTTCGTACCGTGCAGGAGTCTTTCCTTCTTGATGGAAAGTTGCTAATGTCCAACCAATCCATAAAAAGGGTGCGGCTAATAACCCTGAAAATGGCCGTCCAATTGCAATCTGCTCTGAGCTCTCAAAGGTGATGGAGAGCATGATCAATTTTTATCTTGTGAACTACTTAGAGGCCAATTCGCTTCTTTATGATCGAGAGTATGGCTTCCGTAGAAATCGTTCCACAGGAGACCTGTTAGCTCTACTTTCTGAGCGCTGGAGTCGATCCATTCGCAATTTTGGCGAAAGTGAAGTGGTTGCTCTGTATATTTCCAAGGCATTCGATCGTGTGTGGCACGGTGCATTGATATCAAAGCTTATTGCATTTGGGGTCGGTAATGACTTCTCTCGATTTATATTGGGTTTTCTCAGAGACCGAACAATACGCGTTGTTATTGATGGGGTCTCACCTAGTGAGTTTCAGCTTAATTTAAGGGTACCCCAAGGTTCCGTTCTTTCTCCTTCTTTCCTTATCATTCTGAACGACCTTCTTGGTCAAACTTTTAATTCTATTTACTCTTTCGCAGATGACACCAGCATTTGTCATTCATTTTCCTTTAGTTATATGCCAAGCCTCTTGGAGGTTGAGGGCACAAGGCAGACAATGAATGACACATTCAATCAAGACCTGTTAACAATCTCCGAGTGGGATAAAGTGAATAGGGTTGATTTTAATGCGCTGAAGGCTCAATGCTGTATGTTGACCCATAGGGCCTTGGAATCACCAATGTCATCTGTATATATGGGTGGTATAGGTATTGAGGAATCGGATACTTTTGATGTTCTAGGCATGAGAATTCAATGTGATGTTCGTTGGAACGAGAATGTTTTTCAAGTGTCAAAAGAAGCGTTCAAGTGTCTTGGTTTTCTAAAACGGTGTAAAAATTACTTCACTCCTTCTGATCTCCTTAAAAAATATACCACTTACATCCGACCGAAAATGGAATACAACTCCCGTATATAGGCAGTAGCTTCAAAGTCTATTTTGGAGCTACTGGACCGTGTACAACGGATGGCGTTGGCACTCATCAATGACAGTACGGTATCCAACTTTATTGATTCATTGGAACACCGTCGGAATGTGGGTTGTGTAGCACTGTTCTATAGATATTACCATGGGAAATGTTCTTCTGAGATTAGCGAACTTATTCCAAGTGCCCGAGTTTCGGTTCACTACACCCGCTTCTCTAGTAGATCACATCCGTTTGTATTCTATTGTCCAGTTTACCGCACAACGCATTCAGAGAGACTTCGTTTATCAGTCGAACTAGCCGTATGTGGAATAAGCTCCCCGCAGAGGTCTTTCCTGACAGTTATAATCTAATAAAATTTGACTCAAATATCCACAAACACTACTCCCACTTTCCTCCTTCCCACAACATATTTTCTTGAAATCGACACAATGCACTGCATTTGTAGGGGCATCCCCTGAGTGTTGGTTAATATAAAAAAAAATAGAATGTTGGGTACTTTTCAGTGACTCATCGTCAGAAATACATATTATTTAAAACTTGTCTAGAAAGTGCATCGGCCACGACATTGGTTGCCCCGGGCTTATATACAAATTTGGGAGCATATTCTTCAATAAAAGATATCCATCTTTTAATTTTAGCTTGGGATTTTTAGCATTTGATGCATCGGTTGTAAGCACAAATTTTTTTGGATAATCAGGTTGGCTAAGTTCCACTTGACCAGCTAAAAGAATTTTCAGTTTAATAAATGCTGAGATGCCCTCAGTATCGAGTTCACTTCTGACTTTTTAACAGATTAGTAGATGTTTAACCGTTCTCACCTGCAAGAAATCCAGTTAATAGTTTTGCCACCTTAGCATAATCCCTAATAAATTTGCGGTAGTAACCTGTTAGTCCCAGAAAACTTCTAAGTGGCCTTAGACTTTGTGGTTGTGGATAGTTCTTGATTGTCTCTATTTTGTTTGGATCTGTTCTTATTACTCCATGTGCTATAACATATCCCTCTCGAAAAATTTTGATTTTTCTACGGAGATTTTCATATTTGCCACCTTGAGTGTGTTTATTATTGTTTCCAAATGTTGTATATGTTCCTTCAATGTTTTGGAGTAAACTATAATGTCGTCTATACAGACATGACAGAATTTACCAACAAATTTTCTCAAGGCATCATCCATTGCATTCTGAAAAATGCTTGGCGCGTTCTTCAGGCCAAATGACATTCGAACAAGTTCGTACTTCTCGTTGTTTACGGAAAAAGAGGTTATTAAGATATGATTATTTGGTGTTCGGTCAACTTCTTGTTCATTGTATTTTAGTTTCCATAGATAATTAACGATCACATTTTGAAACATACTACCGACACGGGTTAATTATATTGTTCGTGAAAGTTAAAATATTGAAATATATTATTGAGAATTTCAACATTGTTTAAAAAGAATTCTTGAAATTTATTTAGATTGGTTTGATCTGCTTAACAGCTGATTTTTGTTTATTACAAGCAGTGATGCCAGGAGATTTTTTTCAGAAATCCCTACGCTTATTTAAAAATCCCGTATTTTCCCTACACCCACTTTTTTTCTACCTACATTTTTCCCTACACTACTTTTAAAAATTTTTCAAAAAATAAAATTTTATCTTTGATTTGTACATTTTCATTTTCAATAATGCAAAAATAACAAAAACGAAGAAAAATAACACAAAATTGAGAGAAGAATATCGTAAGAATTACATAATAATATAAAAACAACATCAAAAACTGTATATATCATAATGTCATGAAAGCTTTTATCGGTTATTAATTACTAATTATTACAAACGGAATGACTTACATACACTCTCTGCATACTTCAGTGGAGGGTATAAAAATACAAATAATTTGAATACATGCTTTAAAAAAAATTCTATGAGTTGTTTATTGCCCTCAATATTTTTTTCGTGATCTTTCTACTTATTTGCAATAATATTGACCACTTTTAATCAACAATTTTATATGATGTCCAATTTTAATATGGTTTCATTAAATGAATACTGAAAAAAAAAAAAAACGAAAAAATTAAATATTTCTGCGGGTGCCCCCATTAGACCTTCCTTGTTAGTGGAGGTTTTAACTTTCAGATTTTGTAATAATGCATTTGAAAATTTATAAAAATTGTCTTCTGCAATATGTAATTTTTTAAGATAAAGCTTTCTGGTATTAAAAAAAAAACAATTATTCCGAATAATATAAGCGTTGTGTTTGTTAGTTTTAATAAAAACTATGTTCAAAATTTTAATTGTTAAAAATTGTTATTCCGAAACTTTTAAGTTTATTTTTCAAGAATTTTGGCGATTTTTAGCAAACAAAATCTGGTATCCATGTGTGCTACACAATATTGTCGATTAATTCGGAGAAGTCGCTAGCTGCTTGTTATGAAAAAATTAATTTTTTATATATTAATCAGAATGCTATGGAAACATTTCTATCTTATATAAATAAAATTATATATACCGAATATATATTTTTTTTATTTAATATATTTATGTATATGTAAACACTACACACACAAAATACAAGATCAAAAGTTATGGTTGTGTTTTCTTTAAATAAATTAATACATAAGAAAATTAAAAAATAAAAATTTTTTTTGGTAAATTTGCATTTTATTTATTTGTTATTGATAACTATAGTTTAGCATTAATTGCATTTGATGTTGGTGAATTTTTATTTTATTATCACAACGACCGCAAATAACGACAAGTCCAGCTATGACAACAATACAAAATTTAGAATAACAACAAGAACAATACAGAAACATAAATTTTTCAATTGTTTTTTTACTTTTTCAGTGATTTCTCGGGACTTATTAAACCGATTTTCATGATTTTTTAAACGGAAACTTTCTCATGATGTTAATGAATCATTTTCATTAAAAACGAAGGCCTGATCGCGACAAGAACAACATAGACAAGTCATATTTTTTCAAGACTTTTTTTACTTCTTTGGACGATTTTAAATAGCAAATTTCTCATGATGTTAGTGAATCATTTTTTATGCCAACGAGCAACCTACCTGCCCGATTGACGCCCTCATCGTAATATCCACAGACGGACAGACGGACATCGCTATATCAACTCCGCTTGTTATAAGGATCACAAATATATATATTTTATGGGGTTCCAAATTTTTTTTCTAATTATTACAAACTGAATGACAAACTTATATATACCCTCTGCACACTGGGGTAGAGGGTATAAAAATTAAAAATTAAAAATTAAAAATTAAAAATTAAAAATTAAATATTAAATATTAAAAATTAAAAATAAAAAATCTAAAATCAAAAATTATAAATTATAAATAAAAATTAAAAATTTAAAATTGAAAACGTATAAATTAAAAATTAAAATTTAAAAATTAAAAATTTAAGATTTAAAATTAAAAATTAAAATTTAAAATTTAAAATTAAAAATTAAAAACTAAAAATTAAAAATAAAAAATTAAAAATTTAAAATTAAAAATTAAAAATTATAAATTAAAAATTAAAAATTAAAATTTAAAAATTAAAAATTAAAAATTAAAAATAAAAAATTAAAAATTAAAAATTAAAAATTAAAAATTAAAAATTAAAAATTAAAAATTAAATATTAAATATTAAAAATTAAAAATTTAAAACCAAAAATTAAAAATTATAAATTATAAATAAAAATTAAAAATTTAAAATTGAAAAATTATAAATTAAAAATTAAAATTTAAAAATTAAAAATTAAAAATTTAAGATTTAAAATTAAAAATTAAAAATTAAAAATTAAAAATTAAAAATTAAAAATTAAAAATTAAAAATTAAAAATTAAAAATAAAAATTAAAAATTAAAAATTAAAAATTAAAAATTAAAAATTAAAAATTAAAAATTAAAAATTAAAAATTAAAAATTAAAAATTAAAAATTAAAAATGAAAAATAAAAAATTAAAAATTAAAAATTAGAAATAAAAAATTAAAAATTAAAAATTAAAAACTAAAAATTAAAAATTAAAAATTAAAAATTAAAAATTAAAAATTAAAAATTAAAAATTAAAACTTAAAAATTAAAAATTAAAAATTAAAAATTAAAAATTAAAAATTAAAAATTTAAAATTAAAAATTAAAAATTAAAAATTAAAAATAAAAAATAAAAAATAAAAAATTAAAAATTAAAAATTAAAAATTAAAAATTAAAAATTAAAAATCAAAAATTAAAAATTAAAAATTAAAATTAAAAATTAAAAATTAAAAATTAAAAATTAAAAATTAAAAACTAAAAATTAAAAATTAAAAATTAAAAATTAAAAATTAAAAATTAAAAATTAAAAATTAAAAATTAAAAATTAAAAATTAAAAATTAAAAATTAAAAATTAAAAATTAAAAATTAAAATTAAAAATTAAAAATTAAAAATTAAAAATTAAAAATTAAAATTAAAAATTAAAAATAAAAAATTAAAAATCAAAAAATAAAAATTAAAAATTTTAAATTTAAAATTATCCACAGACGGACAGACGGACATCGCTATATTAACTCCGCTTGTTATAAGGATCACAAATATATATATTTTGTGGGCTCCAAAATTTTTTTCTAATTATTACAAACGGAATGACAAACTTATATGTACCCACTGCACACTGGGGTAGACGGCATAATAATAAAGAATTAAAATTTAAAAATTAAAAATTAATAATTAAAAATTAAAAATTAAAAATTTAAAATTAAATATTAAAATTTTTAAATTAAAAATTAAAAATTAAAAATTAAAAATTATAAATTAAAAATTAAAAATTAAAAATACAAAATTAAAAATTAAAAATTAAGAATAAGAAATTAAAAATTGAAAATTAAAAATTGAAAATTAAAAATTAAAAATTAAAAATCAAAAACTAAAAATTAAAAATTAAAAATTAAAAATTAAAAATTAAAAATTAAAAATTAAAAATTAAAAATTAAAAATCAAAAATTAAAAATTAATAATTAAAAATTAAAAATTAAAAATTAAAAATTAATAATTAAAAATTGAAAATTAAAAATTTAAAATTTAAAATCAAAATTTAAATATATAAAAATTAAAATTAAAAATTAAAAATTATACATTAAAAATTAAAAATTGAAAACTAAAAATCAAAAATTAAAAATTAAAAATAAAAAATTAAAAATTAGAAATTAAAAATTAAAAATCAAAAATTAAAAATTAAATATTAAAAATTAAAAATTAAAAATTAAAAATTAAAAATTAAAAATTAAAAATTAAAAATTAAAAATTAAAAATTAAAAATTAAAAATTAAAAATTAAAAATTAAAAATTAAAAATTAAAAATTAAAAATTAACAATTAAAAATTAAAAACTAAAAATTAACAACTAAAAATTAAATATTAAAAATTAAAAATTTAATATTAAAAATAAAAATTAAAAATTAAAAATTAAAAATTAAAAATTAAAAATTAAAAATTAAAAATTAAAAATTAAAAATTAAAAATTAAAAATTAAAAATTAAAAATTAAAAATTAAAAACTAAAAATTAAAAATTAAAAATTAAAAATTAAAAATTTAAAATTTAAAATTAAAAATTAAAAATTAAGAATTAAAAATTAAAAATTAAAACAATTAAAAATTAAAAACTAAAAATTAAAAACTAAAAATTAAATATTAAAAATTAAAAATTGAAAATTAAAAATTAAAAATTAAAAATTAAAAATTAAAAACTAAAAACTAAAAATTATAAATTAAAAATTAAAAATTAAAAAAATATAATAATTTAAATTAAAAATTAAAAATTAAATAATTAAAAATTAAAAATTAAAATATTAAAAATTAAAAATTAAAAATTAAAAATTAAAAATTAAAAATTAAAAATTAAAAATTAAATATTAAAGATTAAAAATTTAAAATTAAAAACTAAAAAAAATTAACAATTTAAAATTAAAAATTAAAAGTAAAAAATTAAAAATTAAAAATTAAAAATTAAAAATTTAAAATTAAAAATCAAAAATTAAAAACTAAAAATTAAAAATTTAAAATTTAAAATTAAAAATTAAAAATTAAATATTAAAAATTAAAAATTAAAAATTAAAAATTAAAAATTAAAAATTAAAAATTAAAAATTAAAAATTAAAAATTAAAAATTAAAAATTAAAAATTAAAAATTAAAAATTAAAAATTAAAAATTAAAAATTAAAAATTAAAAATTAAAAATTAAAAATTAAAAATTAAAAATTAAAAATTAAATATTAAAATTTTTAAATTAAAAATTAAAATTAAAAATACAAAATTAAAAATTAAAAATTAAAAATTAAGAATTAGAAATTAAAAATTGAAAATTTAAAATTTAAAATTAACAATTCAAAATTAAAAATTAAAAATTAAAAATTAAAAATTAAAAATTAAAAATTAAAAATTAAAAATTAAAAATTAAAAATTAAAAATTAAAAATTAAAAATTAAAAATTAAAAATTAAAAATTAAAAATTAAAAATTAAAAATTAAAAATTAAAAATTAAAAATTAAAAATTAAAAATTAAAAATTAAAAATTAAAAATTAAAAATTAAAAATTAAAAATTAAAAATTAAAAATTAAAAATTAAAAGTTAAAAATTAAAAATTAAAAATTAAAAATTAAAAATTAAAAATTAAAAATTAAAAATTAAAAATTAAATACAAAAAATTGAAAATTAAAAATTAAAAATTAAAAATTAAAAATTAAAAATTAAAAATTAAAAATTAAAAATTAAATATTAAAAATTAAAAATTAAAAATTAAAAATTAAAAATTAAAAATTAAAAATTAAAAATTAAAAATTAAAAATTAAAAATTAAAAATTAAAAATTAAAAACTAAAAATTAAAAATTAAAAATTAAAAATTAAGAATTAAAAATTAAAAATTAAAAATTAAAAATTAAAAATTAAAAATTAAAAATAAAAAATTAAAAATTAAAAATTAAAAATTAAAAATTAAAAATTAAAAATTAAAAATTAAAAATTAAAAATAAAAAATTAGAAATTACAAATTAAAAACTAAAAATTAAAAATTAAAAATTAAAAATTAAAAATTAAAAATTAAAAATTAAAAATTAAAAATTAAAAATTAAAAATTAAAAATTAAAAATTAAAAATTAAAAATTAAAAATTAAAAATTAAAAATTATATATTAAAAATTAAAAATTAAAATTATAAAATTAAAAATTAAAAATTAAAAATTAAAAATTAAAAATTAAAAATTAAAAATTAAAAATTAAAAATTAAAAATTAAAAATTAAAAATTAAAAATTAAAAATTAAAAATTAAAAATTAAAAATTAAAAATTAAAAATTAAAAATTAAAAATTAAAAATTAAAAATTAAAAATTAAAAATTAAAAATTAAAAATTAAAAATTAAAAATTAAAAATTAAAAATTAAAAATTAAAAATTAAAAATTAAAAATTAAAAATTAAAAATTAAAAATTAAAAATTAAAAATTAAAAATTAAAAATTAAAAATTAAAAATTAAAAATTAAAAATTAAAAATTAAAAATTAAAAATTAAAAATTAAAAATTAAAAATTAAAAATTAAAAATTAAAAATTAAAAATTAAAAATTAAAAAGTAAAAATTAAAATTCAAAAATTAAAAATTAAAATTTCAAAATTAAAATTTAAATTAAAAATTAAAAATTGAGAACTAAAAATCAAAAATTAAAAATTAAAAATTAAAAATTAAAAATTAAAAATTAAAAATTAAAAATTAAAAATTAAAAATTAAAAATTAAAAATTAAAAATTAAAAATTAAAAATTAAAAATTAAAAATTAAAAATTAAAAATTAAAAATTAAAAATTAAAAATTAAAAATTAAAAATTAGAAATTAAAAATTAAAATTAAAAATTAAGAATTAGAAATTAAAAATGAAAAATTAAAAATTAAAAATTAAAAACTAAAAATTAAAAATTAAAATTTAAAAATTAAAAATTAAAAATTAAAAATTAAAAATTAAAAATTAAAAATTAAAAATTAAAAATTAAAAATTAAAAATTAAAAATTAAAAATTAAAAATTAAAAATTAAAAATTAAAAATTAAAAATTAAAAATCAAAAATTAAAAATTAAAAATTAAAAATTAAAAATTAAAAATTAAAAATTAAAAATTAAAAATTAAAAATTAAAAATTAAAAATTAAAAATTAAAAATTAAAAATTAAAAATTAAAAATTAAAAATTAAAAATTAAAAATTAAAAATTAAAAATTAAAAATTAGAAATTAAAAATTAAAATTAAAAATTAAGAATTAGAAATTAAAAATGAAAAATTAAAAATTAAAAATTAAAAACTAAAAATTAAAAATTAAAATTTAAAAATTAAAAATTAAAAATTAAAAATTAAAAATTAAAAATTAAAAATTAAAAATTAAAAATTAAAAATTAAAAATTAAAAATTAAAAATTAAAAATTAAAAATTAAAAATTAAAAATTAAAAATTAAAAATTAAAAATTAAAAATTAAAAATTAAAAATTAAAAATTAAAAATTAAAAATTAAAAATTAAAAATTAAAAATTAAAAATTAAAAATTAAAAATTAAAAATTAAAAATTAAAAAGTAAAAATTAAAATTCAAAAATTAAAAATTAAAATTTCAAAATTAAAATTTAAATTAAAAATTAAAAATTGAGAACTAAAAATCAAAAATTAAAAATTAAAAATTAAAAATTAAAAATTAAAAATTAAAAATTAAAAATTAAAAATTAAAAATTAAAAATTAAAAATTAAAAATTAAAAATTAAAAATTAAAAATTAAAAATTAAAAATTAAAAATTAAAAATTAAAAATTAAAAATTAAAAATTAAAAATTAAAAATTAAAAATTAAAAATTAAAAATTAGAAATTAAAAATTAAAATTAAAAATTAAGAATTAGAAATTAAAAATGAAAAATTAAAAATTAAAAATTAAAAACTAAAAATTAAAAATTAAAATTTAAAAATTAAAAATTAAAAATTAAAAATTAAAAATTAAAAATTAAAAATTAAAAATTAAAAATTAAAAATTAAAAATTAAAAATCAAAAATTAAAAATTAAAAATTAAAAATTAAAAATTAAAAATTAAAAATTAAAAATTAAAAATTAAAAATTAATAATTAAAAATTTAAAATTTAAAATTTAAAATTTAAAATTAAAAATTAAAAATTTAAAATTTAAAATTTAAAATTGAAAATTTAAAATTAAAAACTAAAAATTAAAAATTAAAAATTTAAATTTAAAAATTAAAAATTAAAAATTAAAAATTAAAAATTAAATACTAAAAATCTAATATATTAAAAGAATTTATGAATAAACTTTACATTCAAGATTTTGTTCAATATTTTTCTTCTCTCAAACCTCTATAACTAGAGTTCTAATTAACGTAGGCTGTTGACATAGGTCTAAGAACACTCAGTGGATCAAGCTCCTTCTTTTGACTATTAACTGCTTAAATTCGTTGGGTTTAAGGAAAGTTATGCGTGGAGAATCAACTTTACTTTTACTGTACGTTAACTTATCTTGGCATATTTTGGCATTACTGTACGTTAACTTTTCTTGGCAAATTCGCTGGGTTTGAGGAAAGTTATGCGTGGACAATCAACTTTACTTTTAATGTACGTTAACTTCTCTTGGCATATTTTGGCATTACTGTACGTTAACTTCTCTTGGCAAATTTTGGTATTATATTCTAAAAATTAATATAATATAATATAATGCTGCGGAGCAGCAGGGGTCCTCTAGTTAAAAAGTAAAAATTAAAAATTAAAAATTAAAAATTAAAAATTAAAAATTAAAAATTAAAAATTAAAAATTAAAAATTAAAAATTAAAAATTAAAAATTAAAAATTAAAAATTAAAAATTAAAAATTAAAAATTAAAAATTAAAAATTAAAAATTAAAAACTAAAAATTAAATATTAAAACTTAAAAATTAAAAATTAAAAATTAAAAATTAAAAACTATAAATTATAAATTATAAATTAAAAATTAAAAATTAAAAATTAAAATTTTAAAATTAAAAATTAAAAATTAAAAATTAAAAACTAAAAATTAAAAATTAAAATTTTAAAATTAAAAATTAAAAATTAAAAATTAAAAATTAAAAATTAAAAATTAAAAATTAAAAATTAAAAATTAAAAATTAAAAATTAAAAATTAAAAATTAAAAATTAAAAATTAAAAATTAAAAATTAAAAATTAAAAATTAAAAATTAAAAACTAAAAATTAAAAATTATAAATTAAAAATTAAAAATTTAATATTAAAATTTAAAAATTAAAAATTAAGAATTAAAAATCAAAAATTAAAAAATAAAAATAAAAATTAAAAATTAAAAATTAAAAAATTAAAAATTAAAAATTAAAAATTAAAAATTAAAAATTAAAAATTAAAAATTAAAAAATAAAAATTAAAAATTAAAAATTAAAAATTAAAAATTAAAAATTAAAAATTAAAAATTAAAAATTAAAAATTAAAAATTAAAAATTAAAAATTAAAAATTAAAAATTAAAAATTAAAAATTAAAAATTAAAAATTAAAAATTAAAAATTAAAAATTAAAAATTAAAAATTAAAAATTAAAAATTAAAAATTAAAAATTAAAAATTAAAAATTAAAAATTAAAAATTAAAAATTAAAAATTAAAAATTAAAAATTAAAAATTAAAAAATAAAAATCAAAAAATAAAAATTAAAAATTTTAAATTTAAAATTATCCACAGACGGACAAACGGACATCGCTATATCAACTCCGCTTGTTATAAGGATCACAAATATATATATTTTATGGGGTCCACAATTTTTTTCTAATTATTACAAACGGAATGACAAACTTATATGTACCCTCTGCACACTGGGGTAGACGGCATAAAAATGAAGAATTAAAATTTAAAAATTAAAAATTAAAAATTAAAAATTAAAACTTAAAAATTAAAAATTAAATATTACAATTTTTAAATTAAAAATTAAAAATTAAAAATTAAAAATTAAAAATTAAAAATTAAAAATTAAAAATACAAAATTAAAAATTAAAAATTAAGAATTAAAAATTGAAAATTAAAAATTAAAAATTAACAATTCAAAATTAGAAATTAAAAATTAAAAATTAAAAATTTTAAATTTAAAATTAAAAATTAAAAATTAAAAATTAAAAATTAAAAATTAAAAATTAAAAATTAAAAATTAAAAATTAAAAATTAAAAATTAAAAATTAAAAATTAAAAATTGAAAATTAAAAATTAAAAATTAAAAATTAAAAATTAAAAATTAAAAATTAAAAATTAAAAATTAAAAATTAAAAATTAAAAATTAAAAATTAAAAATTAAAAATTAAAAATTAAATACTAAAAATTGAAAATTAAAAATTAAAAATTAAATATTAAAAATTAAAAATTAAAAATTAAAAATTAAAAATTAAAAATTAAAAATTAAAAATTAAAAATTAAAAATTAATAATAATAAATTATAAATTAAAAATTAAAAATTAAAAACTAAAAATTAAAAATTAAAAATTAAAAATTATATATTAAAAATTAAATATTTAAAATTTAAAATTAAAAATTATAAATTAAAAATTATAAATTAAAAATTAATAATTAAAAATTAAAAATTAAATATTAAAAATTAAAAATTTAAAATTTAAAATTTAAAATTTAAAATTAAAAATTAAAAATATAAATTAAAAATAAAAAATTAAATACTCAAAATCTTATATGTATATTAAAAGAATTTATGAATAAACTTTGCATTCAAGATTTTGTTCAATATTTTTCTTCTCTCAAACCTCTATAACTAGAGTTCTAATTAACGTAGGCTGTTGACATAGGTCTAAGAACACTCAGTGGATCAAGCTCCTTCTTTTGACTATTAACTGCTTAAATTCGTTGGGTTTGAGGAAAGTTATGCGTGGAGAATCAACTTTACTTTTACTGTGCGTTAAATTATTTTGGCATATTTTGGCATTACTGTACGTTAACTTTTCTTGGCAAATTCGTTGGGTTTGAAGAAAGTTATGCGTGGACAATCAACTTTACTTTTACTGTACGTTAACTTCTCTTGGCATTTTTTGGCATTACTGTACGTTAACTTCTCTTGGCAAATTTTGGTATTATATTATAAAAATTAATATAATATAATATAATGCTGCTGAGCAGCAGGGGTCCTCTAGTTAAAAATTAAAAATTAAAAATTAAAAATTAAAAATTAAAAATTAAAAATTAAAAATTAAAAATTAAAAATTAAAAATTAAAAATTAAAAATTAAAAATTAAAAATTAAAAATTAAAAATTAAAAATTAAAAATTAAAAATTAAAAATTAAAAATTAAAAATTAAAAATTAAAAATTAAAAATTAAAAATTAAAAATTAAAAATTAAAAATTAAAAATTAAAAATTAAAAATTAAAAATTAAAAATTAAAAATTAAAAATTAAAAATTAAAAATTAAAAATTAAAAATTAAAAATTAAAAATTAAAAATTAAAAATTAAAAATTAAAAATCAAAAATTAAAAATTAAAAATTAAAAATTAAAAATTAAAAATTAAAAATTAAAAATTAAAAATTAAAAATTAATAATTAAATATTAAAACTTAAAAATTAAAAATTAAATATTAAAAATTAAAAATTAAAAATAAAAATTTTAAAATTAAAAATTAAAAATTAAAAATTAAAAATTAAAACTAAAAATTAAAAATTAAAAATTAAAAATTAAAAATTAAAAATTAAAAATTAAAAATTAAAAATTAAAAATTAAAAATTAAAAATTAAAAATTAAAAATTAAAAATTAAAAATTAAAAATTAAAAATTAAAAATCAAAAATTAAAAATTAAAAATTAAAAATTAAAAATTAAAAATTAAAAATTAAAAATTAAAAATTAAAAATTAAAAATTAAAAATTAAAAATTAAAAATTAAAAATCAAAAATTAAAAATTAAAAATTAAAAATTAAAAATTAAAAATTAAAAATTAAAAATTAAAAATTAATAATTAAATATTAAAACTTAAAAATTAAAAATTAAATATTAAAAATTAAAAATTAAAAATAAAAATTTTAAAATTAAAAATTAAAAATTAAAAATTAAAAATTAAAACTAAAAATTAATAATTAAAAATTAAAAATTAAAAATTAAAAATTAAAAATTAAAAATTAAAAAATAAAAATTAAAAATTAAAAATTAATAATTAAAAATTAAAAATTAAACATTAAAAACTAGAAATTAAAAATTAAAAATTAAAAATTAAAAATTAAAAATTAAAAATTAAAAATTAAAAATTAAAAATCAAAAATTAAAAAATAAAAATTAAAAATTATATATTAAAAATTAAAAATTAAAAATTTAAAATTTAAAATTTAAAATTTAAAATTAAAAATTATAAATTAAAAATTATAAATTAAAAATTAAAAATTAAAAATTTAAAATTTAAAATTTAAAATTAAAAATTAAAAATATAAATTAAAAATTAAAAATTAAATACTAAAAATCTTGTATGTATATTAAAAGAATTTATGAATAAACTTTGCATTCAAGATTTTGTTCAATATTTTTCTTCTCTCAAACCTCTATAACTATAGTTCTAATTAACGTAGGCTGTTGACATAGGTCTAAGAACACTCAGTGGATCAAGCTCCTTCTTTTGACTATTAACTGCTTAAATTCGTTGGGTTTGAGGAAAGTTATGCGTGGAGAATCAACTTTACTTTTACTGTGCGTTAACTTATCTTGGCATATTTTGGCATTACTGTACGTTAACTTTTCTTGGCAAATTCGTTGGGTTTGAGGAAAGTTATGCGTGGACAATCAACTTTACTTTTACAGTACGTTAACTTCTCTTGGCATATTTTGGCATTACTGTACGTTAACTTCTCTTGGCAAATTTTGGTATTATATTATAAAAATTAATATAATATAATATAATGCTGCGGAGCAGCAGGGGTCCTCTAGTTAAAAATTAAAAATTAAAAATTAAAAATTAAAAATTAAAAATTAAAAATTAAAAATTAAAAATTAAAAATTAAAAATTAAAAATTAAAAATTAAAAATTAAAAATTAAAAATTAAAAATTAAAAATTAAAAATTAAAAATTAAAAATTAAATATTAAAAATTAAAAATTAAAAATTAAAAATTAAAAATTAAAAATTAAAAATTAAAAATTAAAAATTTAAAAATTACAAATTACAAATTAAAAAAATAAAAATTAAAAATTAAAAATAAAAATTTTAAAATTAAAAATTAAAAATTAAAAATTAAAAATTAAAAATTAAAAATTAAAAACTAAAAATTAAAAATTAATAATTAAAATTTTAAAATTAAAAATTAAATATTAAAAATTAAAAATTAAAAATTAAAAATAAAAATTAAAAATTAAAAACTAAAATTTAAAAATTATAAATTAAAAATTAAAAATTAAAAATTTAATATTAAAATTTAAAAATTAAAAATTAAAAATTAAAGATTAAAAATTAAAAATTAAAAATTAAAAATTAAAAATTAAGAAATAAAAATAAAAATTAAAAATTAAAAATTAAAAATTAAAAATTAAAAATTAAAAATTAAAAATTAAAAATTAAAAATTAAAAATTAAAAATTAAAAATTAAAAATTAAAAATTAAAAATTAAAAATTAAAAATTAAAAATTAAAAATTAAAAATTAAAAATTAATTAAAAATTAAAAATTAAAAAATAAAAATTAAAAATCAAAAAATAAAAATTAAAAATTTTAAATTTAAAATTATCCACAGAAGGACAGACGGACATCGCTATATCAACTCCGCTTGTTATAAGGATCACAAATATATATATTTTATGGGGTCCAAAATTTTTTTCTAATTATTACAAACGGAATGACAAACTTATATGTACCCTCTGCACAGTGGGGTAGACGGCATAAAAATAAAGAATTAAAATTTAAAAATTAAAAATTAAAAATTAAAAATTAAAAATTAAAAATTAAAAATTAAAAATTAAAAATTAAAAATTAATAATTAAAAATTAAAAATTAAATATTACAATTTTTAAATTAAAAATACAAAATTAAATATTTAAAAATTAAGAACTAGAAATTAAAAATTGAAAATTAAAAATTAAAAATTAACAATTCAAAATTAAAAATTAAAAATTAAGAATTAAAAATTAAAAATTTTAAATTTAAAATTAAAAATTAAAAATTAAAAATTAAATACTAAAAATTGAAAATTAAAAATTAAAAATTAAATATTAAATAATAAAAATTAAAAATTGAAAATTAAAAATTAAGAATTAAAAATTATAAATTAAAAATTAAAAATTAAAAATTAAAAAATTAAAATTAAAAATTAAAAATTAGAAATAAAAAATTATAAATTAAAAATTAAAAATTATATATTAAAATTTAAAAATTAAAAATTTAAAATTAAAAATTATAAATTAAAAATTAAAAATTAAAAATTAAAAATTAAAAATTAAAAATTAAAAATTAAAAATTAAAAATTAAAAATTATAAATTAAAAATTAAAAATTAAAAATTAAAAATTAAAAATTAAAAATTAAAAATTAAAAATTAAAAATTAAAAATTAAAAATTAAAAATTAAATACTAACAATTGAAAATTAAAAATTAAAAATTAAATATTAAAAATTAAAAATTAAAAATTAAAAATTAAAAATTAAAAATTAAAAATTAAAAATTAAAAATTAAAAATTTAAATTAAAAATTAAAAATTAAAAATTAAAAATTAAAAATTAAAAATTAAAAATTAAAAATTAAAAATTAAAAATTAAAAATTAAAAATTAAAAATTAAAAAATTAAAAATTAAAAATTAATAATAATAAATTATAAATTAAAAATTAAAAACTAAAAATTAAAAATTAAAAATTATATATTAAAAATTAAAAATTTAAAATTTAAAATTAAAAATTATAAATTATAAATTATAAATTAAAAATTATAAATTAAAAATTAAAAATTAAAAATTAAAAATTAAAAATTAAAATTTAAAATTTAAAATTAAAAATTAAAAATATAAATTAAAAATTAAAAATTAAAAATTAAATACTAAAAATCTTATATGTATATTAAAAGAATTTATGACTAAACTTTGCATTCAAGCTTTTGTTCTATATTTTTCTTCTCTCAAACCTCTATAACTAGAGTTCTAATTAACGTAGGCTGTTGACATAGGTCTAAGAACACTCAGTGGATCAAGCTCCTTCTTTTGACTATTAACTGCTTAAATTCGTTGGGTTTGAGGAAAGTTATGCGTGGAGAATCAACTTTACTTTTACTGTGCGTTAACTTATCTTGGCATATTTTGGCATTACTGTACGTTAACTTTTCTTGGCAAATTCGTTGGGTTTGAGGAAAGTTATGCGTGGACAATCAACTTTACTTTTACTGTACGTTAACTTCTCTTGGCATATTTTGGCATTACTGTACGTTAACTTCTCTTGGCAAATTTTGGTATTATATTATAAAAATTAATATAATATAATATAATGCTGCGGAGCAGCAGGGGTCCTCTAGTTAAAAATTAAAATTAAAAATTAAAAATTAAAAATTAAAAATTAAAAATTAATAATTAAATATTAAAACTTAAAAATTAAAAATTAAATATTAAAAATTAAAAATTAATAATTAAAAATTAAAAATAAAAATTTTAAAAATTAAAAATTAAAAACTAAAAATTAAAAATTAATAATTAAAATTAAAAATTAAAAATTAAAAATTAAAAATAAAAATTAAAAATTAAAAATTAAAAATTAAAAACTAAAATTTAAAAATTATAAATTAAAAATTAAAAATTAAAAATTTAATATTAAAATTTAAAAATTAAAAATTAAAAATTAAAAATTAAAAATTAAAAATTAAAAATTAAAAATTAAAAATTAAAAATTAAAAATTAAAAATTAAAAATTAAAAATTAAAAATTAAAAATTAAAAAATAAAAATAAAAATTAAAAATTAAAAATAAAAAATTAAAAAATTAAAAATTAAAAATTAAAAATTAAAACTTAAAAATTAAAAATTAAAAATTAAAAATTAAAAATTAAAAATTAAAAATTAAAAATTAAAAATTAAAAATTAAAAATTAAAAATTAAAAATTAAAAATAAAAAATTAAAAATTAAAAATTAAAAATTAAAAATTAAAAATTAAAAATTAAAAATTAAAAATTAAAAATTAAAAATTAAAAATTAAAAATTAAAAATTAAAAATTAAAAATTAAAAATTAAAAATTAAAAATTAAAAATTAAAAATTAAAAATTAAAAATTAGAAATTAAAAATTAAAAATTAAAAATTAAAAATTAAAAATTAAAAATTAAAAATTAAAAATTAAAAATTAAAAATTAAAAATTAAAAATTAAAAATTAAAAGTTAAAAATTAAAAATTAAAAATTAAAAATTAAAAATTAAAAATTAAAAATTAAAAATTAAAAATTAAAAATTAAAAATTAAAAATTAAAAATTAAAAATTAAAAATTAAAAATTAAAAATTAAAAATTAAAATTGAAAATTAAAAATTAAAAATTAAAAATTAAAAATTAAAAATTAAAAATTAAAAATTAAAAATTAAAAACTTAAAATAAAAATTAAAAATTAAAAATTAAAAATTAAAAATTAAAAGTTAAAAATTAAAAATTAAAAATTAAAAATTAAAAATTAAAAATTAAAAATTAAAAATTAAAAATTAAAAATTAAAAATTAAAAATTAAAAATTAAAAATTAAAAAATTAAAAATTAAAAATTAAAAATTAGAAATTAAAAATTAAAAATTTAAAATTAAGAATTAGAAATTAAAAAGTAAAATTAAAAATTAGAAATTAAAACTAAAAATTAAAAAACTTAAATAAAAATTAAAAATTAAAAATTAAAAATTAAAATTAAAAATCAAAAATTAAAAATTAAAATTTCAAAATTAAAATTTATATTAAAAATTAAAAATTAAAAATTAAAAATTAAAAATTAAAAATTAAAAATTAAAAATTAAAAATTAAAAATTTAAAATTTAAAGTTTAAAATTAAAAATTAAAAATTAAAAATTAAAAATTAAAAATTAAAAATTAAAAATTAAAAATTAATAATTAAAAATTAAAAATTTAAAATTAAAAATTAAATGTTAAAATTTTTAAATTAAAAATTAAAAATTAAAGATTAAAAATACAAAATTAAAAATTAAGAATTAGAAATTAAAAATTAGAAATAAAAAATTAAAAACTTAAAATAAAAATTAAAAATTAAAAATTAAAAATTAAAAATTAAAAATCAAAAATTAAAAATTAAAATTTCAAAATTAAAATTTAAATTAAAAATTAAAAATTAAAAATTAAAAATTCAAAATTAAAAATTAAAAATTAAAAATTAAAAATTAAAAATTAAAAATTAAAAATTAAAAATTAAAAATTAAAAATTAAAAATTAAAAATTAAAATTAAAAATTAAAAATTAAAAATTAAAAATTAAAAATTAAAAATTAAAAATTAAAAATTAAAAATTAAAAATTAAAAATTAAAAATTAAAAATTAAAAATTAAAAATTACAAATTACAAATTACAAATTAAAAATTACAAATTAAAAATAAGAAAGTTAAAATTAAAAATTAGAAATTAAAAATTAAAATTTAAAATTAAAAATTAAAAATTAAAAATTAAAAATTAAAAATTAAAAGTTAAAAATTAAAATTAAAAATTAAAAATTAAAAATTAAAAATTAAAATTAAAAATTAAAAATTAAAAATTAAAAATTAAAAATTAAAAATTAAAAATTAAAAATTAAAAATTAAAAATTAAAAATTAAAAATTAAAAATTAAAAATTAAAAATTAAAAATTAAAAATTAAAAATTAAAAATTAAAAATTAAAAATTAAAAAATTAAAAATTAAAAATTAAAAATTAAAAATTAAAAATTAAAAATTAAAAATTAAAAATTAAAAATTAAAAATTAAAAATTAAAAATCAAAAAATTAAAAATTAAAAATTAAAATTTCAAAATTAAAATTTAAATTAAAAATTAAAAATTAAAAATTAAAAATTAAAAATTAAAAATTAGAAATTAAAAATTAAAAATTAAAAATTAAAAATTAAAAATTAAAAATTAAAAATTAAAAATTAAAAATTAAAAATTAAAAATTAAAAATTAAAAATTAAAAATTAAAAATTAAAAATTACAAATTAAAAATTAAAAATTAAAGATTAAAAATTAAAAATTAAATACTAAAAATTGAAAATTAAAAATTAAAAATTAAATATTAAAATTAAAATTAAAAATTAAAAATTAAAAATTAAAAATTAAAAATTAAAAATTAAAAATTAAAAATTAAAAATTAAAAATTAAAAATTAAAAATTAAAAATTAAAAATTAAAATTAAAATTAAAATTAAAATTAAAAATTAAAAATTAAAAATTAAAAATTAAAAATTAAAAATTAAAAATTAAAAATTAAAAATTAAAAATTAAAAATTAAAATTAAAAATTAAAAATTAAAAATTAAAAATTAAAAATTAAAAATTAAAAATTAAAAATTAAAAATAAAAATTAAAAATTAAAAATAAAAAATTATAAATTATAAATTAAAAATTAAAAATTAAATATTAAAAATTATAAATTAAAAATTAAAAATTAAAAATTAAAAATTAAAAATTAAAAATTAAAAATTAAAAATTAATAATTAAAAATTAAAAATTATATATGAAAAATTAAAATTTAAAATTAAAATTTTAAAATTAAAATTAAAAATAAAAATTAAAAATTAAAAATTAAAAATTAAAACTTAAAAATTAAAAATTAAAAATTAAAA